>CM035125.1:90730280-90742511 GCA_020205555.1 Panax stipuleanatus | reverse complement strand
CCCACTTGCACTAAAGCCAATCGCCATGGTATCTCATACCCAACTTCTCTAAGTGACGATCAAACTGTTGTTGTGTTAAAGCTTTAGTTAATGGATCTGCAATGTTGTCTTGAGAGTCTACACTCTCCTCTTTCAATGATTTCTTTAATCAAAGTGCCGCAACACGTGTTTAGATTCAAGATGAGACTTAGGACCTATTCCTAGTTCTGTAATGAACTTTTCATCTAAAACATCAACTTGCAGCTTCACTTACAGTTATATACTTTGTCTTTGTCACTAAACCAACAACCTTTTGTTGTTTGGAACCTTTTCAATTCACTGCACCATCTTTCAAGGTAAACACATACCCTGAAACAGATTTACTGTCATCTTGGTCTGTTTGAAAACTTGAGTCTATGAATCCCTTGAGTTTTAATTCAGACCCACCGTAGACAAGAAAAATATCTTTAGTCCTTCTCAAGTACTTTAGGATATTCTTCACTGCCTTCCAGTGCTCTTCTCCAGGGTTTGACTGGTATCTGCTCATTACACTAAGTGCATGAGCAACATCCGGTCTAGTACATATCATACCGTACATGATAGATCCTATTGCAGAAGCATAAGGGATCTTACTCATACGGTCTCTCTCCTCAGGTGTCTTTGGGGCCTGTTTCTTGGAGAGATGTATTCCATGGCTCATCGGCATGAGACCTCTTTTGGAATCTTCCATGCTAAACCTCTTTAGCATTGCATCAATGTACGTTCCTTGGGATAAACCAAGCATCCTTTTAGATCTATCTTTATAGATCTTTATCCCCAAAATATAGGATGCTTCTCCCAAGTCCTTCATGGAGAAGTGTTTAGATAACCAGATTTTAATCGATTGTAGCGTAGGAATGTCATTCCCTATCAGTAATATATCATCAACATATAATACAAGGAATGAAACTGCGCTCCCACTAACCTTCTTGTTCACACATGGTTCATCGTCGTTTTTGACAAAATCAAACTCTTTGATTGTCTCATCAAAACGAATGTTCCATCTACGATAAGCTTGCTTCAATCCATAAATGGATCGTTGCAGCTTACAGACTTGATTTGTTCCAACCTTTGAAACAAATCCCTCTGGCTGTGTCATATACACATCCTCCTCAAGTTTCCCATTGAGGAAGGCCGTTTTCACGTCCATCTGCCAGATCTCATAGTCGTTATAAGCTGCAATCGCAAGAAAAATCTGAATGGACTTGAGCATAGCTACTGGTGAGAAGGTTTCATCATAGTCAACTCCTTGTCTTTGTTTGAAACCTTTTGCAACCAGGCGGGCCTTATAGGACCTTGCCGTCCGCTCCAGTCTTTCTTTTAAAGACCCATTTACACCCAATAGGCTTAATGCCTTCAGGTGGTGAAATCAAAGTCCATACTTTGTTTTATACATGGAGTCCATTTCTAATTTCATAGCTTCAAGCCATTTCCCTGAGTCTTTATTACTCATAGCCTGTTCGTAATTCAATGGATCATCATCATTCATGATGTGTACCTCATCGTCATCCTCTATAACGAATCTATATCTCTCAGGTATCTTCGGTACTCTTCCAGATTTACGAACAGGGTGTGGTATAGTAGGTTCTTCTACTTTGTCAGGTACCTGACTTTGATCCATGGTAATTTGTGGGTCTTGAACTTCTTCAAGATATATCTTACTCCCACTGACCCCTTCATGGATAAAATCCTTTTCCAAGAAGGCAGTATGTTTCGCAACAAACACCTTTTGATCAGTTGGATGATAGAAATAATACCCTAAAGTTTCTTTAGGGTATCCCACAAATCTACACTTATCGGATTTAGTCTGTAGCTTATCGTTTTCAAACTTTTTGACATAAGCTGGACAACCCCAAGTCTTAACATGCTTAAGATTTGGTTTCCTCCCCTTCCATATCTCATATGGAGTCTTTGTGGCGGATTTGGTAGGTACCTTGTTAAGTAGGTATGCAGCCGTTTCTAGGGCATATCCCCATAAGGAAATTGGAAGGTCGGTAAAACTCATCATAGATCCGAACCATGTCCAACAGTGTTCGATTTCTCCTTTCAGATACTCCATTTAACTGTGGTGTACCTAGAGGAGTCCATTGTGAGATTATACCATTTTCTTTGAGATAATTGAGAAACTCACCGCTTAAGTATTCTCCACCTCAATCTGATCGAAGTATCTTTATACTCTTGCCCGTTTGTTTCTCTACTTCACTTCTGAACTCTTTGAACTTTTCAAATAATTCTGACTTGTATTTCATTAAATACACATATCCAAATCTTGAGTGATCATCAGTGAAAGTAATAAAATAAGAATACCCACCCCGTGCACTTGTTGTATAGGTCCACAAACGTCTATGTGAATCAATGCCAACAACTCTGTAACTCTTTCTCCTTTTCCACTAAAAGGAGATTTAGTCATTTTACCCATGAGACAAGATTCACAAGTTGGATATGATTCATAATCAGATAACTCAAAGAGCCCATCTTTATGCAACTTGGATAATCTTGTTTCATTGATATGACCGAGTCTACAGTGCCACATGTAGGTATAATTAATATCATCTCTTTTCCTTTTCTTAGTTTGTTCAATTTGAAAAATATTTTCTTGTAAGTCAAGTGTATAAAGTCCATTTCGCAAATTTTCAACACCATATAAAATATCGTCTTTATAAATAGAACAACTATTGTTCTTTATAACAACGTTAAATTCTTCCATATCCAATACAGAAATTGAAATAATATTTTTAATAATATTCGGAACATAATAACAATTATTAAGATAAATGGACTTGCCCGAAGGCATTGCTAAATAATAAGTTCCTACAGCTAATGCAGCAACCTTTGCTCCATTCCCCACTCGTAGGATCACCTTATCATTGTTCAGCTTTCTACTTCTGACCAGTCCCTTCATATTATTACATATGTGAGAACCACAGCCGGTATCCAATACCCAAGTAGAATTTTGACTTTCTGAAAAATTAATTTCAATCATGAACAAACCTTGATTGGAAGTCGAAGCTTCTCCAAGCTTCTTCTTTGCCAGAAACTTCTTGCAGTTCCTCTTCCAATGACCCGGCTCGTTGCAATGGAAGCACATTCCTTTGCTAGCTGGATCAGATTTCTTTTGTTCCTTTATGTTCACTTTGCCCTTGGTCATCCGAGATCGGAAGAGCTCCTTAGATATATCATATCTAGCAGTCCTACTTTGTTCACCATACAACTCCTTGAGGTGAATCAACATAGTAGGAGCATCCATGTTTTCGTGCTGACGCTGAAGCTCGTTATTCATGGATGCGAGCATGATGCATTGAGCCACAGATGCATCATCTTGCCACTTTACAATGGTGGCAATCTCTTCCTCAGAGGCTATTTCTGGAACAGTTCCAGGGACAGGTGAGTTTAGGACATAAGAAATCTTTTCAGCAGTGAGAACTATTCTCAGATTTCTTAGCCGGTCCGTATAATTCGGCCCGGTAAGCTTATTAGCATCAAGTATGCTTCGCAGTGAAATTAGTGATTTTGACATTTTTAAAATTTTGCATGTGAAAAACAACATTTTAGCAAACATTCATTTTATTAATTTTGCATACCAAAATAAATTTAGGTCTTTATTTTAAATTGGTATCATCCCACTATTTTTATCAAACTATATTACCCTCACTTATATAGTTCGGCAACATCTAATTAAAGATTTGCTAGTGAGAATAAGGATCTCATTTCAAATGTATATAACCTTGTGGATAGCACAACAAGCGATATACAAATAAATAGGTAGACAACTCTTGTCAATTACATCACTATATAACTCCTTTTATTTTGTCTCTTAAATCATAATGGTCAAGTGTGTGCACATCCGAACTAAAACGATTTAAGTTAAGTCCAGCCTAGCACTTCTATAAATTCAAAAAAGAAAAATGTTCGTCCTTGTGGATAGCACAACAAGACTAGATCGTTCAATTTTCTTGATAAGCATCAAATGTGATTAATTAACATCTTAAATATGCAATACTCGCCTTGTGGATAACACAACAAGCTCATATTAAATATTTAATACTCTATTAATTTATCATGCTAGAAGGCGACGTTCGATATTCCAAATATCATTTGAACGCTTCGGACTTAATATTATTTATTTGAGGGATTTGTTATTATTTGTCTCATCTTGTTTAGCGTGCATGCACATATATATATATAAAATACGCGTCATTTTATTAAACATGCGAAGCATGTTTGCATAAAATATAATATATATAATATTTAGCATGCAATATAGAATACTATATTCTACCCAGATTGATTATGGACTTTTATTCTAGTTTGGTTCACTAGAGCCACCAAGTGAACCAAAAGGTCAAACCTAGGAGTGCAAGAATTTAAATTTAAATATAACTATTACATTTAAACCCGGGCTCCATACAAACGGGTCTTCACGCGCTCCTTGCTCCTTGGTCTCTAATTTTTTCAAGATAATTCTAACTATTTCTATTACATTAAACTATTTAATTTAAATAGAAACCTTGATCAGCAGTCAAGGGGAAGTACATAGGAGGGAGATAGAATTTTACATCACGAAATTTTTTTTAGAGAAGACGAGGTACACAGACCCCATTTAATAAAACCCATTCATTCAAGCATTCAACTAAAATAAAATCCAATCACATTGGTCAAATAGTCCATAATCAATCCCCATTTATTATCATACATATCACCATATATATCAATAAATAAATATTCATCTCATGAATTAAAACATTCCATATATATATGAGTATCATTTAATGGGCAATTTTAAATTGCATGAAATCCAATTTCAAGATTAAAATAAACAATTTATTTTAATTATAAAATTATTTAGAATATAATATATAAATATATCATATTTTTTTTTTAAAAAAGAAGTCACCTTCTTTTAATAAAAGAGTCCTGCAGGTTTATTAAAAGAGTCCTTTCCTGATGGGTCACATTCTTTTTGGAGTAAGAAAGAGACAACACATTTTCTTTGCAGAATTCAAGATTAGCACCCAAAAAAAAAAAATTGTGATTCGTCGTAAAAAAAAAAATGTCATTTTTTTTTTCTTAAAAAAAAATAATTTTATACAATAAAATTATGCCCAATAAATTATTTTAAATATATACCCATATGTATATGGAATCAAAAATAAATTAATAATGGCATAAAAGTTTGGCTCTGATGCCACTGTTGGGTTTGTACGAAATCGTGACGCAATCAAATTGCAAAAATTAGCGGAAGCATAGTATATCAGAGTTTAAAAAAATTTCTACAAAACCATTACCCGGATCATCCTTTATGCAAATTATTAATTTAAAACGATAAATAAGAAGTTATGGAATCATACCCTTGTAGAACGAAGCTTCCACAAGTACTAGTTCAACTCCTTGTTCTTCGTGATCTCCTTGAATTTCCGGATTAGATTCCTTCCTTTGATCAACGTTAGCCACCCAAGTGTTTGGCCTCTAGAGGTGATCCACCAAGGAAGATGAATTATCAAGAAGGAGGGTGGTTGGCTTAGTTTTCTATCCTCTATAGAAAAGGAGTACTCTCCAACAATTGGAATTGCATCAAGTAATATCTATTATAAGAATCCTCTTATATAGATATTGGTCAACCCTTCTAATCCTATTAGACATGGGATTTCTTTTAATTAATTAAACTCCTTTAATTAATTTAGACTTCCCACCACATGGAAAATAATTAATTAAATTCATTTAATTAATTTGTCTCCTAATCTTATTAGGAATAAATGAGAGTACTAATATTAAATTAATTACTAAACTCCTTTAGAAATTAAAATAATAATAATTATAATAATATTAATAAGACTCCTCTTATTAATTTATATTTAATATTTCCAAAATATTAAATAATAAATATTAAGCTATTTAATTTATTCTATCACCATAGATTAAATTAATTTCACTTAATGCATTATTACGATTATGCCATTACCTTCTTAAATAATTATTCTTCCTTTTATGGTGTGACCCTTTAGGTTCTCCATATTAAACCGGTTGTGAATAAATCAATTAGAACAATTCTAATCTTATTTAAATAAATAAATTAAACTAATAATCTATTTAAATAAATAATATTTATTCTACAATAGGGATAAGCCTCCCTAGCGATCAACGACTTTCCAGATAATATAGATTTCAACATTAATCATAAAAGAACCTGTGAGTAAATAGTTACCATACAATTCAATCCTTCCACCATACAATGTCCCAATTAAATATAAGACATGAATTTACTGTCAAGTCTTATTTTATTTAATTATATGTATTTCGATTAGAAAATGCACAACTCCAAATAATGTAAATTAGAAACTCCTTTCTAATTTTATTTTACCTTGGCCAAGGATTCCTGGATTGTCATTTAACGAATCACATAGGACGTATCTCCTCCTTTACTAGAGGTGGTAGATTCTTTATTGATCATTCATTGTCTCCATATGTAACTCATTATACCCAAGCATACCCTTTTATATACCCTAAAGCGCTTTAAGGAATAAGTCAAAGTATAATTCATTACATACAAGATACTATGATGATCTCAAGTCCAAGGATCACTTGTACTACTATCACATTAGGAATTCCTATTGACAGGCGAGTAAAACTCCATTAGGTATTCCATAGCGAGTCACGTTCAGTGAACTTATTCTCCAATAAGCACCTACATACTTGCTTTAGTGTCTCCACACAAATGATTATGAGATCAATCATCCTCATCTAATGAGCAAGCAACATATGTACTAATCTATCCGGATTTACTAATCCCCTTTTTAGTAATCCCATGATTAGGAACTATTTTAGTTTTAGAGCTTTCTAAGAATTTAGATCTCATTGGCATGATCATCATCATGATTCTAAAAGCATTGCTTAAAACTATGGGTTATTTACATATTATAAAAACAGCACCATGTAGATAATTAAATGCCTTTAATAAATGAATATTTTTATTAATAAATAAATAAGATTGCCTCCAAAGTATATGCTTTATCATCATACATGATTGGCTTGTATGCATACTACTTTCATAAGGAACTTTGGGTGCATGAATGATGAAAGCTCTCCTCTCTTTTCCTCTCATTATTTCGGCCTCTCTCTCTGTGACGCCCCCAGAATAGGTTCACACAACCCATTCTGAGTCGCCAAAAATAAATGATATAGAATCCAAATACAAATCTTTTATATCCAATTGTTGTGCACAATACGACTACACATAAAGTGTGAGTTTTAATACAAATACAGTACTCACACTCCTTATCAATGATACGTTACATAAAGGTACAGCCAATAACTATTTTAGGAATTAAAATATTTGGAAAATACTCAAGGAAACCTTCGTACATGGGAGGCCATGCTTCTAAGTTATAATAGATATCATAGGACTTGAGAACTAGCTTTGGTTGACCCAATAGGCCCCAAAGAAGAACGGGAAGATTACTATCTTGTTCACTCCAATGGTGGGTATTCTCTTGCCATATAATTATCTCCATTGTCTCAAGCTAAGAATTATATTCCAACCATACCCCAAGATTATATAGGTAGTGCTCATAGATATAATCAGTAAGTGGATATGCACAACCATGTCTTATGTTAACACGAAGTCGTATGTGATTAGACATCTTGTATGATGGTGACAACACACCCTTCTAAAGTTGGGTTTACCTCACCCTATTTGGTTCACCAAAATCAACTGTTAAATGACGTATAAAATATAACACACACATTTAAAGTTCTCAATATAATTATTTCCATACTATTTTATGGGAAACTTCAACAGTTATAGACCATCGTTCTATTCCCCGGTTATCCCCGCTCGACCCAGCTACACTTCTATTGCCTGAAAAGAATTGTGAAGCAAAAGGATGAGCACAAATAGCCTAGTAAAGAATATCATGACTAAAGATAATTAAATTATCAATAGCCTTCATCAGTAATAAATCAGATATGTAGAACATATGGTAGATGATAAAAGTTTTCAACTATAGTTGCAGCGGAACGAACAATCCATTAGAAAAGTCAAATAGACCATAATGTCTATTATCTTCTCCATGTTAAAAGTCCACCGACAATATTTGATCCCTGTAACATCAATCAACATTTCCTGTCCATAATCATATAAATAGTTCATGATCATAATTATATTGATAAATTCCTCTTCGCACCTAGGACGAAGATAATTTTCATCACCTGTCTTTACCTGTAACACCAAAGATCATGATTATACCAAATCACAGTTCATGTTCAGAATCATGCTAATAACTTCATCTTTGCACTCAGGCCAAAGATATTCATTTGTAACATCAATGGTCATGATCATGCCAAACATCTGTCCATCTTTGTACTACGGGCCAAAGATATTCAACCGTAACATCAATGATCATGATCATACCAAACACCTGTCCATCTTTGCACTACGGGCCAAACATATTCAAGTTTCATATTTCAAAGATAACGATTTAAAATTTAATAAGAAGATTTAGGTAGATAAAAATTCAAGTAAAATGATATTAGATGAAACGCACATCTCAAATGAATATCTAATCATTTCAGAATTTATAGAAGCAATATTTATAACCATGTTGATCAATTCACCTTCGCACTTAAGCTAAAGATATTCAATTGTAAAATCAATGGTCATGATCATACCAATCAACAATTCATCTTTGCACCCCTAGCCGAAGAGAACCCATGGTCATGATCATACTAATAATCTACTCATCTTTGCACTCAAGTCAAAGAGAACTTTCATCACCATGATTATAAAAATGTTATATATGATGAATAGAAATAATAAGAATGATATGATCAAATTGTCAACATGATAACCAATTGTGGAGTAAAATTCAAGAATGGTATTCATATATCAAAAATAATTTGGACAGAAAAGAACAAAATTTCCTCGTGAATAGTATCCCGTGAATAGTACCGTACGTATGAATAGTATCGTACGTATGAATAGTATCCCGACATCAAAAGGTAAAAATTTTATAAGAAAGTTCAGGCAAATATTCCAGTGAAATGATATTAGATGAAGCGCAAAACTCAATTTTTTTTTGATCATTTCAGGAATTATAGAAGCAATACTTACCGTAAGTAAGTTTAAATTTAGGAATATGAAACAAAATATTATTACTTACATGCTATAGAGTATGGAAGAAAATAATATTCCTTAGGAATATTAAACGAAAACATCTTTTACAAGAAAAATAATATCCTTTACCTTAATAGAAGAATAGTTCTGACTGGAATAACAGAGATTATGTTAAGGAAATCTTGCACTGTTATCAATACTCAAAATATCCTTATACTCACAAGAAATACGCTCAATAGTATAGAGAAATTATTTTCTGATTCTGGTGTGATTTTTATTTCTAACTAAGCAACCCATTTATAGGAAAATGCCAGAACACCAAAGTTTACAAAATTCACAAACAGATGATTTGCAGCATATTATTTTGAAAATCAGGCATTCAATAATCAACTTGTCCTTTCCACCCCTTTTCCCTTTTATATGTTTTTAATTTTAAAAACATTTATAATGATTAAACAATTTAAATTCAATTTGCTCTCTTTCACCTCATTTTATTCTTATACCATGAATTTATTATAATAATGTTATCATTTAAATTATAAAATTATACTATTATATTATCACATTATACTATTATAATGTAATATTATAATAATATATTTAAATGAATTATTTTATCGGAGAAGATAAAATGCCAACTTTCAACAAAAGTCTCATGCTAAAAATTCCTCCATTTATATCAAAATTGATCAAATATTTTTTTATCATATTTATCAACAATTTTTATTTTATTCATCAATTATTATTTATAATTAATATTATAAAATCACAATATTGACAACCAGGTCGTTCCCAGGAAAGAGGGGGCTTCCGATAAGAATTTCTCCTCATTGGCGCGCAATTATATAACCTAACCCACTTCCTCGACAGAACTTTCTAGACATTGTCAATAATGTTATCTAATAATATGATTTCAATAATAGGTGTGACAATTATTGATTTAATAATGTGAAATACTGTGCAGTGGTTACTATGACAATTATTGAATCAATAATATAAAATAATATGCAATTATCAATGTAGCAATTATTGAATCAATAATATAAAATACTGAACAGTAATTATTGTAACAATTATTGAATACGTGACTTTTTACGTAAGAATCAATAATTAGAAATTACTGTGCAATATCGTGTGCTACTGTGCAACAACGCGTATTATTGTATTTTAACCACCGGGTATTTCAACAGTTTAACGGTAAAAGTTTTGCCATTATTTTTATAAAAAGGTTACTTCTGTCGCTTTCTATATCCGACAATTATTCCGTTATGGGGTCAACCAATGATTGCGCCGTCGTACGAATATTCTTCGACAAAAAAAATATTCTTCGACCAAACGAATATTCTCCGACACAACGAATATTTTATACCAACTTGCGTTCTTTGTAAAATTTGCACATAACACCCCTTAACTATCACATTTATTCAATTTAACCATTATTTACTGGATAGATTAATAATTATAAGAAAATTGAATACTTTTATTTCATAAAATTCGGGGTCTTACAATCTCCACTCCTTATGAAATTTCATCCTCGAAATTTACGTACCTGATAGTTCGAAGAGGTGAGGATACCTTGCTTTCATTTCAGATTCTATCTTCCCGATCATTTCTTCTGTATCATGATTTATCTATTGCTCATCTCTTAGATTTTAGATATCATTCCAGAATACAGCTTCAAAATAAAGATTAATTGACATATCACAATTTGTCAATTTATTGAGTAAGAAAATTCAGCTTAGGTAAGTCACACACTAGCGAAGTATATTACTCGTCTTTCCCCTCCTAGTTTTAATCTCAGATCTCCGCCAGCGACCATATCCCTAAGCTTTGATATCATTTGTGACGCCCCCAGAATAGGTTCACACAACCCATTGAGTCACCAGAAATATATGGTACAGAATTCAAATATAAATCTTTTATATCCAATTGTCGTGCACAATACGACCACACATAAAGTGTGAGTTTCAATACAAATACAGTACCCACACTTTTTATCAATGATACGTTACATAAAGATACAATCAATAACTATTTTAAGAATTAAAATATTTAAAAAATGCTCAAGAAAACTTTCGTACATGGGAGGCTATGCTTCTAAGTTATAACAGATATCATAGGACTTGAGAATTAACCTTGGTTGACCCAATAGACCCCAAAGAAGAACAAGAAGATTACTATCTGCCGTTATTTTTATAAAAATGTTACTTCTGTCGCTTTCTATATCCGACAATTATTCCGTTACGGGGTCAACCAATGATTGCGTCATCGTACGAATATTTCCCGATAAAAAGAATATTCTCCGACCAAACGAATATTTCCCGACTCAACAAATATTTTATGCCAACTTGCTTACTTTGTAAAATTTGCACATAACACCCATTAACTATCACATTTATTCAATTTAACCATTTACTGGATAGAATAATAATTACAAGAAAATTGAATACTTTTATTTCATAAAATTCGAGGTCTTACACACACAAACACTCTTTCTCTCTCTTGTTCTTTCTTTTGTTATGGTAAGAAGTGAAAGGAAGAAGAAATGAAATGAAAAATGAAATTAAGTGAAGTGTTAGTTGTTTTGGTAAGTAAAAATTTGATACACCATATATCTAACTATTATCCCCCATACTTCTTTTACCCACTAGACAATTACCCTTATCACTTTTAATCTTATCTTTTAGGATTACAAGAATCTCCTAATCAAGATTTCCAACCAATGGGAGCTTGACACATAAGGGGGTGGAGTGGATAAAGAGATTAGTTAACATAATTAGCAACTAAATCATCACATCATAAGGCCATTTTTGGCATGAAAAATCTGGCCATATCCCCCTTTTTTGCCCCCAATTTTGCTTTAGTTTTAAATGCCAAATTTGATTAATCAAATGTCCAAAATGTCCCTTAACAATTCGGCTGAAGTTTGGACTTCCAATTTAATTCTTTTGGGCTTTCTAATTAATTGTTTGAACCATGTAATTAACATTGTTCAACACTTTTAATCTATCTTGCCCTAATTATGTAATTAGGGTTTCTATCCCTTCTCTTATGGAATTTAAATACTTACTGATAGGTCTCCAAACTAATCAGTTTATTTTAAT
>CM035125.1:90405280-90727780 GCA_020205555.1 Panax stipuleanatus | reverse complement strand
CAATTCTGCATATTAATTTCTGACACTATAAATTAATTTGCTAAAAATTCAAAAAGGCCTAAGATAAATTTTTAAACAATAATAATCCATTCAACCCTCCTTCTAGATTATTATTGGACTTTTAATTGGTATCAGAGCTGTGCTCTTTAACTTGTTTGTTAAGTGAATACATGCACATCTAAGAGTAGATCCATCTATGACATAAAATGCTATCGGTTGCGGAGAAGGACTGTCAATGTCTAGACCTCCACTATTTGATGGCACAAACTTTGCCACCTGGAAGAATAGATTCAAAATCTATGCCAAGTCACAAGGATTCAAAATCTAGTTGGCAATAGAACGAGGTGTAAAAATTTCCACAAAAATTGAAGGTGAAAAGATAATTGAGAAAGATGCTAATGAATTTACCACTGAATTTGAGGAGACCACGAATATAGCCACCAAAGTCGAACTAGTGCTTACTAGTGCTCTTATAGAAAAATAATACAAAAGAGTTAGCAACTGCAAGAATGCTAAAGAAATCTAGGAAAAATTAATTGTAACCTATGAAGGAACCAATCACATCAAAGAAACCAGAAAAGATGCTCTAATTCAAGAGTATGAAAGCTTCAAGTTAGAAGAAGGAGAAAAAATTATTGATATGAAAACACGTTTTTCCAGAATCATTGATGAACTCGAACAACTTGAAAAAGCTTACACAACAAATGAGAAGAATAGAAGAATTCTCAAAACTCTTCCATTTGTATGGAAAATGAAGGTTACAACCATCATGGAAATGCAAGATCTAACTGCATATCCTCTTGATAGCCTTATTGGAAATCTTCGTGCCCATGAAGTCGACATGCTAGTCGAAAAAGCATGATCAGACACAGATCTCAAAAAGAAAGGGATTACTTTCAAAAATCTACTAGTTGATCAAGAAAGCGATGATGTGGAGTTAAATGAAGAACTCCTTAGTCTAGATAATAATGAAGTTTATTATTATCAAGACAACTCAGGAGAGTAATCCAAATTAAAGCAAAAAGATATGGCAAAGGCTTTATGAAAACAAATAACTTCAACAACTTCAGAAGCAAGCAAGCCTTCAAACTAAAAGCACAAGAGCAAACTTCAAAGCTAACAACAACAATTTTAGAAATGCTAGCTCCAATGAAAATTCAAATACATGCTTCGAATGCAATCAGTCTGGACACTTCAAGAAGGACTGCCCTAAACTATCCAACAACAAAGTACTAGTAGCTGAAGAAGGCTAGGATCTAAGTGATGAAGAAGGAACTGTTGAACAACCCGAGAAAATTGCAAATCTATGTCTAATGGTAGACAATAAATCATCACCAAAGTCTGAGGTAAATTCAGAACATCAATTACCTAGTACTTCATTTGTCACACTTAGTTTAGATAATATAAATGAAGAACATCATGAACTACAAGAAACATACAATTGTCTTTAAAGATAATTAAATAATTAAAGAAGATTTTATTAAACTAAAAATTTCATTAGAAAAATTAATTAAAACTAATAGAAATCTAGAAATAGAAAATTCAAATTTAATAATAATTAATGAAACTTTAAAAGAAGAAAATGAGAAACTAGAAAATGACTCGTTAGAAAATCCTGTATTTAAAGAAGAACTAGAGAAATTAAAAAATAAAAATAAAAATAAAAATCTTGAAATAGAAAATTCAACACTTATCATTTCTATTGAAAATCTTGAAGTTAAAAATTCAATTCTTGCTGTACTTATTGAAGATTCTCAAACACTAAATCAAGAGTTAAGTAAAGAAATTGAAACAGTCAAGGAGGAAAGTTTTTCTCAACAAATAAAAGAGAAAAATAAAGAATCCACCTTAATAAATCAACTTAGAATGTTGACTATAGAACGTGATGATTTAAACTCAATAGTCATGAGATTTACAAAAGGAAAAGAAAATCTTGATGTTATGCTCAGTCAACAAAGATGTGGTTTTAATAAAGAAGGATTAGGATATGTCGGAGAATCTAGTAAGACAAAAGATAAAGGACTCTACCATGTTAAAAGCAAAGAAAAAGAAATTCATGCATCTCCTTTTTCTAAATGTGAAAGTCCAATAATAATCTAGAAGGGGGGTTGAATAGATTATTACCGTTTAAAAATTATCTTTGGCCTTTTTGAATTTTAGTGATTTAATTTTATCAAATTAATAAACAGTTTAAAATTTAATCACATAATGCACAGATATTATCTGGTTCACAACATACAGCCCGGGTATGTTGCTACGTCCAGTCTCAAGCTCCTCTCCAGGACTTGAGATCCTATTACTTTCCTGTAATAAATACTGCTTCAATAGGCGGAGAAACCTGTACAAAGTTTTAAAGATAAACTTACAACTATCCTCAACTAACTTTCTCGGACAGCGAACTCCCAGCTCCTTCTTCAAGCTTAGTTGAATCTTCTTTTGAGCTTAGTACTATTTTATACTTTGGTCATGAAACAACAATCTCTTCCTCACCTCACAAGTGCACTAGAGACTTAACTCCCAGCTGACCTCTCTAAGATTCTGGTCTTGGTCAAAGAATTCTTGTCTTTCTCACAAATATAAAATAAACTAACTCACCCCTTTTTCCTTTTACAAAAAGTTTGATGAATATATGCTTCTAACAATTAGCAGATATAATTGTAGCACAAATATACTTCTTAGATAAGCAGATATAGAATTTCAAGTATATGATAAAAGTTCAAAGACTTTTATGTGATGTGCTTTTATGAAAGCAGATATAATATTTAAGCACTTGCAATAAAAACTTTCTTTTTCTTTAAAGAATATTTTTCAATGGATTAAGAAAAAGATTTTTCTTTATAAAGAGTGTATTTCTTTGTTGTTGAATAAATATAACTTTGAATTAAACAACCACACACACTTATATAATGCAGCAATAATTTATGAGCAATTATATGAACAGTATATTTAATGACAGTTTATCAAGTATGACAATATGATTCACTTTAGATAATACTTGAACAAACTCGTTCTAACCACTTATATATATTATATTATACTTGCTCTACGTTGCGAATAATTTGGCCACTTGGGATTTTAAAGACCGTCTAGAGTATTTCAAGTGAAATATCCGAATTTGCTTAACGCTTTTCGGTGTCCAAGTACTGACTAAATTTTTCGATTCACAACTTGATAATCAGATATAGAATATTAAAGAATATTTATATCGATTATATATATCAGTAAAGGGCCACTTGGGATTTTAAAGACCGTTCAGAGTATTTCAAAGAAATAGCATCTGAATTTGCTTAACGCGTTTCAGTGTCCAAGTACTGACTCTTTACTAGATATGATAGATCATATATAAGATATATATAAATGTTTATCACAAATTATATCTGATTATCTAAATCTATATATTGATTATACCAGTAAAGGGCCACTTGGGATTTTAAAGATCGTCCAGAGTATTTCAAAGAAATAGCATCTGAATTTGCTTAACGCGTTTCGGTGTCCAAGTACTGACTCTTTACTAATATGGATATATAGATATATGAATACGTATGACAGTTTATCACAGATATATATATGAATGAGCAAGTATGAGATGATATGAACAATTATAATTTGACAACTTATCTCAAATACATGGACCAATTTTTCTCTTCCAAACGAAATTATAACTTTGATTTGAGCGAAGAGAGTAAAAACTTGTTTGAATAATCTGTAGGCAAGGAGAGTAAGCTTTCTGGTTTGTAGAATTGGTTAGTTGAAATATATAGAAAAGCCTCCTATTTGTAAAAATTTTCAGGTTCGGGCAAAATCGTAATTTTTGAAAATCAGTTTTGAAATGGAAGGTCCGGATTGCATAATGGAAAATGAAGGGCTCGGATCAAATGATATAAATAGCCGGATATGATTTTGAAATGACCCAACATGATTTGTGCCCATTGTTTAAATCAAGGACATAACTCTTTTCTCTTTGCAACAAAACAAATGCTCACGGCTCAAACACCAATGCCCAACACTTGTGAGTCATGCTTTGTGCCCAACGGTAATACAAAGGCATAAGCCTTTGTTTTATTTTTAGAAGTTTGTTCCTTGCCAGCACATAAGCTTTCATGGCCAAAACACATATGCACCAATAAGGCACATACTTCCATGCATTTCATAATTTGTACACACCAAGTATTTTATACTTCCATGCATATACTCCCTCAAGCTCAGCACACCCACACACACACGGACCAACACAAGCACACACTCGGTCACACACACACCATGCACACACATGCACGGTATATATATATATATATATTATATTCTTTATAATATTCTTTAGAATATATATATATATATATATATATATATATATAATTTTGAAAATGATTTTTGCCCATAAAAGAATTTGAAGAAAAAAGAAATAGGAATCTCCTTGCTTTAGGAAATGTTTCTATATGAACTCATTTTATTAACACTTGATATTAATTTATCAAGGTCATAAAATAAATTCAAGTAAAGTAAGAAAATAAATATTTTTGGTCAAAATATTCAAGGGCATTTAATAAATCATTTTAGCACTTAATCCTATGGAGAGGATTGTACCCTTTTGACCTTAAATCCTAATTTGTTATCATCAAAATTAAATACCCAATTTTGGAGACCTATCAATCCCCCCCTTTTTGATGATGACAACAAGTAAAAAATATTTTTTTTTTCAGAACTCCCCCTTAATTTATGAAACTCCCCTTGAGATCATGAATCGGTTTTTAGAAAAATAAAATAAAAAACAGAAAAACTATCAGAGTCCATGCACACAGTTATAACCATCCAGGAAGTTTGTATAATCATTTGTATCTTACATGCAAACCATCCATCT
This sequence comes from Panax stipuleanatus, assembly GCA_020205555.1. Lineage (NCBI taxonomy): Eukaryota > Viridiplantae > Streptophyta > Magnoliopsida > Apiales > Araliaceae > Panax > Panax stipuleanatus. Next base: position 90,722,922 of record CM035125.1, on the reverse strand, counting down.
TGTCAATTATACAATTATAACAGTTTATAACAGTTCCTGTAAATGCATTATTCAGACCATAACAGGTTTATAGCAGTTTATATCTTGCAGATCTATGTCTGCTTTCATATCAGATTATTACTTAATAATAATCTGATACTTTTCCTTTTTCTGATATTTTTCTTTTTATATCAGATTATCAGATCCATGTCTGCTCAAATAACAGATTTATTACTTAATAATAATCTGTTATTTTTCTTTTTCTGATATTTTTCTTCTCCCCCTTTGTCATTAACAAAAATGGAGGGGCAGGAGGAAAATACCAAAAACCTGAAGAAACTGTCAGTTTCAGAGTTTTTCCTGCAAGTTAGTATGACAGTTTAAACATATAGAAATCATTCTAGTTAGCTGTTAGTACTTAGTGTTATTACAGTAATCCTCAAATAGTTAGTAAGTTAGCTTACACTTTTCTTCAGATGTTCTCAATATTAAGTGAAGAAAAAATTCATACCCAAATTTGACAGAGGCAGATCAGGTGGGGTCTGACCAGTATGATCTGGCTGGACTGAGCTTGTGGTGGCACTGAAGTTGTATGGGGGGATTGTCACTTTGTGGTGTTCCATCAGCATAGTCACCATATCATGCAAGTGTTGCATAGAGGTTTGTAAAGCCTCTAATTGACTTAAAATTTGAGTACTGGTTCTTTAATGATAACTGATTCTTGCTGTTTAGGGAGTCAATTTGGGACATTAAATTTAAATGTGTTTCTATATGGTCAATTTCATTGGGTTGAAACACAATTAAAGGCTTGGCAGGAAGGTTCATATGAGACACACTATTACTATTATGAATCATTTGTGTCTTATGATTATGAACAGAAACACCCAGATATATGAAGAGTCTAGTCAGCAAAAGTCCAAATCCCATGCAATTATTAGAATGGCAAAATTCAAAGGATGTCAAGAGAAAGAAAGGCAGGCTATAAGGCATGCACTCAGTTAGAATACACTTCATCAATTCCAAATCAAAAGGACTGAACATTTTATCATTTCTGACAGGCATGAAGTTATGCATCAGAATTTTGCCTAGAAACTGACATTCAGCAGTAAAGTAATCCTTATGCACTTTACATGGATAATCAAACAGATTAGCAGGCACAATTTGGTCAGTGGAAAAATAAAGGTTGTGCTTGTAGGTAAGACAGTCAATGGTGGTAGTTCCTATGGGATATGTGTATTCATTAATCTTGGGATAACCCAAGAATTCTGTTTTGAGATCTAAAGCATGCAAGTGCAGAATTTCATCAATCATATAATCTTGACCTTATATGCAAGTCTTAATACCAGATAGAAAGCCAGTTGAATCATGCACAAAAGTCATATGAGCATAGAATTCAGCAATTAGACTAGGATATATCTCTCTACTTGTAAAAGAGACAAGACAGTCCCATCCTACATTGGTTATCTTCTCTAGCAGACCTGGAAAACTATTAAAAGAGGTTGCTACACCAGGAATCAAGTTGTGTTTAATATGTTCATACTTTGTTTTTGCAGTGGGTGTGACTAACAAAGAAGTGTATAGGTCAGGGTGTGGGTCAGTGAAAATCTCAGATCTTTTTCTTTTAGAAGACTGAACAGGTTTCATGTTTTTGAAAGAGAGAGAATGCACAAGCAGACAAGTAGTAGAAGAGACTGCTCATTTAAAGCTATCCTTTTATAGGAAAAGTTTTAATTAAAAAATTATCTTAATTAATATGGCATGTCCTATTTGTCAAAAGGTAAATAGTTTATGTGATGACTGTGTAGTGTGAATAGTAAGGGACAGACAAGTGTAGTACTATTTTGTAAATTTAAATCTTTTTGTCAGAATTTTTTTAAAAAAAATTTGTCCAGTAGTCCAATAAGAGAGCATAGTCAAATATCAAACATATGCAGGTTATTGACATAACAGGTGTGATCTAATATCAAACAAAGATACATGCTATCATGACTTATTGGCCTATATCAGACTGTAGCAAATCAATATAGATAAGTTATCACAGATAGCACAGATATGCCCACATCAAACTGTTACAAATTTAAGACAGAGATACAACCAGTCAATGTTACATAACACTAACATGTTGTCATTGTCAGATTCCAATATATAATGATATAGTGTGTCAACACATTGATTCAACAAGTCAGTGTTATATAAAACTGATATAGCATATGATCTCTATTATACATGTCAGCATATAACAGTAATAACATATAATTACTCAATATGGTAATTACTTTCATCACCTAATGTCTAATTCTCAAAGTTGCAGATTTCAGACATGACAATTCAACTTTCATTCAATATTTAAACTCACATAGACAAGTCTAATATAAACCAGTAGCTTTCAAATAGCCACCCATGCAGAAATATAAATATGAAACTTATAGTTATCCAATTTTTCATAGACAAATAAACAGAAACTAGACATGGAGATTTTCATGCCTATATTCACATAGTCAGATAAATATATATATTATAGTCTCAGTTAAAATAAAGAGGGTGGAGTGATTACCTTCGCACAGCTATTTACAAAGCTAATCAGCTTTCAAGTTTTTCCAGAATAAATGTATCAGTAGGAGAACCACTTTACATCCAAATACCAGACATTTCAGAACCATACAACTCAGGTATATATATACAAATATAGTACACAGCAATTATTACACATTTATATTTATATGAAAAATATTTGTGAAATTTTATGGTTTAAAAAAAATTTCGAGAAAGGAAAAAATGACAGAAACATTTTTGAGGGAAAAATTTGATTTTTGAACAGACAGTTTTTTTTAAAAAAAAATTTAAACGCATAAAAAAAATTCTACTAAAAATAAAACCCCTCTTTTTAATTTTTTTTTTCTGTAACCCATATATGTGAACTTTTAGGGTTTCTAAAAAAGAGAACACATTTATATTAATGGTTTCGAAATAAGATATATATATATATATATATATATAAATTTTAAATACACAGATGAAGAAAACTTTTGTTCGCAAAACATTTATCAGAAATTAGGGTTTAAAAATTTCGAACTTAGAAAGTTCCTTTAAAAAATATGCGAAAATTTAAACATTCGAAGTACATTAAATATATATGTCTATGAAAAATACATTTTGTATAGATCTATATATTTTTTTTAAAAAAATTAAAAGCATAAAGGACAGACTCACAAAAATTTATATATATATATATATATATATATATATATATATATATATTATTTATTTTTAAAATACCAGCGAAGACGAGCAGGAGAAGAATAGAAAGACAGAAGAGAAAAAAAAACTTTTTTAAAAAATAAGATCTAGGGTTTGAAAATTTTGAGAAAATTTCTTTTAAGTATGCTTAAAAAAATTTAGGGCTTAAAAATCTTTAAGAGCACGAAAAAATGTTTGAAACAGAATCGATCTTTTAGAAACAAAATATATACATATGATTTAAATTTTTTTTAAAGAACGGAGAAAATAAAACTGACTCCATAAACAATTAACCAAATAGAAATATTAAGAAGATTCTAAGAAGAAGAACACGAAAACTTACAAGGATTGACTGTTTAGGCTGAGAGAGTTTAGGGTTAGGATTTGAGATGGAGAGGGTTCAGAGTGTCTGGGTTAGAGAGAGAGAGAAGGGAGAGAGCAGCCGGCGGATGAGAGATAGAGAGTGATAGTAAAATGAATTACGATTTTGATTTTTAGTTTTTATATTTAGCTTAATTGACTTGATCGAGCGGCTGAGAACATACCTTGGACTTGATCAACGGTCACAAGCAGACGCGCTAATGAACCGGGTTGGCTGACCCGTTTGACCCTGATCGGACGTCTACAATTGGTTTGTACTTTTTCTGTATTGATCGGATGGTTGATGAACACGATCCATGTGCCAAGGCTTGCTTGCTTCTGATTGGTTGGATTGAATGGACGCGGATTGTGTTTGTAGATGACCGTTGGATTGCTTTCTTTGATCAGCGGCTTGGATTAAATCCGGTATATATTTATATAAATGTTTAAAAAACATAATTTTTGATATAATTAATTAATAGAAAATACTAAAATATCTATATTAAAATTAGTAAATTAATATTTTTCATTTTTATGAATACATGTAAATGTTAATTTTTTTTTATAATAATATAATTAAAAGATAATATGAATTTTAATGTGTAAAATGTATATTAACATATAAAAGAAACAAATAATTTATATGTATAATCATATGTATATGAATTAATAGAAAATTATAAACTAATAATATTAATAATTTTGACTATAAAAATTATATTTATATATTACTAGAAACAACTCAACATAAATAATAAAAATTAAATATTTTATGAAGTAATATCTAACATTCCTAAGTCTAGACGCAATTTACAAAATCGATCAGAACTGAGTGGTTTTGTATATATGTCAGCAATATTTAATTCTGTGTCAATATGTTCTAGTTTAATAATACCATTGTTCACATGATCTCATAAGAAATGGTGTCTAACATCAATGTGTTTTGATCTAGCATGTAAAACGGTATTTTTACTTAAGTTGATAGTGCTTGTATTATCACATAATATTGATACACAGTTAAATTTTATATTTTAATCGGCAAGGGTCTGTTTCATCCATAATATCTGTGCACAACATCGTGCAGCAGCTATATATTCGGCTTCGGTGGTTGAAATAGATACCGAATTTTATTTCTTAGAAAATCAAGAGACTAGACATCCACCTAAGAACTGACACGTGCCACTTGTGCTTTTTCGATTAACATGATGACCGGCATAGTCAGAGTCAGAGAAACACATAAGGTCAAATGGTTGACCTTTAGGATACCATAGACCTAAGTCTGTAGTTCCTTTAAGGTATCAAAATATTCTTTTTACTGCAACCAGGTGAGATTCTTAAGGACTTGCTTGGAATCTGGCACATTTACAGACACTGAACATAATGTCAGGTCTACTAGCTGTAATGTAAAGGAGACTGCCAATCAATCCTCGATATTTCTTAGTGTCAACACTTTTTCCATTTTCATCAGCAGTTAGTTTATCAGTAGTTGACATAGGAGTATTAAGAGGTTTTACCGACTCTAACCCAAATTTCGTAATCATTTCTTTGCAATATTTGGATTGAGAGATGTGAATACTTTTTTCTCCTTGCTTGATTTGTAGTCCTAGGAAGAAATTCAATTCTTCCATCATGCTCATTTCGAATTCCTTGCTCATGCTTTCAGAAAACTCATTGCACATATTCATGTTAGTGGATCCAAAAATGATGTCATCAATATATATTTGTAAAATAAGAATATCATCATTTTTATATTTTGTAAAAAGAGTAGTATCTACTGTGCTTCTTTTATAACCATTTTCTAATAAGAACTTACTAAGTCTTTCATACCATGCCCTAGGAGCTTGTTTTAGACCGTATAAAGCTTTTTGTAGTTTATACACATAATCAGGATGCTCAAAGTCTTCAAAGCCAGGGGGTTGTTTAACAAAGACTTCTTCTTTAATAACACCATTTAGAAAAGCAGATTTCACATCCATTTGAAATAATTTAAAATCTTTATAGCATGCAAAAGCTAATAACATACGTATAGACTCAATTCTAGCAACAGGAGCATATGTTTCATCACAGTCAATTCCTTCAAGTTGATTATACCCTTGTGCAACTAATCGTGCCTTATTACGTATAACAGTTCCATTTTCATCTAATTTGTTACGAAACACCCATCGAGTACCAATAATGGAGGTCTCTTCGGGAGTTGGAACTAATTCCTAGACTTTATTTCTTGTGAACTGTTTAAGTTCTTCTTGCATGGCTTTTATCCAATTTTCATCAATCAAAGTATCTTTTATATTTTTAGGCTCAATTTGTCACAAAAAGGATAGATGACTGGCCATGTTTTGTGCTTGTGATCTTGTAAGAATCCCTTTATCAATATCACCAATGACATTTTCTATTGGATGATTTCTTATAGCATGTGATTCTTTGGGCAAGTCATTTAGTTGGGGATTAGGATTTTCAAGAGGATTAATATTGACAAAAGGAGATATATCATCAATTTTTAGTTCTTCCATATTTCTGAGAATATCTTCAATAACTGTATCATTTTCTGTCAGTTCTTTATATTTTGGAGCATGTTTAGATTCATCAAAAGTCACGTTCATTGACTCTTCCACGACTAGAATTCTTTTATTAAAGACTCTATATGCTTTACTGTTTAGTGAATATCCCAGGAATATTCCTTCATCGGATTTGGGATCAAATTTCACTAGATATTGTTTAGTAGTTAGAATAAAGCATTTACTCCCAAAGACACGAAAATTGTTTATTTTAGGAGTTCTTTGATAAAAGAGTTCATAGGGAGTTTTGAAAAGAATTGGTCTCAGTAAGACGCGATTCAAAATATAACAAGAAGTTACAATTGCTTCGGCCCAAAAATATTTAAGAAGTCGATATTCATTAAGCATAGTATTGGCCATTTCTTGTAAAGTACGATTTTTCCTTTCAACAACACCGTTTGACTGAGGTGTATAAGATGCAAAAAAGTTATGACTTATACCGTGCTCATCACAGAACATTATGAAATCAAAATTGTCAAATTCTTTTCCGTGATCAGACCGAATATAAATAATAGAGCTTTCCTGTTGATTCTGAATTTTCTTACGTAGTGCAGAAAAGGAGTTTATCGCTTCATTTTTGAACTTTAGAAAATCAAGCCCAAGTGAATCTTGAATAATCATCAACTAGGACTAAAATATAGACAGCACCACCCATACTATGTTTGGGGATAGGTCCAACTAAGTCCATATGCAAGAGTTCAAGTGGTCGAGAGGTTGAAACTGTGAGTTTAGGTTTATGAGATACATGAATTTGTTTTCCTAATTCATAGGCTTCGCAAATATGGTCTTTAAGGAATTTAAGTTTAGGAAGACCACGAACATGTTCTTTAGAAGATATGTTATTAATCAATTTCATGTTAATGTGTCCTAATCTACGATGCCAAAGCCAAGGGTCGTCATTTGTAGACACAAGACACACATTATCCATGTGTGAGTATGTATCTAAGTCACACGTGTACACATTTTAACTTCTAGGACAAAGTAAGATTAATTTTCCAGTTTGGTCAAAAATTGAATAGTTATGAGGACTGAACGTTATTTTAAAATTACTACACATAGTTGACTGATGGATAGAAGATTATACCTGAGTCCAGTGACCAATTGAACATTAGAGATTGTTATGTGTTTACTGTACACATTTTCAATTCCAACAACTTTACCTTTGTTGCTATCTCCGAAAGTTATCTCGTTACAGTCTGTAGCTTGTAGATTGCTCAATTTAGATTTGTCGCCTGTCATGTGCCTTGAACAACCGCTATCAAGGTACCATTTATTTTTACTAGAATCAGCTGTGAGACATACCTGCAACATGTATTAAATTCACAAACTCAGATTTTGGTGATGAGTCATTGTCCGCCATAAAACATAGATTTGCTGTTTCTTCGGTTGGCTCAGTAGGTTCTTCTTCATCACTTAGATCCCAGCCTTCTTCAGCTACTAGAACTTTGTTGTTGGCTAGTTTTGGACAATCCTTCTTGAAGTGTCCTGGCTGGTTGCATTCAAAACAGTTATTTGAATTTTCATTTGTGCCAGCATTTCTGAAGTTGTTGTTGGTAGCTTTGAAATTCCCTCCTAGAACTTTTGGCTTGAAGGCTTGCTTGTTTTGAAAATTGTTGAAGTTGTTATTTGTTTTCATGAAGCCTTTGCAATATCTCTTTGCTTTGCTTTGAATTACTCTTCTGAGTTGTCTTGATAATAATGCAACTTCATTATTATCTAGACTCAAGAGTTCTTCATTTAGTTCATCATCATCGCTATCTTGATCAACAAGTAAGGCTTTAAAAGCGATTCCTTTCTTTTTGAGATCTGTGTCTGATCCTGCTTTTTCGACTAGCATGTCGACTTAGTGGGCACGAAGATTTCCAATGAGGTTATCAAGGGGATAAAAAGTTAGATCCTGCATTTCCTTGATGGCTGTAACCTTCATTTTCCATACAGATGGAAGGGCTTTGAGAATCCTTCTGTTCTTCTCATTTGTTGTGTAGGCTTTTCCCAGTTATTCTAGCTCATCAATGATTCTGGAAAAAAGAGTTTTCATATCAATGATCTTTTCACCTTCTTCCAGTTTGAAGCTTTCATACTCTTGGATTAGAGCATCTTTTCTGGTTTCTTTGATATGACTGGTTCCTTCATAGGTTACAATCAATTTTTTCCAGATTTCTTTTGCATTCTTGCAGTTGCTAACTCTTTTATATTCTTTTTCTATAAGAGCACTTGTTAGCACTTGTTCAGCTTTGGAGGCTATATTCATAACCTCCTCATCCTCGGTGGTGAATTCCCTAGCATCTTTTTCAACGAGCTTTTCATTTTCAACTTTTGTGGGAATCTTTACACTTCGTTCAATTGCTAGCCAAAGTTTGATTCCTTGTGACTTGGCGTAGATTTTGAACCTATTTTTCCAGGTGGCAAAGTTTGTGCCATCAAATAGTGGAGGTCTGGACATTGATAGTCCTTCTCCGCAACCGGTAGCATTTGTGTAGGCCATAGATGGATCTACTCTTAGATATGCATGTAATCACTTAACAAACAAGTTAAAGAGCACCGCTTTGATACCAATTGAAAGTTCAATAATAATCTAGAAGGGGGGGTTGAATAGATTATTAACGTTTAAAAATTATCTTTGGCCTTTTTGAATTTTAATGATTTAATTTTATCAAATTAATAAACAGTTTAAAATTCAATCACATAATGCACAGATATTTATCTAGTTCACAACATACAGCCCGGGTATGTTGCTACGTCCAGTCTCAAGCTCCTCTCCAGGACTTGAGATCCTATTACTTTCCTGTAATAAATACTGCTTCAATAGGAGGAGAAACCTGTACAAAGTTTTAAAGATAAACTTACAACTATCCTCAACTAACTTTCTCGGACAGCGAACTCCCAGCTCCTTCCTCAAGCTTAGTTGAATCTTCTTTTGAGCTTAGTACTATTTTATACTTTGGTCTTGAAACAACAATCTCTTCCTCACCTCATAAGTGCACTAGAGACTTAACTCCCAGCTGACCTCTCTAAGACTCTGGTCTTGGTCAAAGAATTCTTGTCTTTCTCACAAATATAAAATAAACTAACTCACCCCTTTTTCCTTTTACAAAAAGTTTGATGAATATATGCTTCTAACAATTAGCAGATATAATTGTAGCACAAATATACTTCTTAGATAAGCAGATATAGAATTTCAAGTATATGATAAAAGTTCAAAGACTTTTATGTGATGTGCTTTTATGAAAGCAGATATAATATTTAAGCACTTGCAATAAAAACTTTCTTTTTCTTTAAAGAATATTTTTCAATGGATTAAGAAAAAGATTTTTCTTTATAAAGAGTGTGTTTCTTTGTTGTTGAATAAATATAACTTTGAATTAAACAACCACACACACTTATATAATGCAGTAATAATTTATGAGCAATTATATGAACAGTATATTTAATGACAGTTTATCAAGTATGACAATATGATTCACTTTAGATAATACTTGAACAAACTCGTTCTAACCACTTATATATATTATATTATACTTGCTCTACGTTGCGAATAATTTGGCCACTTGGGATTTTAAAGACCGTCTAGAGTATTTCAAGTGAAATATTCGAATTTGCTTAACGCTTTTCGGTGTCCAAGTACTGACTAAATTTTTTGATTCACAACTTGATAATCAGATATAGAATATTAAAGAATATTTATATCGATTATATATATCAGTAAAGGGCCACTTGGGATTTTAAAGACCGTTCAGAGTATTTCAAAGAAATAGCATCTGAATTTGCTTAACGCGTTTCAGTGTCCAAGTACTGACTCTTTACTAGATATGATAAATCATATATAAGATATATATAAATGTTTATCACAAATTATATCTGATTATCTAAATCTATATATTGATTATACCAGTAAAGGGCCACTTGGGATTTTAAAGATCGTCCAGAGTATTTCAAAGAAATAGCATCTGAATTTGCTTAACGCGTTTCGGTGTCCAAGTACTGACTCTTTACTAATATGGATATATAGATATATGAATACGTATGACAGTTTATCACAGATATATATATGAATGAGCAAGTATGAGATGATATGAACAATTATAATTTGACAACTTATCTCAAATACATGGACCAATTTTTCTCTTCCAAACGAAATTATAACTTTGATTTGAGCGAAGAGAGTAAAAACTTGTTTGAATAATCTGTAGGCAAGGAGAGTAAGCTTTCTGGTTTGTAGAATTGGTTAGTTGAAATATATAGAAAAGCCTCCTATTTGTAAAAATTTTCAGGTTCGGGCAAAATCGTAATTTTTGAAAATTATTTTTGAAATGGAAGGTCCGGATTTCACGATGAAAAATGAAGGGCTCGGATCAAATAATATAAATAGCCGGATATGATTTTGAAATGACCCAACATGATTTGTGCCCATTGTTTAAATCAAGGGCATACCTCTTTTCTCTTTGCAGCAAAACAAATGCTCACGGCTCAAACACCAATGCCCAACACTTGTGAGTCATGCTTTGTGCCCAACGGTAATACAAAGGCATAAGCCTTTGTTTTATTTTTAGAAGTTTGTTCCTTGCCAGCACATAAGCTTTCATGGCCAAAACACATATGCACCAATAAGGCACATACTTCCATGCATTTCATAATTTGTACACACCAAGTATTTTATACTCCCATGCATATACTCCCTTAAGCTCAGCACACCCACACACACACGGACCAACACAAGCACACACTCGGTCACACACACACCATGCACACACATGCACGGTATATATATATATATATATATATATTTTATATTCTTTATAATATTCTTTAGAATATATATATATATATATATATAAAATTTTGAAAATGATTTTTGCCCATAAAAGAATTTGAAGAAAAAAGAAATAGGAATCTCCTTGCCTTAGGAAATGTTACTATATGAACTCATTTTATTAACACTTGATATTAATTTATCAATGTCATAAAATAAATTCAAGTAAAGTAAGAAAATAAATATTTTTAGTCAAAATATTCAAGATAATTTAATAAATCATTTTAGCACTTAATCCTATGTAGAGGATTCTACCCTTTTGACCTTAAATCCTAATTTGTTATCATCAAAATTAAATACCCAATTTTGGAGACCTATCAAAATGCTCTTACTGTAACAGGAATGGTCATTCTGTTTACTCATGTAATGCCAAAAATAGAAACTATAAAAGGAAAATAATTTGGGTACTAAAAGGAACTTACACTACTCCCATTATCACAATAAGAAAATTTCATGAAAGATCATCTAGAAACTTTCATCAAAATCCTTCAAGATACAATAATAGAGCAAATCATGCATCTTACAGACCTGCTACTCATAGAACACTTGTGTCTACTAAAACTTATTATCCTGTACCAAATTTTGTAAAGGAAAATACAAATGATCCTTATATAATATGGAAAACTTACCCAAAGGACCCTTCTCATTAAAGGGTACCAGTTTGTGAACTTAATATATGTTGCAGGTATGTCTCACAGCTGACTCTAGTAAAAATAAATGGTACCTTGATAGCGGTTGTTAAAGACACATGACAGGCGATAAAACAAAACTGAACAATCTACAAGTTACAGACTGTGGTGAGGTAACATTTAGAGACAACAACAAAGGTAAAGTTATTAGAATTAGAAATGTTGGCAATAAACACATAACCATCTCTAATGTTCAATTAGTCACAAGACTCAGGTACAATCTTTTATCAATTAGTCAATTATGTGATAATGGTTTTAAAATAATTTTCAGTCCTCATAATTGTTCAATATTTGACCAATCTGGTAAATTGATTTTATTATGTCCTAGAAGTCAAAATGTGTACACGTGTGACCTAGATACATACTCACACTTGGAAAATGTGTGTCTTGTATCTGCCAATGACAATCTGTGGCTTTGGCATCGTAGGTTAGGACACATTAACATGAAATTGATAAATAACATATCTTCTAAGGAACATGTCCGTGATTTTCCAAAGTTAAAATTTCTAAAAGACCGTATCTGTGAAGCCTATGAATTAGGAAAACAAATACATGCATCTCATAAACCTAAACTCACAGTATCAACCTCTCGACCATTAGAACTCTTACATATAGATTTGGTGGGTCCTATCCCTAAACACAACATTGGGGGTGCTGTTTATATTCTAGTCCTAGTAGATGACTATTCATAATTCACATGGGTTGATTTTTTAAAATTCAAAAATAAAGCGATAAACTCCTTCTCATCACTATGCAAAAAAATCCAAAATCAACAGGGAAACTCTATTGTTTATATTCGATCTGATCATGAAAAAGAATTTGACAATTCTGATTTCATAATGTTATGTGATGAGCAAGGTATAAGCCATAACTTTTTTACTCCATACACACCACAATCAAATGGTGTGGTAGAATGAAAAAATCGTACTTTACAAGAAATGGCCAACACTATGCTAAATGAATACCGTCTTCCTAAATACTTTTGGGCTGAAGCAATTGCAACATCTTGTTATATCTTAAATTGAGTCTTGCTGAGACCAGTGTTTTTAAAAACGCCCTATGAGCTATATTATAAAAGAACTCCAAAAATAAATTACTTTCGTATTTTTGGGAGTAAATATTTTATTTTAAACACTAAACAATATTTGGTGAAATTCGATCCCAAATCTGATGAAGGAATATTTTTGGGATATTCACTTAACAGTAAGGCTTATAGAGTATTCAGTAAAAGAACTCTAGTTGTTGAGGAGTCAATGAATGTAACTTTTGATGAATCTGAACCTCCTCCTAAATATAAAGAGCTAGTAAATAATGATGTTGTCATTGAAGACATTCTCAGAAATATGAAAGAACTAAAAATAGACAATACATCTCCACCTGTTAATATTAATCCTTTTAAAAATCCTAATCCACAATTAAATGACTTACCCAAAGAAACAGCTGTCATTAGAAATTATCCTATAGAAAATGTAATTGGTGATATCGATAAAGGGATTCTTACGAGATCACAAGTTCAAAATCTAGCTGGTCACTTAGCTTTCTTATCTCAAATTGAGCCTAAAAATATAAAAGATGCATTGCTTGAAGAAGATTGGATTATAGCTATGCAGGATGGACTTGAACAATTCACAAGGAACAAAGTTTGGGAATTAGTTCCAAAACTTGAGAAAACTTTTATTATTGGAACTCGATGGGTCTTTCGTAATAAATTGGATGAAAATGGAATTGTCATACGTAATAAGGCAAGATTAGTTGCACAAGGGTATAATCAACTTGAAGGAATTGATTATGATGAAACTTATGCTCCTGTTGCTAGAATTGAATCTATACGAATGTTACTAGCCTTTGCATGCCATAAAGATTTTAAATTATTTCAAATGGATGTCAAATCTGCCTTTTTAAATGGTATTATTGAGGAGGAAGTTTATGTTAAACAATCTCCTGGTTTTGAAGATACTAATTGTCCTGAGTATGTGTATAAACTTTATAAAGCTTTATATGGTTTAAAACAGGCCCCAAGAGCATGGTATGAACGATTAAGTAAATTCCTATTAAAAGATGGATTTAAAAGAGGTACCGTCGATACTACTTTGTTCACTAAATATAAAAATGATGATATCCTTATTTTACAAATCTATGTTGATGATATCATTTTTGGTTCTACTAACATTTCTATGTGCAATGATTTTTCTGAAAGCATAAGTAAGAAATTTGAAATGAGCATGATGGGAGAATTAAATTTTTTCCTAGGATTGCAAATCAAGCAAGGAGAAAAAGGTTTTCATATCTCTCAATTTAAATATTACAAAGAAATGATTAAGAAATTTGGATTAGAATCTGTAAAACCTCTTAACACTCCTATGTCAACCACTGATAAATTAACTGCTGATGAAAATGGAAAAAGTGTTGACATAAAGAAGTATAGAGGAATGATTGGTAGTCTTCTATATATCCCAGCCAGTAGACCTGACATTATGTTCAGTGTCTGTAAATGTGCTAGATTCCAATCAAACCCTAAGGAATCACACTTGATTGTAGTAAAAAGAATATTTCTTTACCTCAAGGAAACTACAGATATAGGCCTATGGTATCCTAAAGGTCAACTATTTGATCTTGTTTGTTTCTTAGACTTTGACTATGTCGGTCATCATGTTGATCGAAAAGTACAAGTGGCACGTGTCAGTTTCTGGGTGGATGTTTAGTTTCTTGGTTCTCTAAAAAACAAAACTCAGTGTCCATCTCAACCACCGAAGCAGAATATATAGCTGCTACACGATGTTGTGCACATATATTATGGATGAAACAAACCCTGACTGATTACAATAAAAAGTTTAAATGTGTCTCAATTCTATGTGATAATACTAGTGCTATAAATTTGAGTAAAAATATTGTATTACATGCTAGATCAAAACATATAGATGTCAGACATCATTTTTTACGCGATCATGTAAACAGTGGCATTATCAAGTTAGAACATATCGACACAGAATTAAACATTACAGGTATATTTACTAAACCTTTAAGTTTTGAAAGATTCTGCAAACTACGTCTGGATTTAGGTATGCTAGATATCTCATCATAATTATTATTACATTTTTTTATATATACTTTTATTTATTTAAAATTTTTCACTATTAATTTTTAATTTTATATAGCATCAATATACATTTTGGATTTCTCTTCCTGTTAATATATTTATATAATATATAAAAAATTTCCATATTTTAGAGATACAATTAGTAAATATATATAATTTACATAAGTATCTCTTTGTATTTTAAAATACTCTTCATATTTTATGATTAATTATCATATATGTAATATATATATATATATATATATATATATACATATATATATATACTATTAATATTTTAAAAATTTTAATTAATTTTTTTTTATTATTTTAGCATATTAATACAAAAATGTCAATTATCAGTATAATTATATTCTTATAATTTTTTTTTTAAAAAATAATTTTTTTAAAGGATTAATTATTTATATACCTAGTAATCAAATTTTATTCTTAAAAATAATTTTTAACTATTTATTCTTACTTACTATATATATATATATATATATATATATATATATATATATATGTATTTATATAAAAATTATCAAGATCAAATCTGGGCTGTTGATCAAGGGAATCAATCTAACGGTCAAATCCATACTCAATCCGAGGCTGCCCATTCGGACCAATTAGAAGCCACTTTCACCAAACACACAGATCAAGTCAGACAACCGTTGGATCATCAACAGAAATCACAATTCGATCTCAGCAGTTCGATCAAAACTAATCGATCAATTCAAATTTTTAAAATGACCTGATCAATCTGGATAGTTCATCAAATCTGAGATTAACTCTCAACTGCTCGATCAGCCAAATTAACCAAAATATAAATAGCTAAAATTATGTTTTATTTTCATTTCTCACTTCTCTCTCTCTCTCTCACTCCTGTAGAGTTTCTCCTTTCTTCTCCATCTCTCTCTCTCGTTTTCTCTCAAACACTAATCGTTCTTCATCAAAAATGTCCGATCTCCAGTCAAAATTAGGAAAATCTAAATCGATCTATCGGTTCTACACCCTCGATTTAGTTCATCCATCATTTAAAATTCCATTTTCGTTCAAATCTAGTTTACTGTCAGACTTCCTTTCTCATTTTTAAACTTCGTTTCTGAGTTTGATACACACAGATCTTCCTCTTCGATCTTCAAACCCTAGTTCTTCTTGTATGTTTTTCTTTTATCTAATATTTTTATTATGAATATATATATATATATTTCAAAATATATAAATTTATATGTAGTTTACCGCTTTTATATATATTTACGCATATATAAGCGATTTTCACCATTACTGGGTTCTCTTCCCAGTCCTGGTTGACTACATTTCTGTTAGTATGTATATATATATATTTTAATTCCATTCTGGGCACCGGCGTGAAAACCCATCGCCCTTTATACTGTTTTTGCACTCTTCGCCATACTGGGTGATCTTCCCAGTCACTGGTTGACTACTTTTCTGCAATTTACATTCTAGTCTGGCCTGGACTATTTTGTGGCCTTTATACTATTTTTGCACACTTTGCCATACTGGGTGATCTCCCCAGTCACAGGTTGACTACTTTTCTGTACATTTACATTTCAGTTCGGCCTAGATCATTTTGTGGCCTTTTTACTGCTTTTATATATATTTATGCATATATAAGCAGCCTTCACCACAACTGGGTTCTCTTCCTAGTCTTGGTTGACTACGTTTCTGTCAATATATATATATATATATATTTCCATTTCAGTCCGGGCACCGGTGTGATAACCCATCGCCCTTTACAACTTTTATATATAACTGTATATATATATATATTGCTTTACTCGCTTTCTATTCAACTACTGCTTTAAATATTCATTTTATATGAATTGACACTGACATATCTGCGGGCGGACTAGATTTATTTAAATCTCACCAATTCTAGTTTTCAAACGTTTCAAAACATCCAGATTGAACCGGGAAGCCTGAATGGCTAAGATTTCCTTAAATCTAGCTTTCTTTCTAGTTTCAGCTTCAAAAGTAACCTCGCGCCCCTTAGATCGCTATCTAGTGGGAACGAGACGCTTCAGCCGTGTGGACCGAGATTTACTGAATGAATCCTCGGTTCTGGCAATATTGGGATATATATCTATTTTTGTGCAAATTTGAACTGTGTAGGTTTTGGCTACTCACATGTGAGCCTAGGAATCGTGGGATTCCCAATCAAAACGATCGAAATCTGATTCCCACGATGGACAAACTCCGATTTACAAATGTACCCTACCAGTTTTTCTGTAGAAATGTACATGTAAACAGACCTTAAAACGGTTATCCGAAATTAAGGTCTCAATATAATGAAAATATGTGGATTGCAGTGTCAGAGTCCCTCCGATGGTTTTCATGTCCATGAGGAGATCGACACTTGTATATTTTTATGGTCGAGGATGCTTCGCAGCCCGACAAATCACCATTCACATGCAGCCTTAAGGCTATAAAGATAAAATTGGAAGTATCAACAGGCTTCAATTCCTATGCTAGCGTAAGGGTTTGATAAACCAGCTTTCAAAACATTATTTTCAATTCAATCAAAAGAAAAGATTTTCAAAGAAAATCAAATTAAATGCTTATGCAAATCAAAGACTGATTTTCAAATAAAATCAAACCCTTCGTATATTGGTTCAACGAAGCAAAGCACTGCTTTCAAATCAATCAAATCAATAGACCCAAATTTTCAAACAACATTCACTCACGCATTCTAGTTTTAAAGGGAAATATTGAAAAGATGCGGTACTGTGTTTTACATGGGAGTCGTGGGGTGCCTAACACCTTCCCCACACTTAACCAAGCCCCCGAACTCAAAACTTTGTTTTCAAAGATCAAGTTTCGATAGTGTCCAGCAATTAGGTTTCTTTCAAACAAAACTCGGTTGAGCTGGTACAACCATTTTCAAATCTATCAACTGGCCACTCTGTAAAATGTTCAAATTGTAGACATGATACATGTTGGCCTTTTCCCTAAAAAACCCTTCAAAACCTTTTTCCTAAATAAAAAGAGTGAGGGTAGAGAGAACTTAGGAAAAGAGATTAAAAGATCCGGGTTGTGACCCGACCCACGGATTTTTTAAACCGACATCGACAGGTGACGACTTTGCTGGGGACAGTAGAGGACTTAGGTCGCGTTCAAATCTTTTCAAATATTTCCCTTTCAAAACTATTGAATACGTGAAATTCTGCGTCTCTACAGTCAATGAATGAGTAAATGCTGCATCTTTATTGAATGTATGAATGCTGCGTCTTTACATTGAATGAATGTGAATGAATGTTTTCCTGTCTTTTAGTGCTTCGCACCCATATTAGTGCTTCGCAATCGTGTCATCATTTGCATAACGGTGAGGCACGATGTATGCGAATGTATGCTGTGTGTCCCTCTCACAAAGAGGATAACCCGGTCGGTGATAAGTAATGTCTTTGGGGACGACTAAGTCTCTAGGGCTCATGAAAATGCACCACCCAGATTCGCTCCAGTTGAAAGATCGGAATAATTTCCCCTCTAATAGATTGCGATGATCTGGGAGCCTTCATGTCGAAAACAAAGCCGTGAGAGTTGTAGGGATTTCGACACATAAACGCAGCAGAAATTAAAAATTATCTGAAACCCTAAAACAGGATCCATGCAAAAATATATTAATTCAGAGGTTTAGATTTGTTTTACCAATTATTCAAGCCTGAACAGAGACGATGGAGATTCTGGAACAGCTTCGAATCTTCAACGCAATCCAAAGGAACTGTGTCTCTACGGTATCCACACGAACGTCCCGTGAATCGTCACACGATCTGCAGCAAGGAAAGCTGCAGTACTAGCCGCCAAGGATCTGGACTTTCGAAGTTTTTCTCTCTAGTCTCTCTCTAAGAGCGGCTAGGGTTTGGGTTTATAATGAATTCCCTAAAAACGGCTGATATATCATATATATATAGCAGTTAAAGGTATTAACCAAAACCTAATCTAATTAGAAAAATAAAATCCGAATTTATATATATATATATATTATATCTTAATTAAGTCTTACTTAATTAATATACATGTATATATATATATATATATATATATATACAAATTATCCTATTAATTTAAATTCGTAATTTAAATACTATCAATCATATTGATATATTTAAATCTTTACAATTTAAATTAATTCCCTTTTAATTACGTTCTAAGTGTGTGACCCTATAGGTTATTATTATGTTGGCAATAATTTTAAAATCATATTACAAAATTATAAACAGTGAGCGGCATCTAGTAATGCATCACTGCTACCCAAATAATAATAAGATCGGTGATTCGATACAACCTTTTCGTGACCAATGTTTCAATCTGAGTTTACATCCTCTTTATAATTTAATCTGAGTTTTCTTGATCGATGAGTAGACTATATGAAACAAATCACTATTTGAGCATGGCCATGCATTTCATAGTCCTACTCAATCAAGAGGCCTATTGACATCACCCCTAATATATTGGAGGGTTAAATTCCATCTAGATCACTCATATTCCTCACACGATTCATGATGTACCCAACAATCACCTTTATTGTCCACCCTATTAAAGGTGACCTTTGATGATATCAAAGTACATAAATTCCTGTGTAGTAATATAGTGATTTCAGGTTGGAGGATCATTACATCATTGTCACTATGAGAATTGCTTATGACACTTTGCATAATGCTCCACGTAGAATTTTCATGGTGGATCTATCCAGTACATTGTTCTCTAACATGTACCTATGCATTGACTCAATATCTCATATATTTATGACCAATGAGATTTGGCCATCAGTCAATCCACATACTAGTCTCAATGTATCATTGTTGTCCCATTAACAATGACATTCGACTAGGGACATTTAAGAGTAATGATACTAATTGTAATTATATGATCTCATGTTCAAGTCATATACTTGAAACCATATAATTTGTATCACTATTCTAAGGACTTTTATTATGTTAACATTTATATAACGCAGTAAATAAAACCATAATAAAATAATTCATTTATTCAATCAAATATAATATCAAAAATATTAAGCAATTACAACAAAGAATTGGCCTCTAGGGCATAAACTCTAACAGTCTCCCATTTG
Organism: Panax stipuleanatus; assembly: GCA_020205555.1. Lineage (NCBI taxonomy): Eukaryota > Viridiplantae > Streptophyta > Magnoliopsida > Apiales > Araliaceae > Panax > Panax stipuleanatus. Next base: position 90,703,121 of record CM035125.1, on the reverse strand, counting down.
CACTAGAGCCAATCACTCATGTATCTAATACCCATGAAACTAGTGTGACCTTCGTACTTATGCTGCGACAAAGCTTTAGTCAGTGGATCTGCAACATTATCATCTGTTGGCACTCTGCTTATATGTACATCTTCGCTATCAATGATTTCACGGATGAGATGGTACCACCTAAGTATATGCTTGGATCGTTGGTGAGATCTGGGTTCCTTAGCCTGTGCAATGGCTCCATTATTATCATAGTATAGCTCAATCGGATCAACAATGGTTGGAACAACACCAAGTTCAGTGATGAACTTTTTAATCCATACAGCCTACTTGGCCGCACTAGAAGCAGCAATATACTCAGCCTTTGCCATAGAATCGGCTACTGTCTCTTGCTTTGAACTTTAGCACCACCATTAAGGAAAAACACAAAACCTGACTGAGACTTATAGTCATCTGTGTCAGTCTGGAAACTAGCATCTGTGTAACCCTTTACTGCCAGTTCGTCTTCACCTCCATATACCAAGAATGAATCCTTAGTCCTTTTCAGGTACTTGAGGATATTCTTGACTGCTGTCCAGTGACCTTCACCTGGATTCGACTGGTATCTGCTCGTCATGCTCAAAGCATACTAGACATTCGGACGAGTACATATCATTGCATACATGATAGATCCAATTGCCGAAGTATAAGGGATCTTTCTCATACGCTCCTCATCATCATGTGATTTAGGACATTGGGCCTTAGAGATCTTAACACCATGAGACATGGGTAAGTGTCCTCTTTTTGCCTCTTGCATGCTGAACCGTTTTAGCACTTTATCAATATATGTACTTTAACTTAGGCCGAGCATTTTTCTCTATCTATCTCGATAGATCTTGATACCTAAAATGTAGGTTGTATCGCCCAAATCTTTCATGGAGAAATATTTTCCTAGCCATGTTTTTATAGCCTGTAAGGAAGGAATGTCATTCCCAATTATTAATATGTCGTCAACATATAATACCAGGAATACAATGTGACTCCCACTAACCTTCTTCTATACACAAGGTTCATCTTCATTTTTTATAAAGCCAAACTCTTTGACTGCTTCATCAAATCGAAGATTCCAACTCCGAGAGGCTTGCTTCAATCCATAAATGGATCGTTGCAGCTTACATACCTTTCCAGCATCCTTTGGATTGGCAAAAGCCTCAGGTTGTGTCATATACACATCCTCAAGGAGATTTCCATTAAGGAAAGCAGTTTTGACATCCATCTGCCAGATTTTGTAATCATAAAAGGCTGCAATAGCAAGTAAGATCCTGATGGATTTAACCATTGCCACTGGAGAGAAGGTTTCATCATAGTCAACACCTTGAGCTTGTTTGAAACCTTTTGCTACCAGTCGGCCTTTATAGGTTTGTACATTACCATCCATGTCGATTTTCTTCTTGAAAACCCACTTGCACCAGATTGGTTTTACCCCTTCAGGTGGATCAACCAAAGTCTATACTTGGTTAGTATACATGGAGTCCATCTCAGATTTCATGGCTTCAAGCCATCTCTCAGAATCTGGTCCATTCATAGCTTCTTGGTAGGAAGCAGGCTCATCATGATCTATGAGCATCACATCGCCGTTTTGAGTCACAAGAAATCCATAATATCTCTCGGGTTCTTGGCGTGTCCTACCAGATCTATAAATGCCTCGTGTAATTTGAGCAGGTTCACTTTCCACAATATCTTGTGGTTCCTGCTCATGTTCCAACTTAGGTTCAATGATATTTTGTGGTTCTCGAACTTCTTCGAGTTCTACTTTCCTCCCACTGTTTCCTCTAGAGACAAATTCTCTTTCTAGAAAAAATACCAATTCGAGCAACAAATACTTTGTTCTCAGAAGGTTTGTAGAAATAATACCCTTTTGTTTCCTTTGGGTATCCCACAAAATTACATTTGTCAGATTTGGGTCCGAGCTTGTCAGAAGCAAGACGTTTTACAAACACATCGCAACCCCAAATCTTCATGAACGACATACTAGGACGTTTCCCAGTCCACATCTCATATGGTGTCTTCTGAACCGTCTTTGTAGGAACACGGTTAAGTGTGAATGCAGCTGTCTCTAGGGCATGACCCCAGAAGCTTATTGGAAGATCTGCATGACTCATCATCGATCGTACCATGTCCAACAAGGTGCGATTCCTCCTCTCAGACACACCATTCCATTGTGGTGTTCCAGGTGGAGTGAGCTGTGATATAATACCACATTCCTTTAGAAGGTCATCAAAGTCTTGGCTTAAGTATTCACCTCTTCGATCGGATCAAAGGGCTTTTATGCTTTTGCCAAATTGGTTTTGAACTTCATTCTTGAATTCCTTAAACTTTTCAAAGGATTCGAATTTGTGTCTCATAAGATACACATATCCATATCTACTGAAGTCGTCAGTAAATGTAATGAAGTAATAAAACCCACCTCTTGCTAACGAACTCATGGGTCCGCATACATCACTATGTATAAGTCCCAATACATCGCTAGCCCGTTCACTGTGTCTAGTAAAAGGGGCTTTAGTCATATTGCCTAATAAACAAGACTCGCATTTCTCATATAATTCAAAATCAAATGAATCCAAAAACCCATCTTTATGGAGTTTGGATATGCGTTTCTCATTTATATGGCCTAAACGACAATGCCAGAGATATGTCGGATTTGAATCATTTGATTTAAATCGTTTTGTATTTATGTTATAGATAGGCATTTCTAAATTAAGAATATAAAGACCATTAAACAATTGTGCAACACCATAACATATTTCATTTAAGTAAAATGAACAACTGTTGTTCTTTATTAAAAATGAAAAACCTTTCTTGTCCAAACAAGAAATAGAAATAATGTTTTTGCTCATAGCAGGCACATAATAACGATCCTTTAATTCTAATACTGGGCAAAAATAAATGATAAGTTCCTACGGCTAGTGCAGCAACTTTTGCTCCATTCCCAACTCGTAGGTCAACCTCGCCTTTCGCCAAAGTCCTACTCCTTCGGAGTTCCTGCACATTAACACAAATGTGAGAACCACATCCAGTATCCAATACCCATGATGTAGAAGTAGACAATTTGACTTCTATAACATATATACCTGAATCAGAAGTCATACTTCCTTTCTTTTTCTTCAGTTCTTCCATATAAGCATGACAATTCCTCTTCCAGTGTCCAGGTTTTCCACAAAAGTGACAATCACCTTCTTTAGCCACCCCACCTTTAGGCTTTAAAGCCTGTTTGGTTTTTGGGATTGGGTTTGGCAGATTTAGATCCTATCTTCTTCTTGCCTTTCCCCATTCCCTTAGCATTCCCCTTTTGCACCATCATTACGAGAGCGAGTCCTGCCTTTTTCATGTTATTCTCAACAGTTCTTAACATGCTCAACAACTCAGTAAGTGGTTTCGCAATTTCATTCATGAGGTAATTCATAACAAATTGAGAGTAGCTGCTGTTCAAAGATTGCAAAACAAGATCGGTTTGGGCTTCCGGAGTAATCGGAAAAACGCAACCTACCAAGGTACTCAATATACCCAATCATTTTCAGCACATGTGGACCAACTGGATCACGTTCACCCATCTTGCAGTGATACAACGCCTTGCTTGTATCATACCTCTCCTATCGAGCTTGCCCTTCGAATAATTTCTTGAGATGCTCGATCATCTCATAATCATCCATTAACTCATGTTGCTTCTTAAGCTCAGAGTTCATAGTTGCTAGCATGAGACAACTCACGTCTAGAGCATCATCTTGATGCTTCTTGTAAGCATTATGCTCTACACGTGGTGCAGTGTTAGCTGGTATTACTGGAATGGGCCCATCAAGAACATATAGCTTGTGCTCCAGTTTGAGGACAATCCTTAAGTTCCTATGCCAGTTTAGGAAATTAATTCCACTCAGTTTTTCCTTCTCAAGGACTGATCGTAGTGAAAGACTATTTGTGTTGTTGTTTGCCATTAATATCTACAATTTATAAGTGCAAAAATAATAAGTCAAATTACAGAATTTTGATATTACGTAATTGATAATAGTACATTCAAAATATACCTCCCACTATTTTATTCAAATTAATAGCCCTCACCATTAATTCGGAAAGCATTTTCAATTAAATCTTTCTAGTGAGCTAAGATCCATATTTCATTATGCCTTAAGTTAGCTTTGGCTATTCTCTCAAAACATAATTATTTAGGTAGACAACCCTTTGTCAATTATATCATATATAACTTTTAGATAGTTTTGTGAACAACATTTGTTTCTAGTCCATCTAATGGTACCTACCAAACCCTATGCCTCTAAGTCCACAATCCTATTGTGATAACTTAGTTAAGTCTGGCCCAATGATTTTAACAGTTTGGATTTCACAATTATCTTATCGCATCTTACCAAGATAAATGGGGTACTTTGCTTTGGCAAACCTACATCCATCGGTCAAGGTTTTGATGAGTGTTATTCATCGGAAGGCATATGATTTAGACTTAATAATTTTATGAGGGATTTTATTAATTAATTTAGATCTCACCAATTTTAATCTTATTAAACATGAACATTATTTATCATATCATATCGTATACAAGCATAAATAAAGTGCAAAATTAAATGTGTCACAGTTATTGCCCAACCCTATGTCAATCTTTTAGCTAATGAAAAGATTGAAGGTCAGTCTAAGGTGGTAAAAGGTCTTCAAAATTGTAGCTTCCTTGGACCTTCCTCATGCATGTGTCTCCTCTCCATCATCATCTTGTCATCTTGATAGGTTACAATTGTACATTACATGACATAAAGAAACCTCGAGTTACATTCGAGGGGATTTAGGTGAGAAGAGAATATTACATCAGAATTTATAGAAAGGCACGACATGCAAGCCGTATTTCAAAACCAAAAACCACTAACCTATGGGTTAAAAGGGCCATAACTGTGCACTATGCATATCACAATAAGCACATGACAAATTTATATAATTAAAGAAAACTATATATCAAATATTGTGGTCACGACCATCGTGCGCTACGACGGGGGGGGGGGGGGGGGGGGGGTCCAAGGGGGGGTCTCCCCCCTGGCGGTGGTCCGGCTGATTGTAGAATTTTTCATACGAATCTCTGAAATAATTCCATAATCATATACAATCCGCCAACACACTCATAATAACAATACACCCAGAAAATATCATATATGTCCAGTTTCGATTAATCATATTAAATCGAATCTTCATGTTTCTAATCCAATTAGAATAGAAGTTTAATTGTCATTCCACCTTCTAGGATACGATTATCAGAACATCATATACATGCATATATATTACAGATTTCCAGAATACGCATACATGCAGAATATCATATATTCAATTTCAGATCGGTAAACATGCTTCATCATATATCATATATATTGAATACAATTAAAACACGTAATCTGAGTTAATCATTTCTCAAGTAGCTTTGATACCACTGTAGGGATTTCAGCACATAAACGCAGCGAAAATTAAAATTTTTTCGAAACCCTAAAACAGGATCAATGCGAAAACATATTAATTCAGAGGTTTATATTTGTTTTGCCGATTATTCAAGCCTGAACGGAGACGATGGAGATTCTGGAACAGCTTCGAATCTTTAACGCAATTCAAAGGAACTGCGTCTCTACGGTATCCACATGAACGTCCCGCGAATTGTCACACGATCTCCAGCAAGGAAAGCTGCGGTACTAGCCGCCAAGGATCTGGACTTTTGAAGTTTTTCTCTCTAGTCTCTCTCTAAGAGCGGCTAGAGTTTGGGTTTATAATGAATTCCCTAAAAACGGCTGATATATCATATATATATATAGCAGTTAAAGGTATTAACCAAAACCTAATCCAATTAGAAAAATAAAATTCGAATTTATATATATATATATATATATTATATTTTAATTAAGTCTTACTTAATTAATATACATATATATATATATACAAATTATCCTATTAATTTAAATTCATAATTTAAATACTACCAATTATATTGATATATTTAAATCTTTACGATTTAATTTAATTCCCTTTTAATTACGTTCTAAGTGTGTGACCCTATAGGTTATTATTATGTTGGCAATAATTTTAAAATCATCTTATAAAATTATAAACAGTGAGCGGCATCTAGTAATGCATCACTGCTACCCAAATAATAATAAGATCGGTGATTCGATACAACCTTTTCGTGACCAATGTTTCAATGTAAGTTTAATCCTTTTAACCTTGACATCCTAGATTAAACTCGAGGCATGGAATGTGTCATCCTCTTCATAATTTAATCTGAGTTTTCTTGATTGATGAGTAGACTATATGAAATAAAGCACTATTTGAGCATGGCCATACATTTTATAGTCCTACTCAATCAAGAAGCCTATGGACATCACCACTAATATATAGGAGGGTTAAATTCCATCTAGATCACTCATATTCCTCACACAATTCATGATGTACCCAATAATCACCTTTATTGTCCACCCTATTAAAGGTGACCTTTGATGATATCAAAGTACATAAATTCCCATGTAGTAATATAGTGATTTCAGGTTGGAGGATCATTACATCATTGTCACTATGAGAATTGCTTATGACACTTTGCATAATCCTCCACGTAGAATTCTCATGGTGGGTCTGTCCAGTACATTGTTCTCTAACATGTACCTATGCATTGACTCAATATCTCATATATTTATGACCAATGAGATTTGGCCATCAGTCAATCCACATACTAGTCTCAATGTATCATTATTGTCCCATTAACAATGACACTCGACTAGGGACATTTAAGAGTAATGATACTAATTATAATTATATGATCTCATTTTCAAGTCACATACTTGAAGCCATATAATTTGTATCACTATTCTAAGGACTTTTATTATGTTAACATTTATATAACGCAGTAAATAAAACCATAATAAAATAATTCATTTATTCAATCAAATATAATATCAAAAATGTTAAGCAATTACATTAAAGAATTGGCCTCTAGGGCATAAACTCTAACAAGAGTAGCCTAAGATAGGTCAGCCTCTGATTAACCAAATCTGACGGGAAGCTTCTTCATGCCTTCCTCTTTCAATTCAATGTAAAGGATCACAATATAAATATCATAACGAAAGATTTACATTTTCCTGTCAAATACATCCTGTCATGAAAATAACTGACCTCTGTTTTGCAGGATAAGATTTAAAAACCCCTAAACTAAGACACATTGCATAACCTGTATATTGTTAGTGTCTATAAAGACTAAACTACCTATTCGTCTTGTAGGTAAGAGTGGTCTCATTATGAGATCATAATCTAAAAAGGCACAAAGCCTATCCACTGACATGGCTGAAAGTGGCCAACACGAGTCAGGTTCCGTATCTCGAAAAGAGTTTGAGGGACTTAAGGATCAAATAGCAGAAATGGTTATCCTTCTAAGAGAACAAAGTAAAAGCACTCAGGGCCAGCCAACACTTAATTAAACAGATACCTCCTCACAGGGTGGTAATCAAAGTGCTGACAAAAAAGGGGAAATGTAGATCCCTAAACCGCGATACAGTGAAAGAACCAACAAAACCCCTGAAATCACAAATCTCAGGGAAGATCAGGAAACTGGCGATATCCGAAGGAAAGTCCAACAAATGGAAGAAACCATCCGGGTAATCAAAGGGACTGGAAACCTTGGAAGTGTCACCTATTCAGATCTCTGTATATTCATAGGGGCTAGATATCCTGAAAAATTCCAAGTCCCAGAGTTTGAAAAGCACAATGGGGCAGGCGATTCCTATATGCACTTGAAAGTATACATTGGCGAGATAGGGTCTTATGCTGAAGATGAAAGCCTCAGAATGCAGCTTTTCCAAAAGAGTCTCACTGGAGAGGCTATGACATGGTATGGTCGACTGGATAATGCAAAAATCCACAGTTGGGAAGAGATAGCTCATGCCTTCCTAACTCAATACAACTTCCAGTCTCAGATGGCTCTGGATCGATATCAATTGACTAAAGTCAAAAAGCAAAGCAACGAGTCTTTTCGTGAGTATGCCCAAAGATGGAGACGTCTGGCAGCACGAGTTAACCCGCCTATGGCCGAAGCTGAAATGGTGATGACTTTCATAGACATCTAAGAGGCACCTTACTATGAGAGGATCCTGGCCGAAATAGGAAAGCCATTCTCAGAGATGATCAAACATGGCGAAATGACATAGATGGGCCTGAAAGCAAGCAAGATCAAAGATCTCACAGCCTTGAAAGTAGTCGTCGATCATATACAGTCTGGCAACTATACGAGTGATCCCATAAGGGTACCCAAGGAAGGTGATGAAGATGTATCCCTCATTGTACAGGGGTAATCTAGGAGACCCAACCATAGTCCCCCCATTTGGAAGAGGGAAGGTAATCTCTCGTCACAACAAACTGCGTTCAACAATTACCAGGATAGAAAGAGAAAATTTGAAAGAACGGAAAATTGGGTGTTCACTCCACTAGGCGATTCCCTTGAAAACATGTTGGTGATGTTAATAGATCATAAGAGAATTACCGAACTGGCTCCACCTCTAGATCCAAAAAGCAAAAGATACAATCCTAGCCAGAGATGCTCTTACCCTTCAGGATCTCCAGGACACGATACACAAGATTGTTGGTCCTTGAAGCATAAAATCCAAAACCTGATCGAAAACGGCGATATTGTGGTCCAACAACCTGACCATCCAAATGTCAACACCAACCTTCTGATGCAGCATGATACAGAGGGAGTAAACATGATTGGGTCAGGAAGCGATGAAATATATCTAAATCGTAAATATATACGAAGGATGGAGGAATACCCCTAAAGGAACAAAACAAATGTCCTAGAACTGGAAAATGCAGAAGAGGGTATGACAGTGATGCAAAAGTTGGATGCAATCCAGCATCAAGTAACTCTGTTGGCTAATCAGGTAGTGCGCCAACATCAGGATACGAGGCATATTTTCACTCAACTATCAGGAAGTCAAGGGAAAGAGGAGGTTATTTAGAATGTAAGCATATCTCTCTACAAGATCAGCCAGATAAATGAAGAAGATCAAAGCATGCTAAGTAGACGAGAAAGGGGGAATGATGAAATTACTAGAAGATCTCACCAAAGGAAAAATCTTCCGGAGTACGAACTCCCAAATAAGAAATACCAAGCAACATTCCAAACACGGGTAAACCCTCAAAATCCTATGGCACCGAGAGTCGGGGAGAGTAGGCAGAGAAGGGTATTCACACCTTTGGGGGACTCATTGGAAAATGTGTTACACTGTTGGTTGCGCAGAGAAAGATTACTGAGTTTCTGCCTCCCACCAAACCTGAGACGAAAAGTTATGATGCCACAAAGATATGTCGCTATCAGTCTAACTCACCTGGACATGCAACTGAGGAATGCTGGTCTCTAAAGCATAAAATCCAGGATCTCATTGAAAGTGGAGAACTGAAGATAGAAGTCCCCATGACCGGAAAAGGTAAAATGAAAATAAATAGCTTAAGAGGTCCACTCGAGGAAGGTAGTTCAGAGGAGATGATGACTGTAAGCACCAATCCTGGCAGAACACTAGGTGGACAAATCTTAATACTTGGAGTGACAGAGGAAATAGGAGAGTCCTCTAAGGAAATTCATCCGCCACCATCAAACATCTTGTTGTCAGAAGTTAGCAACTACATTCCTAACCTTACCCTCCTGGAATATGAGGAGGAGATACTGATCCTTCCCCGTGTGGAAAAAGCCCAAAAGGGAAGTTCCTTGCAAGAAGTACGGCAACAGTTTAAGAGTGATCTCATAGTCAAATCCTCTCAAGCCCATGAGAAAGGTGAAGGAGCAGATGAAGGAAAAGGTGGTGAAGTTCTCGAGGAAGCCAACCCATTGAGGAATCTAGAGTTCATCCCTTTTTGTGGCGAGTCCAGTTTGAGCCTCCTTAAGGGATATGCTGATTCAGGAGGCGATCAATTCGTGGCAGTGATTGAAGATATTAATGACCAAGAGGAAACCTCTATCATCAGCCTCGAAGGCAACATAACCACGAACGACTGGACTATCAGGCCTCAGCTAGCCAAGAGGACGTAGATCCAAAGGAAAGTTGCGAGTTCCAGAGGATGTTGGGACGTTATCTTCTTCTTAGCATTATGCCTTTTATTTTCCATGCATACAGAATCAAAAAAAAAAAATATTTTTAATTTTTTTTAAAAAAATAAAAAATCGAGCCTCTCTCATATAAAGCCAGAACTACGAATGACCTGATCTCCCTCCCCCCAGGAGTACGTAGGCAACCATTTCTGGTGCGGTCAAACCAAACAAAAAAAATTCAAAAACCCTCGAATCCCAACACAAAAATTTTAAAAACCTATCAAACCCCAAAAGAGACACTTCTCAAGCCTCTCACACAAAAACAGGAACTACGAACGACCTGATCTCCCTACACCCGGGAGTACGTAGGCAGCCATTCATGGTGCGGTTTGACCTTTAAGAAAAAACAAAAACCCAATAAAAAACCCAGTCCCGAGACACCGAAACCAAATTCTATCGAACCTCCTGGTCAACAGGCCCTGCTGAGGAAAATCAAAGCTAGTCTCTGAACCTATGGATAAGTGGGATAACAGTGCCAACATGGCATCTCTTTGAAGATGGAGGAGCAGCTGCAAGCTTCTGACCCTCGGTCTCCATACGATCCAGAACATCCATTGCCATCTGCATAGTGCTTCTTTGACCATCTATGAAAGCACTCATCTCCCCAACCAGGCTGCCTGTATATGATTTAAGGACTGGGTTGTCCGCAATATAGACATCCCAGGTAGCTACGGCCTCATCCCTCGCAGCATAAGCAGCATCCGAGGCAACTAATGCCTCCTCAATCTCCCCAAAAGCCGCATCACAAGTAGATCAGACTTCATCTTTCTCCTCAAAAAACTGCATCTCGGGTAGATTGATCCTCGTCTCTCTCAACCAATGCTATATCCCGATTAGCTCGAGCCTCGTCTCTAGTAGCAAAAGTTGTGTATCTGCTGAAAAGGGCTGTCAACATAATTGCTCTAGACTGATCTCTTTCAAAAGTCATCCGAGATAGTGAATCAGCAATAGATGGATCTGTCTCGGTAGGAATACTCGAAGGATCACTGATTAAAGATGTTGTCAAACCAACAAATGAATCATTCTCGGTGGGAGAATCAGGATCCTCCATAGGCTTCTCCTCATTTGAATCAATACTCAGAGCTGACTGGACAGCTGTAACAAATGCAATATCGTACTCCAACCCTGCCAAATACTCTAGAGAACGATCTGGATGGCTAGTAGAGAAATCAGCCCTCTCCCTATAAGTCCAACACTCGTAAATCCAGATTAGGTCAGCTGGCAATAAACATGAAGTTGATACCAGCTGATCCATAGCCCCCTCAAAATGGCGGAAGCTCTGAAATTGATCAAACTGGCCCATGACTGATAGCAGATGATGTGCGGTCACCCCTCTCAAACCCGCTAGGGGCAAATAATCCATGCTGACTGCATTAGTGATAAAGCTGTGAGTGGAGCTAAGTCCTAAGCGAAGCAAGTCTCAAAAGGGAGAGACATGGATACATCAAAACGACTAGTCACATGGATGAAATGACAATCATCATAAGATACAACATGTCAGCAACTCATCACTCCTGATGTGCGAGAAGACTGGATCTCTTTTGACCCACAGAAGTACATGAGCTACCATCATGGCAAAGTCTATCTCATACCAGATGATATATTCCTCGAGCAAAAGGCTACTAATTAAACCTCATAGATCAAACCAAATCTGGTCAAAGCCATCATATCACCAACTATTACAAGCCCTTGAGTCCAATTCATTGGAGTTCGAAGGCATCTTGACATCAATCATCAAAGTTGAAACAACCACACAGTGATATATCAAGCATAAGCATCAGCAAGGACCTTCAAAGAGCTGACACCCTCAATCTGAAACCTTCATCAAATTAGAAGAAAGGTCATCAAAGCATTAAAGCCAAATTCCACTACCTGTTCACCATGGGGGTCATGCAATTAAAGACTTTTGCTATCTCGGCGTATTATTCGCCCATCTGTCAAACATATAACAAAGCAATCACCCTAGGTGACAAGCAAGACTGGGGCAAGTTCAGAATCTAAGACAACCCGATGTTGGGACCCTTACAATAAAACTGGACCAATTTCAGAAATTACAACAATTCAACACTGGGGCATCTATCAACCATCCAATGAAAATGCACCAGTCGGCACCATCAGCATGGTCTGTCATCATCAGAGCTTCCATCATTGGCGATCCAGTGTGATCAATTTATCTTTTCCAATCATAATTTTCTCAGAATACTGCGATCTATTGATAAGGTATGACTCTTTCATCTCTTTATGTGCTTTCAACTTCCAGTTACATGCATGAGCAAGGGTATACACGTTAAGTATAGATAAATTTTGCATTAGAACCTCAAAAAAAAGAGGAAAGGAAAAAAGATTTTTGCTTAACTTGTTATGAATTGGACTAATTCTGATATGCGTCCGTGGAGCAAGAATCACGGGAACGATTAGAGAATTAAGACAATTCGACCTTTTGATTAGGCACGACATCCTAGTTTAAAGCACTTTTGGAACAAACTTGGCCTCATATGCATATCTGCACTTTGCGATCACCTTAACTCTTAGTTGTGAGGTATGAAACTATGGCGACAAGGATGACAATTAGTAGCTAGCCTAATATCTCGAATCGTGGTCTGGGTTACTCGAGTTATTAAGCCCGAGGGGTGTCTTTACACCTGGTGCCCTAAAGCCATCTGGTTTGGGAGCCACCGGCTCAACGCTCGTTACATGGGCAACTCAGTGCCTAAGAAAATGAGCATTACAAGAAGAAGAAATCAAAACCTGAGCAGATCTGAAGCGTGGCCTAGGTTATTCAAGTATTTAAGCCCGAGGGGTGTCTCTACACCTGGTGCCCTAAAGCCGTCTAATTTGGGAGTCATCGGCCCAACACTCGCTACATAGGTAATTTAGAGCCTAAGAAAATGAATCTTGTACAAACTCAGGCGAAGATAAAATAGAGTAGTCCTCCTAACTTGTCTCGAAGTGTAGTCTTTGTTACTCGAGCCAGTAAACCCTATGGGGTGACTTAACACCTAGTGCCCTAAAACCGTTTGGTTTAGGAGTCATTGGTTCAAAACTCGTTACATGGGTAAACCTGAAAAGCCTAAGAATATGAGACAAAGTTAAGCGAGGAAATCAAAAAATTTTGTAAGAAAATGAGATCATCTAGAGTCATAGAAGAGAAACCCCTGCTAAGGGTTGCGTCACACATAGTGCGCATGTCATATGATGTTAATCTTGTGAAGAGCAGTGTCTAGAGCGAAGATGAGGTGTCTCTGATGAAGGGAGATAAGTCTTTTGAATCTAATCCTACCCATGAAAAATGACCATGCATGGACGCTTAAAAGTTTTCTTGCAATTTCATAGCTTGTAAAGCAAAAATTTCTATTTCCTTAGGAAAAATTCATTTTCATGCTCAATTTCAAGATTTTTAGCTGTATGATAAGAGCTCGGTGAATACAAACATTTAATTTCATAAACTTTAACTTCAAATCCCTCATTCACATGGTCATACTAACCCCGACAACCCGAGCCATCAAGCTTTCGGCATATATTGTTATTTGTATGAATGTGCAGGATATTGCTCACCATGGACATGGTTAACAAAGCGAGTTTCTTCTGTGAACCCCAGTAACAACCTACGAAATGGCTGGGGCATTGCCGATTCCAAGAAATAGAAAGGATCTATGGGGGGACCAAGTTCCTCATCAAAAGAAAAGGGAGAGTTCTTAAAAGAAATCAAGGCGACATCAGCTGTCCTTCCACAAAAAGGGAAAAATCCTCAACAGAGTCCTTAAATTGGGAAGAATAGATGCTCAATGAAAAAAGACCTGGCAAATGAAATATGCATTATCAAACATGTCAACCTGCACCAAGTTCTCATTAGTCGAGGCTTCTACACTGAAGATCAAATCTAAGTAATAAAAGAACGGGCTACATCCTCCAGAACATCAGCATCACCTAGGTCATCAGCCAAGCCAGCATTTAGCCCAGCAGGGTCACAAATAAAGAGCTTTCCCCTTTTCATACTCAATGATCAGCCGTTGGCACAACCCAGTGAAGCATCAAAAATGGTTCGATGACGTTCAGCCATTGAAAGGCACTTCAGCGAAGGTCAAATTGTCTGACACTATCAGCCGTTGGCACAACCCCAGCAAAACATCAGGAATGGTCCGATGGCGAAAACAGTATATCAATCCATCCCCACAGAGGGCAGATGATGGAATCTGTTATATAAATACTTAGAAGGGGCGTTGAGAAGGATCCGGTGATGTAGACCGTGGAACGTTACTTCAGCGAAGATATTAGGATATCTTCTAATAAAACCATCAGTGTTTGGACCACCAGAGGGACCAGCACCAAATCTAGATCCAGAAAATAGCAGCCCCTGTGAGATCCTCATCAGAGACGACATATGAAAGGGGAACATCCAAATTTGCTCTGCGAATGACAAAAGGAGCCATACGGGAGTTAGAGCTGATAAGCCTATCAAAATCCATGCCTGAAAAGAAACTCCAAATCACCTCAGAAAGGGTGAGGTATGGTTCTACATCAATTCAATTAAGTATATGCATCAACCTAGGATAAATTAAGATCATTATATCATGTCTGGTCTGCACATGTGCAACAAGCGCTACATCAGTGCACATCTCCATTAAAAAGTTAGGCATACATACCCAGTAGAGTTAAATATGCATACACATTAAACACACAAACTCGATGAAAAAGTCTGCTACTGCTCGAGTAGGCATCGGGATAGTCCAATGATCAACCATTGTCCCTACCATCAGGGTAGGCACTGTTGCAAATTATCGGTGTACGTTATCATCAGGATAGGCATCAGGAGCACCCACTGAGGTAACTCAACAAAAGAGATATATCCCTATCAGAGGAGCCTTCAGAAATATACAACGGCATCAGCCAAGAGAGAATCTGCCCCCTGATAGTATCGACAGATTGGGGAAACCATTCGTCTTAAAACCAAGATAACAACAAAGGCTATCATAAAGAACGTCATCCCCAGCAAAAATGTGGGAAACATGTCAGTTCATCCTCATCAAACAAAGCATCGACAACACTAATGGAAATCAAACCGTTCAAGTCAACACCAACATAGACATCAGCAACATTGATGAAAGTCAACTGTTGAGATCAGCCCCAACACAGGCACCGATAAAGGTAAGCGATTTGCGTTACGATATGCGATTTGCAATGCGATATGCGATGCAATGCGATTGCGATGCGATATACGAAGTACGAAATGCGATTTGCAAAAATATGTTAACATTCATTGCATTGCGATTTGTATCATTAATGAATCCATTTCAGTACCTTGACTTCTGATGAGTGGGATTTATACCCGCGAATCGGATACTTTATAGCTTAAATAGTTGCCTGATCTTCGCTATGTTTATATAGTTTTATATTATTTTAGTATTAGTATGCTTAACCGTTGTGTTGCAGGCTCTACAGGACTTTTCTAGGCAAAATGGGCAATTTGCATACACTGGCGCCGCAGCGCCAATGCTATGCCTCCATCTCGCGCCGCAGCGCCACCTACCTATTCAGCCTGACGTCACCATGACGCTGCAGCGCCCCTGAGCCTTTATAAACTCGCTCTGCAGCGTGGATGCCGGTCTTTTAATTTTAAGGTGGCGCCGCAGCGCCATCCATAAGCCTATTTCCCGCGCCGCAGCGCGACCTCCTGTGCCCAGACAGAGAAGGCTTGCTTTTGACCTAGAAAAGGAGGAGAACAGAAAAAAAATATAACAAAGGAGGGGGTGAGCTTAACCAAGGGAAAAAGTTCTCTCTTCTCTTTTGTACTCTCTCTCTCTAGTTATTAGGTAATGTTTGTAAATATAGATTAGGTAGATTAGGGTAAAGTTTGGGTGTTCCTTGGAGCAACAAGAGCATTGAGCTACACGGATTGGAGAGCTTGAAAGGAGAGAAATGCTTGAAGACTGAAGAGCCTTAACAGAGTTTATTCTTATCCATTCATTTCCTCTAATTTTGTAATCCATAAATGTTGTCTATATTGCTACTTATATTTTGTTCAATAGCTATGAACTAAGTATTGGCTCTAAGGTTATAATGGAACCCTTTGTTAGTTAAATTGACTGTCTTATCTCTTTGGTTGGCACCATATGGTTTGGTTTAATATATTCATGCTTAATGATTCTCGCTAAGACATTAGTGATGATTTTGGTAATCTATATGATATCGAAAGAAGAATTATAGATTTACACCTAAATATATTGGCATGTGATTATGGGTTTCGACTGCATAAGTTGTGCGTAGAATAGACATATATCTGTGTGCCACGTGTGACCTAATTGAGAACTTATGCTTAAATCCTTGTTAGGTTAATTCGCATAGACATGTGTAGGATTATCACCTAGTTTGGATGTTCTTTTCTGTTCTATTCCCTTTCGGGTGGATCTGGAGAGGATATGTTTGTGCATACCTCGACAGAGGTGTATGAACACCTGTGCGTTCTCGGTCGACAAACTGTCGTGACCATTAAGACCAAAGAGAGAAGGGTAGGAAGTTTGATGAAGCATAGCACACCAGGTGTTCGACGGAATGCCTGTGTGGGGTGAAGTTGTAACCTTAGCTTGTAATTCCTTCGTTTACCATTCGTTATCCGTTTACTTGCTTTTATAATTAGTTATAACTAGTTTAACCACACTCCTATTAGTTTACTGTTCGAATAAGACTTAAGCGATACAAAGTTGGTACTTGGTAAATATTAGTGATAGTTCCTCATGGGTACGACACTTTTCTTATCACTGTATTACTTGTTAGACCGCGTATACTTGCGCGTGTTTAGTGATCGGTTTTCCGACACAACAAGTTTTTGGCGCCGTTGCCGGGGAACTATTATTCTAATATTGTCCAATATTGATTTAAATCAATTTAGTCTTAATTTGAACGTGTATATATTTGTTTTATTTGTTTGATCTTTCTTTGTGTTTTTAAGTTTATAGATTATGGACGATCAATATTATCAATGGCCTTATGAGAGGACTACATAACCAAGCTCGGAAGAAGGACTCGAACAATTGCGAGATCAAATTGCAAATGTCTTGAGGTTTTCTGATAATCTTGACTGTCAGTCCACTCAGACCGCCTACTGTCAGGAACGAGCTGACATTGGACCGATTTCCTATCATCCAAACTGTCAGGGTTATCCAAGCTCTTGGGACTATAGTCAAGAGCAATATCATGATCCGAATTACTCCTATCCGAATCAATTTGAATGTCCATCACCTCCGCAATATAAGGTGACATTCCAACCCAATGAGAGCTTTTCGACAGACTTAACAGAAGAGAAAAGGCTTGAAGAGCTCCTCACCAACTTTATAGAAAGAAATGAGGTTCGAATGGCAAGCCAAGATGCCGCATTGCAAAGCCTCGAAAATCAATTCGGACAACTCGTCAATGCCATCATAAATCTACCACAGGGTAATCTACCGGTCATAACCGATCTCAACAGTGAAGTAGTAGAGCATTGCATGGTGGATACGCAAGGAGAAGGCGGGGAGTCTCACGAAGTTGTTGAGGGAGATGTCATAGCGCAAATTGTCCAACAGGTGGAGACTGAAGTCGGAGAGAAGAGGATAAAGAGTGGCTATATTGTCAAGACTAATCAACAACCGGATGCCACGCTCACGATTGTGGAAACCCTGGAGGGCCCGCTAGTGCACAAAGAACGCTTCCAACTTGATGAAAAAGGCGAATTATTGGATAATTCCAGTGGTGAAAGATTCTTCGTGCCGATGGGTGAAGAAAACAAGGATGATCAATCATCCATGTTCGCCATAAATTTAAAGGAATTGACAAATAGGCGGCATGAAATGGTCATTTTTGCTTATGAGCCGGATTGAGCGGCATCGGTATAGTCAAGCGGACGACTTTAAAACAAGCGCTTGGTGGGGAGGCAACCCCATCTCAGTATCAATTTTCTCTGCTTTCTTTACTTATGTCTAGTTTATATTGTGTCTTTTCTTTTACCATGTAAACATTGTTGTCAATGCGTATGTTTTTGTGATTATAGCAGGCAGCATGTTATTTAGTATGCTGCTAGTGTATATCTTAGTTAGAATTTAGTATATAGCATGTTGTTTACTTAGCATGATATCTGTGTAATATATGTTGTCTGATGCATGGTTTTTGTGCAGAAAAACTCAGATACAAGGCTGGCGCCGCAGCGCCAGCATATAAACTGAACTTCGAGCCGCAGCGCCATATCTCGCGCCAGCAGCGCCCAGAAACAAAGGGGGACTCGCGTCGCAGCGCCAAAAGCAGGCAAAGCTACTGCCAAGTCGCGCCGCGGCGCCAAGCAAAGAAGGAATACTCGCGCCGCAGCGCCGGAAGCGAATTTTTGTTTTAAAAGCACAGCTGAAGCCGGCAGTTGTGCCCATTCCTTCCCATTTCTCTCGACAGTATTGGCAGCACAAAGAACCTAAGAGACCCAAAACAAAAACGTGCCTTTCTCCACCCCCGAACCTTTGATCAATCTACCACAAGAGAGCAATCCATTCATTCTTTCACAAAACCCCAAGCCAGTGCACGCAACAAGTGGAGATCAGAGTCAATCTAGGGTTCCCACGCAAGGTATTTGGGGGATTTTAGTCATTCATTTACTGTTTGATTTTGATATTTGGGTTGGTTTTACTCTGTTGATTGGGGTGATTTCCACTGACGGAAATCGGGACAGAGCACTGTCAAGCAAGGGCTTTCTAGTTGGGTTTTGATAGCGCGCACAAGGTGTTTGATAAATTGACTGAAAGATAATTTGACTGTTTGGGATTGTTTGACATTGAAGTTGCATTGGGAATTATTCTAGCCTAAGTTTGGCGAAGTTTGGAATCGAGTCCTGCTTGTGTTCAAGCCAATTGCTGCAAATTCTGATATGGCTTCAAAAAGGCAACGCCTGAGCGTCGGCGGTTCCTCGTCCGCAGCACCAACGGCATGGGACAACACCAAATTTGTTAACGAAGAGGCATGGAAACGATACAAAAGCTCCTTTGCCGCACGAAATTTAATTCCTGAACGGGGTTTGAGGCCTGACAAAACAAAGGATGGCGAGTTGTTAGCCATGATTGCGGGTCGCCAATGGGTGCACTTCACAAAACCACCCGAATCGGCCATTGTTTCTGTGGTTCGTGAGTTCTACGCTAATGCTAGTGCCGAGGGTCCTGCTGTTGTCCAAGTCAGGGGGCGGTCAGTGGCGTTTGGTAGCCAAGCCATCAATGCACTGTTCGCGACGCCCGGTTTCGAGGGTAAGGATTATATGGGGCCGGGACTCCGCAGCTATGACCTCGAGGAGATTGTTAGGAGGCTCTGCAAGCCCGGGACTACATGGAAGACAAATGACTTCACTGGTGAGAGGACCAGTTTCCCACATGCTGCACTCAGTCGCTATGGGAAGGCATGGTTCAGTTTTATTTGTGCCAACATGATCCCGACTCGTCACCTGAGCAACGTGACTAAGGATAGAGCGATCCTATTATTTGCCATTGTCACGGGTCTGAACGTGGACATCGGAGTTCTCATCCATGAGTCCATCATAAAGGCAATCAAGAGCAATATATCTACGGGACTTCCACATCCATCCTTGATCACCCGGCTGTTCAAGAGGGCAGGTATCCATTGGGGGCCAGAAGAGATAGCTTTGCCACCCATGTCAGTCATTGACCATCAGACCATTTCACACTTCGATGTGTGGGATGGGGCTATTTCTCATGCTAGAGGCGAAGGATTCAGGCCACCTACTGAGCCACCTCCTACAGCAGAGCCTTCGCAGCCACCAGACGCAGGCCCAGCTTCACAGGGACTACTGGCAGAAATCATGGCATCCCTCACTCTGCTACATCAGAACCAGGACGCTAATGCTCAGAGGCAGCAGAGGCACATAGCAGCGGTGGCCTTGAGGCAAGACATAGCGATGCAGTATCAGGCTGAGCTGGTCAACACGATGCAGAGCATATACATCGTGTATAGTGGTGAGGATTCTGAGTTCACGCCATTCCAGTTCCCAGAGCCTCCTGTCTTCCCACCATACCCTCCACCATCACCGCCCGCCGAAGCTGACGAGGACGCAGCTGCTGCCGAGTGACCAGACTTCAGGGAAGCTCTCTTGTTTAGAGTGACATATGTTTAGCAATGAGGGCATTGCTCACCTTAAGTTTGGGGGTGTTATGGTTTATTATCTGTTTTATTTCTGTCTATTGCCATGATAGGTTGTTATTTTAGTACTTTGTTTAGGTTTTTATCAGGAGTGTAGTGCAGTCAGTTTGTACTGCGGTATTATGTTTTGGGTTTATTATGATGGATGCCATGAACAGTTTTTGGTTATTTATTAGCACTTTGTTTGTTTTTAGCATGTTTGTGGTTTATAGCCATCTTTTTGGGGCTTTTACAGATTTATATGCTTGTGCCATGTTAATGGCTTTATTACCCTATTTTGAGCTGCTTTTATGCGAGGGTGGTATATTTTTCGCTGATTTTTGATTGTGGCTAATGACAAGCGTCAAGTAATTATGCTTATCTCTTAGAGTTGTGTCAAGCATGTATGAGCTATGGGTTGTTCAATCGATAAGTTGAGACTGTTATTGATCCGTTTCTTTTTACCAAGCACCGACCAACTGTGCTAACTAATTATGTTTAGATTTTACGTCGCGCGTTTATTGCTTTGGGAATATGTTCATTCTTATAAACTTTCATTTCTGCAAGGTAATAAAGGGCTTGGGTGTTTGTTTTCAATTTTGGATCTTGGGCTCTGGCATGTTGTATAACATAATATAATAGAATTAATTGAAAAGGAGATTGAATATCGAAAGTCTTGCGGTGGGTCGAGATGGAGCGTAAAACGCACTCGCCCATAAACGCAGGACCGATGTTGAGATGGAGCATAAAATGCACTCGTCATATAATCTTCAGATTTCTTAAAGTCTAATTTGGCTTATGTTGATTACGTGGCCTTTGCTGCTCGAGTGATTAGATTCATAGGGGTGTTTTACGCCTAGTGCCCTAAAGCCGTCTGGCTTGGGAGTCACTGATCAAAAGCTCATTTATGGGTAGCTCTGTCTAGCCTAAGGTAATTAAGGACTGTCCGAGTCAGATTTTTGTTGTCTTCATGCTAGAGCCTTTTGATCTTTTCCTGTGATTGCATCCTAGTCTTAATGCTTGTTGATTGTTTAAGTTGCGTAGTGTGCATATTGTTTTTAGCAATTGACTGTGCGATCTTATTTGAGCAATGATTAGTTAGGATGGTTGGTCCCCACACACACACATAGAACGGATCGAATACAGTCTTATGCTTGAAGCTGAATGAACTCTTGCTAATATCTATGTTTGCCCTGTTCTCTGGGAATAGCTATGTTCGAGCTTAGAAGCCATGATGCTAGTACAGTTTTATTGTTCTTTTGCGTGTGTTTTACTGTGTGAGTTTGTGTTAGATAGTTTGCTCGAGGACAAGCAAAGACTTAAGTTTGGGGGTATTTGATGAGTGGGATTTATACCCGCGAATCGGATACTTTATGGCTTAAATAGTTGCCTGATCTTCGCTATGTTTATATAGTTTTATATTATTTTAGTATTAGTATGCTTAACCGTTGTGTTGCAGGCTCTACAAGACTTTTCTAGGCAAAATGGGCAATTTGCATACACTGGCGCCGCAGCGCCAATGCTATGCCTCCATCTCGCGCCGCAGCGCCACCTACCTATTCAGCCTGACGTCACCATGACGCTTGCAGCGCCCCTGAGCCTTTATAAACTCGCGCTGCAGCGTGGATGCCGGTCTTTTAATTTTAAGGTGGCGCCGCAGCGCCATCCATAAACCTATTTCCCGCGCCGCAGCGCGACCTCCGGTGCCCAGACAGAGAAGGCTTGCTTTTGACCTAGAAAAGGAGGAGAACAGAAAAAAAATATAAAAAAGGAGGGGGTGAGCTTAACCAAGGGAAAAAGTTCTCTCTTCTCTTTTGTACTCTCTCTCTCTAGTTATTAGGTAATGTTTGTAAATATAGATTAGGTAGATTAGGGTAAAGTTTGGGTGTTCCTTGGAGCAACAAGAGCATTGAGCTACACGGATTGGAGAGCTTGAAAGGAGCGAAATGCTTGAAGACTGAAGAGCCTTGACAGAGTTTATTCTTATCCATTCATTTCCTCTAATTTTGTAATCCATAAATGTTGTCTATATTGCTACTTATATTTTGTTCAATAGCTATGAACTAAGTATTGGCTCTAAGGTTATAATGGAACCCTTTGTTAGTTAAATTGACTGTCTTATCTCTTTGGTTGGCACCATATGGTTTGGTTTAATATATTCATGCTTAATGATTCTCGCTAAGACATTAGTGATGATTTTGGTAATCTATATGATATCGAAAGAAGAATTGTAGATTTACACCTAAATATATTGGCATGTGATTATGGGTTTCGACTGCATAAGTTGTGCGTAGAATAGACATATATCTGTGTGCCACGTGTGACCTAATTGAGAACTTATGCTTAAATCCTTGTTAGGTTAATTCGCATAGACATGTGTAGGATTATCACCTAGTTTGGATGTTCTTTTCTGTTCTATTCCCTTTCGGGTGGATCTGGAGAGGATATGTTTGTGCATACCTCGACAGAGGTGTATGAACACCTGTGCGTTCTCGGTCGACAAACTGTCGTGACCATTAAGACCAAAGAGAGAAGGGTAGGAAGTTTGATGAAGCATAGCACACCAGGTGTTCGACGGAATGCCTGTGTGGGGTGAAGTTGTAACCTTAGCATTGTAATTCCTTCGTTTACCATTCGTTATCCGTTTACTTGCTTTTATAATTAGTTATAACTAGTTTAACCACACTCCTATTAGTTTACTGTTCGAATAAGACTTAAGCGATACAAAGTTGGTACTTGGTAAATATTAGTGATAGTTCCTCGTGGGTACGACACTTTTCTTATCACTGTATTACTTGTTAGACCGCGTATACTTGCGCGTGTTTAGTGATCGGTTTTCCGACACAACAACTTCTCATTTCAATGTACTACAATCATAATATAGTTAATTCCATACCAAATTCAACGACTACGATTAAAATAAAGTAATTTCTCTATTTTAAATCGCCCGCTTAATATTATTAATTAAATAATAATATTTCAAACTAATGTTATCTACTTTTAATTCTAATATTACCAATAATATTTTAATCTAATATCATTAGTCATATAAAGATATTTTAAATCATTTATTGAATTAATAAACAATTTATTTAATTACTTTTTTTCACTAATTAATTTATTCAAATCTTCTAAAACACCATACACATAACCACTCTTCACCATTGACCGAAATCCTCACCACACATCTGCATCAACCATGCTTAAGGATCTCAAGTCATGAAACCATATTTTTCACATTTTTGACAACATATATTTAATTAAATTCATTTAACTATATAACATCATTTATATGAAAAATAGTAAAACAACTCCAAAACAATTTCTTTTCTGGACAGTAGCTACATATATTCCCCTCATGAAAATATATTTTTCTGGAAATTTTTAAAATTCATTTACTATATTTAAATAGTCCATAATGGCCAAATATTGTCAGATTTTTCATAAATCAAAATTAACTCCAACAATTTTGAAATTTTCATGGTAGGCTCCTGTTATATACATGTACTTCCAGTAAAAATTGTATAATATTTGGATTAATACACAGAGAGTTATTTGGTTAGAGTTTTAAAAGTAGTCCTCGACCGTAAAATGCATAATTCTCAAACCGTATGGTCAAATATTTTCAAATTTTTAGAGGACCTATCTAACCTCTGATATTAACTCTCAAAAATTTCTTCAAATTTTTAAAGCACATAAAGTGAACGAAACTGCCCTCGTGGCAGACTAATCAGAGAGCTTTTTAAAGCTTTTTGTCCACTACGTGGACTATTTTGACCAAAACGTATACCACGACTGCTAGACACGTGCTTTTCAAGTTCTACCACTTGGGTTAACTAGTCAACACATATATCTATTACCCCCTTTTGACGGATCATGAAAAGAAGGTGTAGATTTAACATACTATTTGTTCAAAGGGAGAGAAAGCTAGGGTTTTCTAAATTTCTAGAAATCTAGTTTCATTTCTCTCCTTTTGATTCACTTTTTGACACTTGTACAAGTTAGATCCTCACATGAATCTTCATAAAAGACATAAATTAAAGGGTTCTATACTTCCAAATCATAAACCCTTTTCTCCATCAAATCCATAAAAAGAAAATAAAAGTAAAGCTTAGAAAATAGTTATACCTTATTTTCTTAGCCTCCTTCCTTCTCCAACCGTAATATGTTATAAATCCTGGGTGCATAAGTATCAAACCCTCTTCCCTTCTTCTTCTTCTTCTTCCCACCGTGTTCTCTCCCTCTTCTCTCTCTATTTT
Source organism: Panax stipuleanatus (assembly GCA_020205555.1). Lineage (NCBI taxonomy): Eukaryota > Viridiplantae > Streptophyta > Magnoliopsida > Apiales > Araliaceae > Panax > Panax stipuleanatus. The sequence goes on along the minus strand of CM035125.1, from coordinate 90,678,605 downwards.
CTTTTGCTTTCTCTTTCTTTAACTTTCGTCTCTCTCTCTATTTCTTTCTTTAGAAAATAAAATGAGAGCTCAATAGAATATCTAAGTTTTGCTAGCAAAATAAAATGATTAGATACATAGCATATCATATCTTGCTTTCCTCTCTCTCTCTCTCATAATGGAATAGATAACTTGCAAGCATTACTAAATGTGTTGGCCCAATAGTTACTTAACACCTATAAAGTTAATTCACCTAATAAAGTAATGTCATCATAACATTCTTTCCCCCTTTTCTCTCCTTATCCACCCGGTCACATGACTCTCCTTTATCTTCTATATTTGTCTTATATCAAGCTTAATTAATGACTAAAATGCCCCTCACACATGGGCTAAGATTTGGGCTTTTAATTAAATGTTTATTGGGCTTGCGCTTTTATTATTATACTTACTTACAAAATTGAACTTGGGCTTCCCCATCAATTCAATTGGGCCCTTATTATAATTATCCAATACATGATATACTGAGCCAATTTAATAATTCAATTTCCCTTAAATCAATTTATCTACAAGTCCCATGCTTAAATAAATAATTGAGCTTGTTTAATTTACTTACTCTTCTTTAATTATTATCTCTTGTACTAACACTCATTATTATTGATATTTTCATATTCCTATCAATTAATAATGTTAATTCACTTACATAACCCAATTAGACTTATCGTATACAAGTTTATTGAGTATGTAATTAGGGTTTAACACTTTAAACCTATTTTCTGGATTCTTGAAATACTTTGGATTCTTGAAATACTTAGGTTAGTTCACTAACTTATTTAACTTATTAGTGAGACTTCCTTTAAATATTATAGCATATTATTCATATAATCACTTAATCATCCATAATATATCACAAATTATTGAATATATTTATTTACATTGAAACATAGAAATTCTTGGTTATTACAGCTTAGATGCGGTTTGACAAATTCAAAACCACACATGAAATCGTTTGTGATTGGTGCAGTGCGGTTTTGAACTGTGCGGTTTGGTTTCATTTGGTACGGTTTTGGTTTCAAAACCAATTGAAATAACAAAATCGTAAAATAGTTAGCAAAATCATCCACGCAAACATATTACGCAGTGAACACAATAATGAAGCTAATTTAGCAAATTAGTTTCAGGCATCAACAATTATATAGTTGATTAATACTATGTTATCACATTTGATTTAGGAAATATCAAGCCACTCTTTAATTTGCAAACATAATTGATATTGTTGATTCTTCATTCAACCCTGTAATATTTGCCTTCTAAAATAAAATGAGGAGAATATGTTATAGTAGAGAAATTATATATACTCGTAGAAAATTTGAGAAAACATGATAATTATTTGGTGCGGTTTCGGTTTTATGCGTGCAGTTTTGGCTAGTAACCAAACCGAAATCGTAAATTTAGTTTTTCAACCCACCTAAAATCGCCACATATGCCGGAACCGTTGGTACTGTTTTAATTGGTGCGGTTTGTACGATTTTTGATGCGGTTTCAGTTCCAATTTGATTCCTTGCTCAGCCCTACCTATAACATAGTTATATTATGTAGTTTTCCTTTTGGAGTCTAATTACATAACTAATAATATACACATCCATACATACAATATATATATATATATATATATGTATTTAGCCATATTCTTCCATCACATAGTCATTACACATATTTAATCATTATATGCCACAAAGTTTTCAATATCATTAATATGCTTACTTATAAAGTGACTTAAAATTCTTGGTTATTACATCCTCCCCCCCCCTTATAAGAATTATGTCCCAGGAATTACATATAAGGTTACTCAAAAAGATTTGGATAATTCGTCCTCATTTTTTTCTTGAGTTCCCACGTAGCTTCTTCAGTATGGTGGTTCCTCCAAAGAACTTTTATATAATGTATAACCTTATTTCTTAACTTCTGTTCTTTCCTATCTAAAATTTCTACAGGAATTTCTTCGTACGATAAATCCTTCTCGATTTGAATTGGTTCATAAGATATCTCACGTGTTTGTAATCAGGCTTATATGGTCGCAACACTGACACATGAAACATATTATGAATATGTTCTAGTTCAGGAGGTAGAGCTACCTCGTACGCCACTTCACCTATCTTCCTCAATATTTTGAAGGGTCCAATAAATCTCGGACTCAGTTTACCTTTTTTTCCAAATCTGATCTTCCTTTTTCAGGGAGATACTTTTAAAAACACATAACTTCCCACCTCGAAGTCTCTCTTCTTGCGATGCAAATCTGCATACTTCTTTTGACGATGCTGAGCTGCTACCAATCTAGCTCTTATCACCTTGATGATCTCCACAGTCTGCTGCACCAACTGTAGCCCCAACAGTCTGCGTTCACCTACTTCATCCCAAGATAAGGGTGTTATACATTTCCTCCAATACAGTGCTTCGTACGGTGGTATACCAATGCTCGCGTGATAACTATTGTTATATACAAACTCTACCAGTGGAAGATGTTCCGCCCAGCTTCCCTTAAATCCCATCACACAGGCTCTGAGCATGTCTTCTAATGTTTGAATTGTTCTTTCACTTTGCCTATCAGTCTGTGGATGATACACGGTACTCAACCTTAGTTGTGTCCCCATTCTTTCTTGAAGACTCCTCTAAAAATTTGATGTGAAGCGCAGATCCCTATCAGACACAATTGATACCGGCACTCTATGTTTGGAAATAATTTCCTTGATATATAATTTGGCCAACTGATTCAAACTATACCTGATCTTGATCAGCAAAAAGTGTGCTGACTTTGTAACACGATCTACTATCACCCATATGGCATCGGAGTCTTTCTGCGTTGCTGGAAGTCCCACCACAAAATTTATTGTGGTGTGTTCCCATTTCGATTCCAGAATCTCTAACGGCTGCAATAATCCGCTCGGTCGTTGATGCTCTGCCTTGACTCTATGACAAGTTAAACATCCGCTGACACATTCTGCAACCTTTCTTTTCATGTTTGGCCACCAAAAATGTTGACGCAAATCCTGATACATCTTCGTGCTTCCTGGGTGTATCAAGTATCTTGTACTGTGCGCTTATTGTAAAATCTCCTCTCGTAGTTCTGGTACTAAAGGTACCCAAATTCATCCTTCAATTCTCAGCAGTCCGGTGCCATCGATCTTGTACTTTAACTCATCTCCTTCAACTAATCTTTTCTTGATGTTACCATAGTCTTTGTCATTTTCTTGTGCCTCTTTCACCTTGTCGAGTAAAGTCAGACTTGCTTCCATTTCCATTACTTTATCCAAATTCTTCGGATTTTTCACCTCCAACTCCATTTTCTCCATTTCCTTTACTAACTCTTCTTGCTCTGACAAAACGAACAACTACTCTATGTTCTTTCTGCTTAAAGCATCTGCTACTACATTGACCTTCCCTGGATGATATAGAATCTCACAATCATAGTCTTTGATAAATTCTAACCATCTCCTCTGCCTCATATTTAACTCTTTTTTTGTGTAAAGATGTATTTCAGACTCTTGTGATCTGTGTATAGCTCACACTTTTCTCCGTAGAGATAATGTCTCCAAATCTTAAGGGCAAACACTACCGCAGCCAATTCCAGGTCATGGGTAGGGTATCCCTTCTCATAATCCTTTAACTGTCGTGACGTGTATGCGATAACTTTACCATTATGCATCAATATGAAACCTAGTCCCTTGTGTGACGCATCACTATATACTGTAAACCTCCCGTATTATCTGGTAAAGCAAACACAGGTGTTTCACTTAATTTTCTCTTTAACAACTGAAAACTCTGTTCACACTTCTCCGTCCATACATACTAAACTGCCTTCCTGGTTAGGTTAGTCAGTGGCGTTGCTATCTTTGAGAAATCATGAATAAACCTTCGGTAATATCCTACCAATCCCAATAAATTTTTTACTTCAGTCGGCGTCTTTGGTTATCCCCAATTTTCACCGCTTCTACCTTTGCTGGATCAACCGAAACTCCTTTGTTGTCGATGACATGTCCCAAAAATTGAACTCTCTTAAACCAGAATTCACATTTTGAAAACTTCGTGTATAGCTTCTCCTTCCTCAATGTATCCAACACAATTCTCAAATGATCCGCATGCTCCTCCTCAGTCTTCGAATACACCAATATGTCATCAATGAACACGACCACAAACTTGTCTAAGTATTGCTTGAACACTCTGTTCATCAAGTCCATAAAAGCAGCTGGTGCATTTGTCAGTCCAAACGACATCAAAAAGAACTCATAATGGCCATAACGAGTCCTAAATGTTGTCTTCGGTACATCCTTTATTCTCACCTTCAATTGATGATAACCAGTCCTCAGATCAATCTTTGAAAAATATCTCGAACCTTTAAGTTGATCAAACAGATCATCTATTCTTAGTAACGGATATTTATTCTTGATTGTCATCTTGTTCAATTCTCTATAATCTATACACAACCTCATTGATCCATCCTTCTTCTTTACAAACAACACTAGTGCTCACCATGGAGATACACTAGGTTGGATGTACTTTTGTCCAACAAATCCTGTAGTTGGACCATTAACTCTTTCAGCTCTACCGGAGCCATCCTATACGGTGCTTTCGATATCGGCGCTGTCCCCGGTACTAAGTCGATCACAAACTCTATTTTTTTGTCTGGTGAGAGTCCTAAAAATTCCTCTAGAAAGACATCCCCAAACTCATTAACTATAGGTATCTGCCCTATGTCAGAATTCACCACCCGTGTATCCACTACATGAGCCAAATAACCTTCACATCCTTTCTTTAACATTCTCTTGGCCTGCATCATCGTCAGACAACTCATATATCTTGGCGACTTGATACCATAAAATACAACCTTAGACTTTTTTGGTGTCTTAAGGCATATGCTTTTCTTCTGACAGTCAATAATTGCCTCATGGTTACACAACCAATCCATTCCTAGGATCACATCGAATTCTCCTAAGCGTATCGAAATCAAATTCATGCTTAATTTATGTCCCCTTATTTCCACACAATAGTTCCTATGGATAAACTCTACAGGGATCACTTTTTTATTTGCAACTTCTATATTCATTGGGTTTTCTAACTTCTCGCGAGGTAAATTTAGCCTTTTAGCAAATTCATCAGATACAAAAGAATAGTTAGCTCCCGAATCAAATAACACATATGCATTTATATTATTGATCAGAATTTTACTTGACACCACCTCTCTGAATGCCACTGCATCTTGCACAGTCATGTTGAAGGTTCTAGCTGTCGGCTTGTTGGGCTGAGATGGTCCTCCCGTGGTTAATTTGGTGTTACTTCCCCTAATGCCGCTTCCTCCATCAGTGTTCTTCTTCAGTGGAAAGTCTTTGAATCGATGTCCTGTTCCTTCACATGAAAAGCAACCTCCTTTCTTTGTCTTAGGACAATTGGGTGAAATATGTCCTTTTTGCCCACAGTTGTAACAGACACTCTTTCCCTTCATACACTCTCCCGAGTGACTCTTTCCATAATTTCCACACATTTGCTTCTTCTGTTGTACACTTCCTTGTTGACTTTCAGAATTGTTGCCACTACTATTCCACTTGCGTTTCTTACTATTACTACCACCGCTGCTGGTATTCAAATTCCCTCCTTCGACCTTAGCCTTATTTTTTTCTCTATTTTACTTTGAAACTGCTTCACTCCCACCTTCTACAATAAGGGCTTTCTCTAATAGAGATGAAAACAACGTAATTTGCAATACTGCTACCTTGCTGTAAATCCACAGCTTTAACCCGTTCTCAAATCCCTTGCCTTCCTTACTTCAGTGTCCACCTGATGTGGAGCGAATCTAGCTAACTCATTAAATTTGGCAGCGTACCCTATCACTGACATGTTCTCCTGCTTTAACTCTAAAAATTTAACCTCCATCCTTGCTTGCATACTTTTCGAGAAATAGTTTTCGAAGAATAGGTTTTTGAATCTTTCCCATGTCACAACTCCTTCTGCTCTACTCTGGATTAATTCCCACCAAAAATTAGCCTCACCTTTCATTAAGTAAGTGGCAAAAACTATCTTCTGCTCCTCTGCAACTCTTGCAATCATAAATGCTTTCTCTATCTCCTTAACCCAAGTTTGGGCTTCGATAGGGTCAGTGGTTCCCTAAAACTCTGGCGGTCCCACTGCTTTAAAATCTTTAAAGCTGCTAATCTATTAGCTAATCGATTCTTCGCTGCTGGTGTTCTGTTCTGGATTGCTTGAGTTAACATGTCAACAAAATCTTGCATCGGGTTTGCTTTTTGACCTCTTCCATTGTTAACGGATTCCTCTATCCTTCGGTTTCATGTTTCTCTTCTTGGCGACATTATCTAATTAAGCAAAACCCTAACGCGTTACTTTGGTTTTATTAAATGACATATCATATTTGTGTTTAGCATGTAACATATAATTTGAATTCAAACAATCACATGTTCATGATGTGACAATTTAGTTCACTGGACTTTTAAATTCAGCTTACCGGATTAATAGATTTAGTTTGCTAAATTACCAATTCAGTTTGCTGAATTTACATATTATCGGATAGATAATTTACTATCTTAATTCTTAAAACACATGACATAATACTGCATTTATATTCATATACCAAACCTTTGTGTCTTACACTTTCATACATGGTATATTACTATAAATGCTACTATCCCATTTAAAACATAAAAGATGGGATCTACTCAAAACGTTACTCCCCTATATGCACTAAGGGGAATACAATATACTTGCATACTACCTCACACCTAATGAGGTTTACATAAAACCCTAATAAACAAAAGGGGTACTAATGCATCTATACACATAACCAGCAAACCAACATATCACTGACGATTAGGCTGAGCCACCTCCATATGGAATTGCTCCTGCTCTTGCAAGGCACCTCCATTCGCACGGCGTCACACGGATCGGTTTGACTCGTCGATCTCGAAGTGTGGCCTCCTATCACTAACTCTGGGACTCACATAAGCTGTATCCAGAGCTCATCCCAAAGACTTAATCCTGATCTCTCTATCCTGCACCTCTTCTCTCATCAGATCCACCCTCCTAGCTGCCTGAATCCAAGCATCTTTAATTTGGATCTTGTCAACCATCTATAAGTCGAACTTAAACTCCATTGCCTGATGGCTTCATCTCTGCCTGCTCCAGTCTTGCTCTCATCTCTGCTAAATCTATCTGGGTCTGATGAGCAGCATCTCTATACTGCTGTTCCATGAACTGGTGGGTCATGTTCTGCTCCTCTAGATGTGCAACCCTCTCTAGCTCATTGTTCCTAGCTAATAAGTCTCCACCCAACTCATTCTGTGAGGTGTCCTCCACCCTTAATCGGCTCCTGATCGACCGAATGACTACCTTGCTTTTCCTCTGACATCCTACAACCACCACAAATAAAAACAACATCCGTACTATAATAAAATATATTCATTGATAAAATGAAATGATATTTTATTACGTACAACTCATACTCGATGAATTTACTCAATCCATCTCCTAACATAATCTATATGAGTTTTCTTCTAAGGTTTTAATCTAGGTTTCACATTTCTAATGTTTATAACCTACAACTTTGATACCAACATGTTACGCCCCAAAATTCGGGTTCTCTTACCTCGAATTTAGTGCTCACGATTCTCAACAACATACATACTTTCTAACTATTATGGAATAATAAACATATATTGTTCATTGTAAAAAAAGTCTTACAACGTAATCCAAGGTCTTCTTAACCTTAACTTAAACATACACTTAATATAATAAGGTTTACATAACCAACTGCATAAAAGTAAAATAATACTTAGACATTCTCATTAACTACTCTTGCACTTTTCCTTTGCCTTTGTCATTCTTGGACATCTCGGGCTTAGCTGAAATAAATGTCATGATATAGCAAGAGTAAGCAACTAATTTACTTAGCAAGTTTAAATACAAGAGAGATATATCATGATTAGAAAGAAAATTAGCTTTCAATGTTCAACAATAGAAATCGATTGTGAAAGAACATGAATTAACTCTCTATACTTGAATATTCGAATAATAGAAGCTGAGTGGTTTAGAATAACCATGAACATATACTAAGGTTATCAGTAGTTAAACTGGTCCTTTTAATAAGTTTTGGTAATCAAGGGGATCAACCTTTCATACTCGGTGTATTATGCATAAACACTTAATAATCAAGCAACAATTGTTTTCCAATATCATGCTTTAATAAAATTATTCTTTTTCTCAGTCAAGAGACCATGCCCAATCAATTGATTAGGAACAACTTTTAAAACATATTTGATTTAACAAATTTAAACATGCTTGATCTAGCTGATACAACTAGCATAGATCTATCTCATAAACAGTTCATGAATGAAAGAACTTTAATAAATTCACAGTTCAATAATAATAGAACAAGAATTCAATTGCACAAAGTGCGATTTAACAATTATCATTAAAGATGTGGAATAATCAACAATAATTATCCACTAACATGATTCGAAATAATAACTCGAGTTTGAGATAAAAAACTTGCCTCGTTTGTAGTCTACTGGTACGAAATTAAATTTATCCGTTTAAACAGTTTAACTATCTTCCTTGGAAAACCTATAATTGATTTTCCAATTAGTAAATCGTATAATATCATCAATCCATATTAAATGGTTGAACACTTAGTCATTATGTCAATTCCTTAGTTATATTATCACCACTTGATAATATTACTATAACGTAATATTACCTTAAACTCATCTAATATTATTACCCTTAATAATATTTTATTCACCTCTTAGTATTATTAACCAATTAACAATACTTTTCTCATTTACTAATACTATTTATCATTAAATAATATCTTATTCATTTAATATTATTAACATTTTAATAATATTTAATTCAATTACAAATATTATTAATTATTTAATAATATTTTAATCCTTACTAATATTATTAATTTTTTAATAATATTTTATTCAATTACGAATATTATTAATCATTTAATAATATTTTAATCTTTAACTAATATTATTAATTTTTTAATAATATTTTATTCAATTACGAATATTATTAATTATTTAATAATATTTTAATCCTTAACTAATATTATTAATCCTTTAATAATATTTTATTCAATTACGAATACTATTAGTCATTTAATAATATTTTAATAATCTAATAATACTTTAATATAATATTATTAATCTTTGAATAATATTTTAATCTAATATTATTAATTATAATAATAATATTTTAATCTAATATTATTAGTTATTTAATAATATTTTAATCAATTGTTAATGCTTTAATCTAATATTATTAGTCATCTAATAATATTTTAAATTCACTTTTAATCTACATATTATAAATTATTTAAGAATATCTTAATCTAATATTATTAATACCTTAATAATATTTCAAAAATTTATTAGGCCAATAAATAATTTATTTTAATTGTTTAACCTTTAATAATTCACTTATTAAATACCCATACAAAGTCATACATATCACTTCTCATCAAAAATTACCAAAATACCCTCTAATATTCAGAACACCACATATTTAGGGTTTCCAAGCATTAAGATTATATTTTTACTATTTATGACATCACATAACTAATTATTTTCATTTGTTTATAACACCATCATTTACAAGAAAACTACCAAAACAGTTCCGAAAACTTTTCTTTTCTTGATCTGGACAGAATATGATCTCCAAAAAATCCCCAATTATTTTTGGAATTTTCCAACTTGTTTACTATTTTTAAAGTGCTTAAAACTTATGGATCTTGCAACATTTATCATAAATTGAGTTTTTGTCCAAATATTATGAAATTTTCAGAGCATGTTCCTATTATGTATATGTACTTCCTGTAAATATTTCACAGTTTTCTGAGTTACACACAAAGAGATATTCACGTTTACTTTTAAAAAAGTCATTTCTTGGAAAAGACAACTCCTATTCTATACATTGAAAAAGGTTCATTCTTTTTCTCAAATGTAGATAACTCATCAAAGTACCTTCCTGATATTTCTCAGAATTTTTGGAGTATATAAAATGGGCGAAAATGCCCTTGGTAGAAAGTGGCCAGAAACTGTCCAGTACTTTTGTTTTATAGTGGTCTGTTTCAGCTCCAACACTCATCGAGGCTTGGAAAAATAGTGTTTTTGAGTGCAACCACTTGGGTTAAGTAGTTAACTTACATATCTAGCACCTCCTTTTGATGGATCACAAATCAAAGGTGTAGATCTCAAGTTATGGGTGATCCAAGTGAAGAAAAGCTCTTTCACCCTTTAATGAACATAAGTTCATTTCTTCCTTTGGATCTTCATTCTAACACTCAAGAGGGTTAGATCCTTACATGAAACATAAAGATCTAAGGGTTCTTGAGTCTTAGAACATTACCCCTCTAAAACTTTGAAAATAAAACAAAATAACAAGAAGAAAAGATTAGTTTAGGGTTTACCTCGATTTTCTAGCAATCCTTCTTTTCTTTCCAAAGTAGTTAAGGAACTTTGGGTGCATGAATGATAAAAGCTCTCCTTTCTTTTCCTCTCAATATTTCGGCCACTCTCTCTCTCTCACTCTTGTTCTTTCTTTTGTTATGCTAAGAAGTGAAAGGAAGAAGAAATGAAATGAAAAATGAAATTAAGTGAAGTGTTAGTTGTTTTGGTTAGTAAAAACTAGATACACCATATATCTAACTATTATCCCCCATACTTCTTTTACCCACTAGACAAATACCCTTATCACTTTTAATATTATCTTTTAGGATTACAAGAATCTCATAATCAAGATTTTCAACCAATGGGAGCTTGACACATAAGGGGGTGGAGTGGATAAGGAGATTAGTTAACATAATTAGCAACTAAATCATCTTATAACAAAGGCCATTTTTGGCATGAAAAATCCGTCCATATCCCCCCTTTTTGCCCCCAATTTTGCTTTATTTTAAAATCCAAATTTGATTAATTAAATGTCCAAAATGTCCCTTAACAATTGGGATAAAGTTTGGACTTCCAATTTAATTTTTTTGGGCTTTCTAATTAATTGTTTGGACCATGTAATTAACATTGTCCAACACTTTTAATCTATCTTGGCCTAATTATGTAATTAGGGTTTCTATCCCATCTCTAATGGAATTTAAATACTTACACATGTCCATTTAACTTCATAACCCAATTAGACTTTCTTTAATTATGTTTAATGTGACGCCCCCAAAATTCAGACACTCATATCTCGAATTTTGTGCATCACGTGCTAATTCTAACATCATACTAAAATCGTCAACAACGAAATAATAGAATAATTTACATTGTCATAACATAAATATTCTTGTCCCAAGGTCTCGTGACCATTACTACATCATTTCAATAATTAAACTTAAAACATAACTTAGACATAATTTAATCATCCCTTAGTACATAATCATAATATTAATAATAGTTCCCCTAATTTAAAAAGACTAAAGCTATTCTGTAGCCTTGCCCTTTCCTTTGTCCTTCCCCGAGGTACCGCCTTGCTCTTTTCCATAACTATAATGTTTTTAAGGAAGCAAGAATGGGTAACAAATTTGCCCAGCAAGTAATGTAGCAATAAGGGTGAACAATATAAAGTTTGAATCTCAAGGGTTTAAAAGTAAGTGATAGTTCAAGAATAACAAAAATCATCAATAGTTCTCAATAAGTGTCGCTATGGACTGAAAGACATCAACAAGTTTCAAAGGTTTAATCATTTCAAGGTTCAAGAATAATGAACACTGAGCAGTCACTAAGGACTAAGAACTCCTACTAGAATTAACAGTATTATACTGAAAATCCAATATAAACAAGTACAACAGGTGATCAGCCTAAAGTACCCTACGTTATGCATAACATTCAAACATACTAGTATGTGCACACGTCGGTTCCCCGACAGGTATACAATTTCCCCTTCAATGATGGTTGTTCATCTCAGTAGATTTATAAGAGTCTGCACCAAGTTAATTGGTTTGGATAGCTTTCTAACACATGATATTAGTCTAGCCGAATCAAATAGCATAGACAACTTTTAGGAACAATAAATTCACTTATCGTAACATGAGTTAAGACATAAAATCAATTTACGATTATGAATAGTAATCATACGAATGTAGATATTTGCTCAATATAAGTATGTTTGATATACCAAAAATTCAAAGTTTCACAATAAGAAATAAGATCTAGATACTTGCATTCAATTATAAGAATGAAGTTAGGGAACTTGCCTTTTACGTAGATTACAAGCCTAAAGCTTAACGTCACCACAAGGTCTTATAGTATCCTATTTTTGTATATATATATATATATATACATACACACACACACACATTATTTATGCAAACTCAATACATAAACTGACGATCCTACACGTACTCCATTACATATCTTAAGCACACACATTTACATATTCAAACAACATAGTTTTGTAATCATCGTTGACTTAGCGTTTTGGAAGTTTTAGAAACACTTATCAAATCTTGGTTTTCTATAGTCAACATATACATTAACACTTAAGCATCCTCTTAATCATGTATTACAATTTTAGGACATCAATATAAGCATGCATCAAGTCTCATAGTACAAATAACATAAATAGACTACACTGCAGGGTGGCGCGACCGCGCTGGATTTAGACTAGGGAGTGGCTAGGTCGCGCTGCTCCCTGTCCAACACAGAGACAACTTTGAGCCTGCCTGAACCTAGCTCACTTACTAGCATACATAGATGATGATATATGTAGAAAATACATGTTATGAGGTTTATGATTAATGTTTGGTCTCTTCTATGACCATTCCAAGATTCTTTTAATGTTATGGTTTTGTTTTTAGAAATACTTCTATTTTGATAATGCTAAATGAGACCAATTCTGAAAAGGCTACTCATGTTTAACCATTATACCACATAATGAGGTTAATAAACCTAAAATATACATGCTCAAGTTATTCTATTCATGTATTCCAAATTAGCATAGTTTTACTTCTTTAGAACTCATTTGAAACTATGCTTGACTAGTTTGCAATATACTTAGATAGATGGGTGTACATATCAATCATGTCTAGATGCATAACATGTCCTATCGTGAAGGCCTAAAAGTTCAGAATGTAAATTAGGTAGTTTCCAACAACGTTTATTTTCAACTTCTAAGTTTTTCTTGAAAATCTCATGTTAAACCAACTAAGCATGCAAAGCAACTTTAAATCCATATTTCATACTCTTGTAGATACCTAACTAAGTTACATACATTTGTTCCTAAGGTCAGAGCTTAAAGGACATAAGATTCGTCAAGTTTCATTTTTTTCAACTTATAAGTTTTCTTTACAAACTCCACTTAAAACAAACTAAAGTGACTTATTATAACTAAAGTACATCAATCTATACGTCATGGTCATTTATAGGCATAATCAAGTTAAACTAACATGCTCAACATAATAGAAAACACAAAAAATGGATTTCATAATTGCCAGGCGGCGCGGACCGTGCTGTGTTTGTACTGGGAAGTGGCGCGGCCGCGCCACTCCGGTACAGACACAGGCTTGGCCTACGCTTCTGCAAAACTTAAAACCCATAACAAGAAATCCTTCATTAAACGTGCTTGCATCCAATCACATTGTTTCCAACCATGCATAAAACTTAACTAACAACATAGATATCAACTCATAATCGATCTAACAACGATTTCATGATAATTCTAGAAATTCGTCAAGCTTGAAATCAAGAACATAGAATAGTAGTTTTAGCTCTGTTGAAGTTAAATTATCAATCTTGCAACCAAATTTTAGATAACTTTCTAATTTAAGTATACTCACACTCTAAGTTTAACTTATCAGAAAATGTAGCAAAGTGAATTGAGAAGAGGAGGCTGCTATATATAGAGAATCCAATAACCATGTAAAGCCTTTGTCCACCAATTTTGTTTAGCAGGAAGAAGAAGAAGATGATGGGTATTGATAATTTGGTGGAATAGTTCTCTTGTCACTATTTGAGCCACTCCCTTTTCCATCATCATCCTTATTTGAAATCCCAGAGTTTGGTATTGTAGGAATAGCAGAGGCCAAGGGCCTATTACGTGATTTGAAGAAAAATGGACATTGAAAATAGTCTTTGATTTGATTTGCAAAAGTATTTAATTTTGATTGATTTGAAAATGATGTTTTGAAAGATGGTTTTCAAACCCTTACGCTAGCATAGGAATTGAAACATATCAATACTTTCAATTTGATCTTTTAGCCTTAAGGCTGCATTTGAATGGTGATTGTCTGGCTGCGAAGCATCCTCGACCACAAAAAATATACAAGTGTCGGTTTTCTCATGGGACATGATAGCCATCGGAGGGACTCTGACACGACAAACCATTATTCTCATTAAATTGAGACCTTATTCCATCGTGGAAATCAGATTCTGATAAGTTTGATCATGAATCCCACGATTCCTAGGCTCACATATGAGTGGCAAAAACCTGCACAGTTCAAATTTGTACAGAAATAGATATATATCCCAATATTGCCAAAACCGAGGATTCATTCAGTAAATCCCAATTCACACGGTCGAAGTGTCTCGCTCCCACTAGATAGCTGTCTAAGGGACGCGAGGTTGCTTTTATAATTGAAAAATACTGATTCACATCAAGTGAATATTTAAAGCATTAATTAAATAAAAAAACAAGTAATAGCAATATATATACACAGTTATATATATATAAAAGCTGTAAAGGGCGATGGGTTTTCACGCCGGTGCCCGGACTGGAATTGAAATATATATTTATTTTGACAGAAAAGTAGTCAACCAAGACTGGGAAGAGAACCCAGTGATGGTGAAGGCTGCTTATATATGCATAAATATATATAAAATCAGTAAAAAGGCCACAAAATAATCCAAGCCGAATTAAAATGTAAATGTACAGAAAAGTAGTCAACCAGGGACTAGGAAGATAACCCAGTAATGGTGAAGGGTGCAAAAAGCAGTAAAAATGTCACAGAATAATCCAGGCCGAACTTAAATGTAAATTTGTAGAAAAGTAGTCAACTAGGGACTGGAAAGATAACCCAGTATTGGTGAAGGGTGCAAAAAGTAGTAAAAAGGTCACAGAATAATCTAGGCCGGACTGAAATATATAAATATATATATTAACAGAAACGTAGTCAACCAAGACTGGGAAGAGAGCCCAGTGATGGTGAAAGTTGCTTATATATATATATATATATAAAAGCAGTAAACTACCTCGAATTTGACATCCGGGCTTGATAAAATTGAAAAATTAGTATATATACAGTTAAATAAACACAAAAAAAGGCAAACCCGGACTGGGGAGATAACCTAGTCTGGCTAAGTTACTTAAAATGATGGTGCTAGTGTACTGAAGCTGTTAGAGCTGACAGATTATCAATCCGAGTTGTAGAAATGCCAGAAATTGAGTTTATGTACAAAAATGTACAAAATTTTGACGAAAACGGTCACGGAACTAAGTTCGGGGCATATTTAGAAAACAAAACTTAACGTGCAAGTGTATAAAAGTACGAAGAAGTAATATAAACTTGTTGATCTTAAAAATACTCACAATGGACTGCTACACGGGTTTTTTGCCAAATTGTAGGCTCTATACGTCCAAATCTACCGGTTAATATCTGATATGTGGTAGTATGTGGGTATATCTACGTGTTAGGGTGAAACAATTTGGGTTTAGAAGAGGTGAAAAAGTCAAAAAATCAAACGGGCAAAGGTTCATTGCGTTTTGGAATTCTTGAAAATGAGGGGGGGGGGGGCACGTTTATTTATAGGCCAGGGAGCCTCCACCCTACCTGCTGATGCCACAGGTAGAGGTGCGGCTCTACTGGTGGGGCCCACATATCCCGGTTGAGTCATCTCAAAGTACGTGCACTCCGAGCAATACGAGGTCGAAGTCGAAACTTTCTAACTTTTGATCGGAGCGTCCGTTTGAGGCGTGCTGTACCTTTTTGGAAAGTCCTCGTCGAGAGTGTTATAATGATATGGGATAAAACATTTTTCGTGTCCAAGAAGATGGGTTCATAACCAGGTCTTCGATTCCCCGCAGTTTATCCGTTGAGCTGTCTTGTGCTGTTTGCACTCGGGATCGTTGTTATGGTTTGTTATGACCTTGGTGGCATCAATTTGGCTTGATTTTGACCGAATTGGCTTAAAGTTGGTAAAATAACCATTTTTCCCCTCCTGGGGTTGCCCTTAGTGTTAGCATGGCCTTTGGTTGACTTCCGAAAGTTGTTTCCAAGACTTGGATCCCATTCGAGTGTGTTTGTCTTCGGTGTTGTCTGAGGTTGAGTTGGTCATTCCAGGTTTTCTCCTGGACATGTTGTGGAGCCTCAGGTTAGTTCCCAAAGTTGACTTGACATCCCGGGTTAAGACTGGGGCTGACCTGTACCTCCCGGGTTGAGACCAGGACTGACTTTGATGGTCCGATTAGAGGCCGGAGTTAATTTGATGGCCCAATATTAAGATCGGGGTTGATCTGATGTTCTAATTGGAGATCAGAGTTTATTTGATGACCTGATATTGAGATCGAGGTTGATCTGACTGTCCGATTGGAGATTGGAGTTGATTTGATGGCCCGATATTGAGATCGGGGTTGCTCTGACTATCGTTTGGAGATCGGAGTTGATTTGATGGCCCGATATTGAGATCGGGGTTGATCTGACTGTCCGATTGGAGATCGGAGTTGATTTAATGGACCGATGTTGAGATCAGGGTTGATCTGACGGTCCGATTGGAGATCGAAGTTAATTTGATGACTCGATATTGAGATCGGGGTTGATCTGACTGTCCTATTGGAGATCGGAGTTGATTTGATGGACCGATGTTGAGATCGGGGTTGATCTGACTGTCCGATTGGAGATCGGAGTTGATTTGATGGACCGGTATTGAGACCGGATTAATCTGACGATCCGATTGGAGATCGGAGTTGATTTGATGGCCCGATATTGAGATCGGGGTTAATCTAATTGACCGGTATTGAGACCGAATTTGATTTGATTGACCGGTATTGAGACCGAATTTGATTTGATTGACCGATATTGAGACTGGATTTGATTTGATTGACCGGTATTGCCTTCCTACAGTGTTAGTAATAGGGAAAGGAAATTTTGAGTTTCTACAGATGACCCTCTTTATCATGCTCATGCAATGTAATGGAATGAGCAGGATAAAAATTGTTAGACACTTGAAATGCAACAGTAAAGGCAATGCAATGCATGGCATGGTAGGCCAGGAGTATCAGATACCTCTGAGGAAGTGGAATTATCCCTGATGGATTGTGTTAGTTTTCTGCTGGGGATGATGTTAATAGGCTATCGTGAACTGTTTCCCGTTATTTTTTGCTAGGGATAACGTTACTCATGATAGTCTAGGGCTGACGTTGTCAGACGATCACTGGTAGGGGAACCACTGACATGCTTTATCAAAGATGAGCTATCACAGATTATTCTTGTCTTGCTCTGCTGGGGATGACGTCCTCTACGATAGCTTTGTAGATTCTGATGAGGTCGATATTATTGATGCTACCTTAGTTTGAGACCAAGGGTTTCCCTGTCTATCAATACTACCAGGGGCATATTTTCTCTTGGCTGATGCCGCTGTACATTTCTGAAGGATCCTCCGCTGGGGATACTTCTCGATTACCCAATTTTCTTAATGGATACTTTCGATGCCTATCCTGATGATAGTTTATATCGGCATTTTTCCATAGGCTGTTGAATCACCAATTCTTCTTGGTGCTCCTTTTGAGGATGTGTATAACAGATTCCATCATTGGCGATGGACTATTACATGGTTTCCGTCATCGGATCGCTTCCAATGCTTCGAGGAGGTTGCTCCGACGGCTAAGACGTCGCTGGGGTTGAGCCAACGGTTGAATTGAACTTGGTCTGTACCCGATACTTCGCTGGGGCTGAACCAACGGCTGAATTGAACTAGGTCTGTACCCGACGCTTTGCTGGGGCTGAACCAACGGCTAATTTGAACTCGGTCTATACCCGATGCTTTGCTGGGGCTGAACCAACTGCTGAATTGAACTCGGTCTGTACCTGACGCTTTGAAAGTGGCAGTTTTTGGTAGTTTCGCGCAGTTTTTGCGCAGTTTGCATTGTTGATCCCCGGAATGACTTTGGGATGAATACCAAGGGTTTCCAGAGTGTTCCCCTTTCTGTCAGAATTACGCTGCTTAAACGCAGGATTTCAGGACAAACTACTCAATCGCGTAGCAATTTTTCTTCAGATTTGACTTGGCAGCGCATGGAAACTCCGTTTCAACCCAAACCAAATTGAGACGGGGGGAGTGGGACCCACCCTAGAGAGCTGCAGGTGGAGGTGCGGCAGCCGCAGGTGGGCTCGCTTCCACCTGGGCTATTTATTGGGCAGCGGGATTTCATTTCTTCAAAGTTCTATTTCGAGTTTTAAAAGGATTCCGATCTTCTTTTTCAGATCTACGGAGCTTGGACAACTGTTTTCTTATTCCGTCAGTTCCTACGCGTTCAGCGTAGCGCAAGTAACATTTTACATCCTTGTTTCGCTAGTTTTGACCCTTAAAAGCATGTGAACCACGTAGGGGGCTTTTAGACGTAATGTATGAAAAATATATGCCTATATGACCTGTAATTTTTTTTAATACACTTGTATGCATATCTTATTGTAATGCATGTTTGGATGTAAGAAAATTCAGATTCTGAGACAGTCAATTTTTGCTCTTTTTGATCAGTTTACTCATCTTTTTTGAGGCCTAGCGAGCCTGGATTTTCAACTAAAAAATGTCCATGGTAATTTGGCTACCATATTGCGAAGGTGTGTTACTGAATGGCCACCTAGTCATGCCTATGTGCATGCAGACAGTCCATTTTTCAAAGGAGACTCTGGCAAAAATTTTTCAAAACCCGAGTATTTAAAAAACATGCAATTTTAACTCTACTGGGGATTTTTGACTGACCCATGCATGTTTTTAGAATTTATCTTTTGAAAAATATGCAATTTTAACTTTACGGGGTATTTTTGACTGACCCATGTATGTTTTAGGACTTAGAGATGCGTAGAGTACTGATTTAAATAATAAGCCACAAGTTTTAGGTATACCACACCATTTCTGAGGTGATTTGGAGACTTTGTACAGGTGATGGACCGTGATAGACCCGATAGTGCTAGCAGGGTATCCTCAGGCATTAGACGGAGGCGAGCTTCCGATGTTCCTCAGCCACGTTCGGCTAGACCTCCTCGCAGACTGGCAGAGTCGGTGATTCGTCCAGCACAGGACGAACCGCCGATTGACATTGATGATGAGCAGGCCGCTTTTGCTGCTCCAGCTCCTGTTTAGGCTCCATGGGCAGAAGTTCCAGGCATTGTTGTGCCTACACAAGATCTGCTGGGTGACTTGAGTCGCCATCCTTTGAGATATCTCCACGCCAATGAGGTGACTTGAAGTTTTTCTCTTATTGGATTCTTTTCTTTCTTTAGCCATTCTCGGGGCACATATTTTTGACATGGGTTGGTTTTTGATGCAGGTTCCCGGCTTTACACAGCCTCGAGGGAACTGGTTCAATGTGCATTACCTGTATTATACTTTGCATGAGGATTACAGGGATATTGTTGATGGCTGGGGGTTCCAGGCTTTCTTCTTCATCCTTCCCCGTTGTTGCCCCTGGGGGTATATGAGGGCTTTATCTGAGCGCTGGTTCCACCAGACTCAGTCCCTTCATCTGCTGGACTGTGAGGTGATAATGACCCCTATGGACTGGAGGTTCATCACCGGCATTGAGTTTGTGGGTGAGCCAGTTCCTTTCATGGCTGACATCACTCTTACTGCCGTTAGGTCCCTGCTGGGAGTTTCCGCGGTAGTGCTTAAGAGTCGGACGGTCCGATTTGGTCCCTTGAGTATAGATGCCCAGAATGGGACTTTGCTGGAGCCTTCGCTTGATGACCAGAGGGTTAGAGATCACATTCTGAGCCGATTATTCCTAGTGATCATCAGGGGTTATTTTGTGGTGGACAACTCATCTACTGTGTCCTTCGCCCTGGTTATCGCTACCCGGCATGTAGAGCGCCTCAGTGACTTTGATTGGGGTTCCTACACCTTTGCCTATTTTCTCTAGGGCATGCACATGCTTTCAAAGAGTTTGACGGAGGCCTGCTTTGGATTCTACCAATTTTTACTGGTGAGTACATCTTTCTTGTACCTTTTTAATTTCAGCATTTATATTTGTCAGTCTTGATCACTGAGGACTTTTGATATTGACATGGTCAGTTCTGGGCATTTGAGAGGCTTCCTTGCCTACGGACCACCACTGCTTTAGGTCTGGAGACCTATCCTCAAGGACGACATTGGCATCACTTGACTTTTACGGAGGTCCCTGTTGCTGAGGGATTTGCTCATGCTAGCCTACAGTTGGAGCTTTTGACGACTGGATCGATCTCCTGGACGTAGTACACCTCTGAGTTTTTGACCGTCGGATTTGAGGGAGGCTTTCCCACTGGTCGGGAGTTTATATTATCGGCTAGCAGAGTCCCTATTTTGACAGAGGGAGACTGGGAGCTCTATTTAGGAAAGCGTGCCATCAAAAGTATTACAGGTGAGATCCACATTCCCATTATTCCTTCTACTTGGCATCATTGGCCGTTGACCCTGCCATTGACAGAGATTCCCATGGAGGGCATAGATGGCTTCACCCTATCAAAGGGTCCATTCAGCCAGGAGGCATTTAGCAGATGGTGGAGTCCTTGTACTATCGGAGCTCAGACTCGTGCTTCCCAGTTCATGGCAGACATGATGCTAGGGTTTGTGATGATGACAGACTGGATAACTTGCCTCCGGGAGCCGACTCATGCAGACCAGATTACAGATCTGACCCAGGAGTTGGGTAGCGCTCGTTTTTTTATCAGGCATCTTGGCAGAGATCCGTCAGAGGCATCTTCTTTTGACCCGTCCAGCTCAGGAGCAGGCCCCTCCTCAGGTCCATTTTCCAGTAGTTTCATAGGGGCATATCCTCCCTTATACCGCCCAGATATGCCTGATGACAGCAGTTTTGTGTCCACAGCGGAGATGGAGCGGGTTATCACTTGGACGTAGATTATCTGGATCTCTTTGGATAGCTATGGCAGCTATATTTTTGGTCAGCCACTATTTTGGCTATTTGGCTGTTGTGCCATCATTTTGATAGACCACTGTAGTAGTTGGGTGGTGGTGCCCCATTTCCCTGTATTCTTCACTTTACTTTGTATTATCAGACAGGGATGATGCCCGCATTAGATAGTTTATCATAGATATTCATGCTATTTCCTATCTATCGCATCATGTTTATATTTTTCATCATGTATGTATTATGCCATATGTATGCATTTAGACAGATGAGTTCAGATTTGACCCCTGGATGGTCATGTGGTACGGTGACACAGATGACATCGTTAGCCGTGAACCGTATTGAGCATTTGCCACAGTCTGAGGTGGCTTCATCATTGAGGTCATGGTACGAGAGCCTGCCCTTCTCAGCCAGAGGGACAGTAGACCAGATGTTAGGGCATTCGCTAGCCCTTACAAATTTTTTGGTACCTTATGGGTTTGTGGAGGGCATATTATCCTGCTGGATACTCGAGAGGCAGGTTTTTTGCATCGGACGACATGAGCTGACGAGGACTTTGGAGGAGTACAAGCGGTTTACCAGTATGGCTTTGGACTTGCCGTGCGCCCGGACTGCTATTAGTGATATGCGGAGACCATTCCTGCGGATGCCTGGTCTTCGCTAGAGGGTAGTTGTAGACGAGATCGTATCTGGGCTTGTGATCTCGATTGACTTCTTGATCGATTGTTTTGGGGAGCTTGATAGCTACGATCGACATACCGAGGATTTTATTATTTCAGCAGAGGCATGGCATTTGGCCAGGGTAGATATTATACTGGTGTGCATCGTGGCATACATCTACATGTCGCTGCGCTTGGATCACCTTGATGTAGGATTGGTAGTGGTCGTTCGGGCCCTTAGACAGGGTAGTACAATCATCTCGATGATATTGGCTGAGACGTTGCGGTCAGCCACTCACTGTATTACCCACCTGGAGGGGTTCTTCAGGGGTAGTTCGGTCTTGCTGTACATATAGATGATGTCCCATATTAGATCGATTGGATCTTTCAGGCATCATGGGTATTGTTTTTTCCATGATATATCTATGTCCTACTCCTTTCAGCCGGCAGAGTGTATCGATGCAGAGACATGGTTGACCTTTTTGTCGGATATTGATCATCCGCTCTTGATTTTGCCATGTTCAGGACTAACCTCCCTATATAGCTTCATCACTTATGCTCCTGGCATGGATTACTTGCCCCTAGCGGGTTTGAGGGGAGTGACTACTTATCATCCCTTAGCTGTTATGAGCCAGCTTGATCAGTTGTAGAGCTTGCACTGATTTGAGGGGTCTGCTGATCAGAGAATGTCGGCATCGTCTATATCATCAGTCGATTTGGTTCGAGTATATGAGTGTTAGACTCACAGAGAGAGGGCTGAGTTCTCTAGTAGACATCCGGAGCATTCTCTAGAGTATTCTACAAGGCTGGAGGCAGATATGGCAGCAGCATCATTTATTCCTTCAGCTCCTATTATAGATTCAGATGAGGAAGAGCCTATGGAGGATCTTGAGTCTCCCACTGAGGATGAGCTGTTCGTAGGTTTAACAACGGTATTGGTCAGCGACCCACTGACTATTCTTATAGGCATAGATCTGACTTTGGCGGATTCATTATTCAGGATGACCTTTGAGCGGGATTCAGCTAGAGCGCAGATGTTGACCACCTTATCTGGCAGAGATATAGCTTTAGCTGAGAGGGACGCACTTTGAGTCGCTCAGGATGCTGGCTTGGTAGAGAGAGAGGAGCTCCGATTTGCCAGAGATGCAGCTATTATGGAGAGGGATGAGATCTGCTCAGCCAGAGATGCAGCTTTTACTGAGATCGAGGACACTTTGATTGCTAGAGACACAACTTTTGTAGAGAGGGGTGAGGCTATAGCTTCTCGTGATTTCCACATTGCTGACAGTACTGCTCTTTGATCTTATACTCACGGCATGGTTACCGAGATGAGTGCATATATTGACGACCACAACGCCACATTACAGATGACTATAGAGGTTTTGGGCCGTATGGAGGCTGAGGATATTGCACTTGTAGCTGCTCCTCCATCTTCAGAGAGAGATGCCATGGTGGCATTATTGGTCCGCTTATATTTGGATCCATGTACTAGCTTTATTTTTCATGCACAGACTAGATCAGCCATTTTTGTCATGTACAGGGCATTATGTATATGTCAAATAATTTTATATCAAAGAAATATATTTTTGATTCAATTTCCTGTTTTGAGATATATCGTAATTGCTTAGTGATTACCACTTCTTTCATGACTCACTGTTGTTGATGCATCTTGAGCTTCTCCTTGATGGACTGACAGTTGAGATGTCAGGGAGTATCTCAGATAGGCCTGTTGACCAGGATAACTTGATAGGATATAGCTTCTGTATGTCATTGGTGTCTTGGGACTGGTTTTTATTGGGGGTTTTATTTTTTCTTGAAGGTCAAACCGCTCCTTAAATGGATGCCTACATACTCCCGAGTTGAGGGAGATCAGGTCATTTGTAGTTCTGGTTTTGTATGAGAGAGGTTTGAAAAGCATTTGTCTTGGGTTTTGAGTTTGGTTTGATGAGTTTCTTGAGTTTTTATTTGGTTTAACCGCACTAGAAATGGCTGCCATGTACTCCCTGGTTGAGGGAGATCAGGTCATTTGTAGTTCCGGCTTTCTAGTGAAAAAACTGAACCTGATTTGATTCGTAGGACCTGGATGCGGGTATGCATGTGCTTCAGACATAGTACCTCTTTATGGTGTCTGAATTGATGAGTTGGGGAAATTCGTTCCCGTCTATTTCTTATAATCTGATAGCTCTTCCTTTCAGCACTTCCTTGACAATGAAAGGGCCTTCCCAATTAGGGGCGAACTTTCATTTAGCTTCGTCTTGATTGGCCAAAACTTTCTTCAGCACCAAGTCATTTTCTTTGAATTGCCGTATTCAGACCTTCTTGTTGTAGGATCGAGCAATCCTTTGCCGATATAACTACCCGTGGAAAATGGCTGTAGCCCTCTTTTCGTCTATCAGGGACAGCTGGTGGTATCGGTCTTGTAACCACTGATCCTCGTCTATCTGAGCATCGATCATCACTCGCAAGGACTCCATCTCTACTTCTATAGGGAGGACTTCTTCCATGCCATAGACCAATGAATAGGGAGTAGCCCCAGTAGAGGTGCACATTGACGTCCTATATGCTAACAAGGTGAGAGGCAGCAGGTTAGGCCATTATTTGTGATTGGCAGACATTTTTTGCATAATCTTTTTGATGTTTTTGTTGGCTGCTTTAACAGCACCATTCATCTTGGGCCGATAGATGACAGAGTTGAGATGCTTGATGTGGAACTTGCTACACAGTTCTTTCATCATTTGATTGTTCAGGTTTTTGGCGTTGCCTGATATGATCACCTCTTGTTATCCATATCGACAGACGACATTGTTTCAGATGAAACCAATGATGACCTCTTT
Organism: Panax stipuleanatus; assembly: GCA_020205555.1. NCBI lineage: Eukaryota > Viridiplantae > Streptophyta > Magnoliopsida > Apiales > Araliaceae > Panax > Panax stipuleanatus. Next base: position 90,654,019 of record CM035125.1, on the reverse strand, counting down.
CGTGACTTTGGGAAAAGATGCAGCTTCAACCCATTTGGTGAAGTAATCGATCACGGTGAAAATGAATCGATGACCATTGCTGGCTTTGGGTTCCACTGGGCCGATCACATTCATTCCCCACATGGAGAAAGGTCATGGTGAACTCATGTTGTGTAGCTCATTTGGAGGAGCATGTATGACATTTCCATGTACTTCGCATTAAAAACATCTTTTGACATGATCATCGTAGTCAGCTTTGAGAGAGATCCAATAATGATCGGTTCTTAATATCTTCTTGGCCAGCAGATGACCACTCATGTGTGGACCACATACTCCACCGTGGATTTCATCCATCAGTCTCTGGGCTTTCTCCTTGTCAAGGCATCTTAACAGGCCTATTCCAGCATCTCTTTTCTAGAGGGCATCTCCGCTTAGATAGAACTTCATAGCCATCTTGTGAATCCGTTTTCTCTCGGATTGACTTGCTCCAGCGGGTGCAGATCCATCTCGTAGATATTCCTTGATGTCTTGATACCAAGGCTGATTGATAGGAGGTATTTCATCTGATACTTCTCCAATATAATTCCCGTATGTTGGGGCTTTTTGAACTATAAATTTGATGCAGGGAATCCCACTCCTATCGGATACGCGGATTAATGAAGCCAACATTGCCAATGCATCAGTGAAGTCATTCCTACCTCGAGGAATTTGGCTGAAGGTTATGTCTTCAAACTCGAGGGATATTTTGATGACCTGCCGATGATACGGCAGCAAATGCAGTTCTTTGGTGTGATATGCCCCAGTGGATTGTCTAATGACCAACTCAGAGTCTCCAAAGACCAGTAGGTGTTTGATACCCATGGATTGGGCCAGTTTCAACCGCATTATACAGCCTTCAAACTCGGCCGTGTTGTTGGTGTTTCCAAATTGAAGTTTGGTAGCAACAGGATATTATTCTCCTGTACCAGAGATAAGGACTGCCCCAGCTCCAGCACCTTCCATGTTTACTGCTCCATCGAAATACATTTTTTATGGTTGGAGTTGTTGAATTGTCATGATTCCATCATCTGGGAAATAAGTCTCCAGGGGCTCGAACCCTCCTGAAGGTGCTTCAGCTAATTGATCTACAATGCCTTGACCCTTGATTGACTTCTGAGTCACGTAGACAATGTCGAATTGTTGTAGGATCAACTGCCATTTGGACAGTTGACAATTCAATATTGGTTTGTTGAATACGTACTTGAGTTGTTCCATACGGGATATGAGGTAGGTCGTGTGCCCATGAAGGTAATGTTGTAACCTCATTGCAGCCCATGCTAATGCACATCATGTTTTCTTGATCAGGGTGTATTTTTGTTCGCCACTACTGAATCTTTTCCTAATGTAGTAGATGGTCTTTCTTTGCTACTATCATCTTTCTGTCCTAACATGCAGCCCATTGCGTTGGCATTGACAGACAGGTACATGAATAAGGGAACTCCATCCCTTGGAGGTACCAAGACTGGTGCTTTGATCAGCTGCTTCTTGATGGGAAGGAAGGCTTGTTGACAGTCCTCATTCTATTTGGTGGAGGAATTCTTCCTTAGTAGCTTGAATATGGGTTCACAGGTTGCTGTGAGTTGGGAAATGAATCGGCTTATGAAGTTGATACTTCCTAGAAACCCATGTATCTCCTTCTCTGTTTGAGGTACTGGCATCTTAATGATGGCTTTGATATTGGCAGGGTCTAGTTCAATACCTCGATTACTCACCAAGAATCCTAGCAGCTTGCCTGCTTTGACGCCAAAAGTATATTTGGCTGGATTTAGCTTGAGGTTGTACTTACGCAACCTATTGAACAACTTCCTGAGATGGTCGATGTGATCATCCTCCTTCTGGGATTTGATGATGATGTCATCCACATACACCTCTATCTCTTTGTGCATTATGTCATGAAATAGGGCATCATGGCTCGCTGATACGTGGCCCCAACATTGATGAGGCCGAAGGATAGTCGCCTATAGCAGAAGGTTCCCCAGGGAGTGATGAAAGCTATTTTCTCCCTGTCCTCTTCAGCAACCTATGATTTGATGGTAACCAGCAAAACAATCCACGAAGGAATACATGTCGTACTTCGCCGTATTGTCAATCAGGATGTGGATGAAAGGCACCAGGAAGTTGTCCTTGAGGCAGGTTTTGTTAAAGTCTCGGTAATCCACGCATACTTGTACCTTCCCTCTGGGCTTAGGCACGGGGACTATGTTTGAAAGCCACTCTGGGTAGGTTGATGATAATCCCGTCTTTGAATTGTTTAACGACTTCTTCTTTAACTTTCAGGCTCTATTCAGGTTTTAATCGCCTAAGATTTTGTTTAACTGGCTTGAACGCGTCTTTGATGGGCATTCGATGGATGACAATGTCAGTGGAAAGGCCAATCATATCTTCATGTGACAATGCAAATACATCCTGGAACTGTGTTAGGAGTTCGATCAGGTCGGCTTTTTGGTCTTGTGCAAGGTCTAAACCTATCTAGATTTCTTTAATGTTTTTGGAGGTTCCTATGTTGACAGTGGTGGTTTGGTCGAGGTTTGGTTTGGGTTTGTCTTCGACCCATTCTTTGATCTCCTCGGGCACCTTATAGTCATCTTCCTCCTTTTGATCAATATCCATCAAGTCGAAGTTCAGTTCTACATTAAGGTCGTAGTCACTTTGACAGGTTGGCATCTCATAAGCAGAGACAAACACATCCAACGCTTGAGTCTTGAAAACAAAAAGGCTTTCATCTTAGATATATACAACTGCTTAAATATACATAGCATTCTGCAAAGCATTTCAAAGTTGCTGCTATAACTGTACAATAAAAATAAAGCAATAAATAAAAGCATGATTAAAAGGGCAGATTGACTCTCTCTACCCCTTTACCCTTTTTGATTGAGGCAAGGGACACTGCTCCAGTTATCCAAGGTCAGATCCTCATGAACCGAGAGGATTGAGGCTTTGTGATTATCTGTCTTGTCTTGGATGATAACTGAGACATCCTTTATAATAGGGTCGGGGCTCTTCTTTGAACTGCTCCCTTTTTCCTTCTTGTTGCAAGGAATTTGAACCTGATCCTCGTCTTCACTGTTTGGGATCTCATCATTCATCCCCTCGTAGTTTATTATGACCCTCATGTTAGCGAATGGGTCTCGTCCCTCGTACATGATCTTTTTTTCCCTTTTCACTATCTGCCTCAGGTTTGAGGGCTTTTTTTCATTGATTGGTATGATTGGAGGAAACAGCATGGCTGATACCACAGTAGGAATCTTCCTCATTAGTTTTACCCATCCGGCATTAGTGAGATTTGGCAATAGGATTGTGGAAGTATGAGCCTTGGGATGCTTATGCGGGTTTCGGTGGTTTGCCCCAGATGAATATCCCAATCCTGCTCTCCCAGTCTGACTCGGGATTTGCACGGGACTCTTGATACCTTGCTGATTCTTTCCTAACCCTTCTCCAGGTTGGAAACCCAAAGATACCATTTCCTGGTCCACTGTCATTACTTCGGTGGAGACCTTAGGCTTCAGAACTGGTGCCCTGATAGGTAGGTATTGGGATCGCTCACCTCCATATCTTGAAAACTTGCAGGTTCAATCCCTGCATCCAGACTGATCACTGGCATGTCTCCCTGTATGCAGGCAGGGTATTCGGGTTCAGCATTAACTGTGATGAGGTTGCTATTGATAATGTATTTGAGTTATTGATGGAGGGTGGATGGTACTGCCCCTGCCATGTGGATCCAGGGGTTGCCCAGCAGCAAGTTATTTCTAGTGGCGATATTGAGCACCTGAAAGGATACGTAAAAAGTGTGTGAACCAATCTCCAAGGGTAGTTCTATTTTTCCCATAGCTTGGCGTCGAGATCCATCGAAAGCTCGAATGACCACATGACTGGTTTTGATCCGATTTGGATTAATCTTCATTCTTTCCAAGGTAACGTAGGGACAGATGTTGAGGGATGATCCTCCATCTATGAGCACACCTCCGAGCACATACCCGAATGACATTAGAGCTATATGTAGGGACTTATGATGGCCCGTTCCTTCTACAGGGATATCATCGTCAGTGAAGGATATCACATTGTTGTTGAAAATGTGTTCTACCACATTACAGAATTTCTCAGCATCCACTGTCTTTAGCAGATGGGCTTCTTCCAATACTTTCACTAGAATGTTGTTATTATCCACCGATGACAAGACCAAATCTAGAATGGACATTTGCTTGGGTGCCTCCTTTATTTCATGGTGTCCCATCTGTTTGAAGAACTCATTGACTTTCTCGTCGGTCACCTTTACTTTGGCTTTGAGGACCGGTTTGATCACCCGCTGAGGCAGGTATAATGGGTTGTCCTTTGGTACAACGGCAATGTTGTTTGAGGTGGACCCTTCATCATTCCCGTAGTTCTATGGGACCCTTTTCAGACTGATAATTAGATACTGGGGTCTGAAGGGCAAGATCAAAGGTTCGGGTGCAGCCACCTTCACAAGATTTTGTATTTCTTAGACCCCTTTCCCTGACAGTACTAAGGGTTTGAGGGTCGACTCCCTATCCCAGGATATGAGAGCCACTGTGTTCTGGTTCCATACAGTGGGGATCTAGAGAGTGTCGTTATCTGGGAGATTGAGAATTTGATTTCCCATTATCAGGTCACCATTTTCAAACATGTCTTGGATCAGGTTACGAAGTGCCCAGCAATCTTCGGTATCATGGCCTGGTGAATTGAAATGGTACTGACATATTTGGTCAGGCTTGAATTTTTTGGCTCGAGGGTTCAATGGAGGTAACAAGTCTGCAACCATTCCCTCATTGATTAACATATGGAGGACCTCTTCCATTGACTGGTTTAGGTTGGTGAAGTTCCTCTAAAATAGGAATTTCTTACCAATTTGGACACTCGCTTCTTCGACCCCCTTGTTAGTCCAGGGTTCATGCCAATGAGACCGTCTATAATACCCAAAATTGATCTCTGATGTGGGAGGACAATCAATGTCAGACCGGTTGGCCCGTTTGATCATCTTTCTGGTGATCTGATGCTGATAGACGACCAGTTCTGCCAATTGTTCGATTTGCTCCTTTATAGATTTGATCTCCTGCTCTATCAGGAATAGCCTTTCTGATATTTCCCAACTGTCTGGGGTGCTATTGCTGGATGGATTTGATTTTCCCATATAACAGAGGTACTTGGATCCTTCTCTACTTGTGGTGCTGATTATATTGACATTCTCCTCTTTATGTTATGGAAGAGGATTGTCCTGCACATGAGGTTGCTCAGGCTTTGTTACCACAATCTCTCCGTTGTCAATCAAGTCTTGAATTTTGTGCTTGAGAGACCAACAGTTTTGGGTGTCATGGCCCGGAGATCCGAAGTGATAAGCACACTTCTTGCTTGGGTTGAAATTCTGTCCATTAGTGTTGGTTAGTGGAAGGAGTTGGACAATCTTCTTCTAAGCTGTCAGAAGTTTGAATATGTTCTCAAGTGAATCCCCTAGAGGGGTGAAAGTTCTTCGCCGCCTGACCTCTATATTTTTCTGAAATGAAGGGTATGAAGGCTGGGCTGGAGTTTGGAAAGAGGTATAATTCCTCCTTTGAATGGGCATACTGTTTGACTCGCCCCTTGGATTCTGTCCTTGCAATACTACAGACACTTCTTCATCTTTCTTCTTGTGTACCCTTCAGGGATTACTCCCGTAATTTTCGGACTGGATATGTTCAGCAACAGCTTCAAGGGTGGTCAGATCTTTTATCTTCCCGGATTTGAGCCCCCTTTCTGCTATTTCACCGTGCTTGATTATGTTAGAGAATGGTTTTCCTATGCCTACTAGGACCCTCTCATAATATGGAGCTTCTTGGATGTCGATGAAAGTCATAACTATCTCAGACTCATTCATGGCTGGGATAACCTGTGCTGCGACACGTCTCCATCGCTGGGCATATTCTCTAAATGATTCAGTGTTCTTTTTCCTGATCTTGGTTATTTGGTATCTGTCTGGAGCAAGCTGAGATTGGAAACTGTATTGGCTGAGGAAGGCATGGGCCAACTCTTCCCAGCTGTGAATCTTAGAGTTGTCCAGACGGGCATACCAGGCTCCAGCCTCTCCAGTCAGACTCTTTTGGAATAACTGCATTCGAAGCTTCTCGTCCTCTACATAGGATTCGAGTTCTCCGATGAATACTTTCAGGTGTGTATAAAGGTCTCCTATTCCATCATATTTCTCGAAATCAGGAGTTCTAAATTTTTTGGGATATTGAGCCCCGAAAAAAATTTAAAGGTCGGAGTAATTGACACTGCCGAATGCCCCAGTCCCTTTGATAGACCGGAGAGTTTCCTCCATTTGTTGTACTTTCTTCATGATGTCAATGGCTTCCTGTTCTTTGATGAGGGGGGTGATTTCAGGGGTTTTGTTGGTTGTGTCCTGGTTATGTGGTCCAGGAATCTGAGTCTCAGCCTTTTCAGTTTCTTGACAACCACCAGATGCTCCTGGTTCTGCATGAGTTTGGGCTTGTTTCTCTTTAAAGGCCTTGCTTTGCTCTCTTAGAAAACTGGCTAGTTCAGCTATCTGATTTATTAGTCCTTTGAACTTTTCCCTAGATATAGGGGTGGACTCTATTTGAGCACTTGAAGCTATGTCCGTGGATGGACCCTGTGCTTTCTTAGACTTAGACCTAGTAACAGGACCAATTTTTCACCTACAACAAAACGTAGGCGTGTTAATTTCCTGATATAGGTAGGGCTAGGATGCATGATGTGTTTTTTATTCTTATCCTGCAAAACCGAGGTTAGTTGTTTTGATGTCAGATGATAAGAGTTTAAATATTGAAAACTGGACATTGAATTAAAAGAGGAAGTCATGAAGAAGCTTCTCGTCGAATTTGGTTAATCAGAGGCTGACCTATCTTAGGTTACTCTTGCGTTGGCTTTTTGGCATTAAGGTCCCCAGATCATCGCAATCTACTAGAGGAGAAATTAATCTGATCTTTCAACTAGAGCGAATCTGGGTGGTGCATTTTCATGAGCCCAGAGACTTAGTCGATCCCCAAAGACATTACTTATCACCGACGGGTTTTGCCTCCTTGTGAGAGGAAGACAACATACATTCACCTACATCGTGCCTTACCGTTATGCATATGATGACAGTTCGTGCGAAGCACTAAAAAGTAGGAAAACATTCATTCACATTCATCCAATGTAAAGACGCAAGCATTCACGCATTCATTAAATGTGGAGACACAGAATTTCACGCATTTATAGTTTTGAAAGGGAAATATTTGAAAAGATTTGAAAGCGGCCTAAACCCTCTACCATCCCCAGCAGAGTCGCCACCTGTCGACGACGGGTAAAAAAATCTAGCGGGTTGGGTCACAACCCAGGACTTTTTATCTCTTTTCCTAAGTTATCTCTACCCTCACTCTTTTTATTGCAAAAACGGTTTTGAAAGGTTTTTTAGGAAAAAGGCCAACATGTATCATGTCGACGATTTGAACATTTTACAGAGTCGCCAGTTGGTAGATTTGAAAATGGTTGTAGCAACTCAACCGAGTTTTGTTTAAAAGAGGCCCAATTGCTGGACACTGTCGAAACTTGATCTTTGAAAACAAAGTTTGAGTTCGGGGGCTTGGTTAAGTGTGGGGAAGGTGTTAGGCACCCCACAACTCCCGTGTAAACACGATACAGTATCTTTTCAATATTTCCCTTAAAACTAAAATGTGTGAGTGAATACTGCTTGAAAATTTGGCCTATGTTTGATTTTGAAAGCATTGACAGGCGTCATTGAACCTATATATGAAGGGTTTGATTTGATTTGAAAATAGTCTTTGATTTGATTTGCAAAATTATTTAATTTTGATTGATTTAAAAATGATGTTTTGAAAGCTGATTTTCAAACCCTTACACTAGCATAGGAATTGAAACATATTAATACTTTCAATTTGATCTTTTAGCCTTAAGGCTGCATTTGAATGGTGATTGTCGGGCGATGAAGCATCCTCGACCATAACAAATATACAAGTGTCGGTCTCCTCATGGGCATGATAGCCATCGGAGGGACTCTGACACGACAAACCATTATTCTCCTTATATTGAGACCATAAATCCAGAAAACCGTTTTAAGGTCTTTTACATGTACATTCCTACGGAAAACCCGGCAGGGTATATTCGTAAAGTGGAGTTTGTCCATCGTGGGAATCAGATTCTAATCAGTTTGATCATGAATCCCACGATTTCTAGGCTCACATATGAGTGGCAAAAACCTGCACTGTTCAAATTTTTACAGAAATAGATATATATCCAATACTGCCAGAACCGAGGATTCATTCAGTAAATTCCCGATTCGCACAGCCGAAGCGTCTCGTTCCCACTAGATAGCGATCTAAGGGACGCGAGATTTCTTTTGTTACTGAAAAATGCCGATTCACATCAAATGAATATTTAAAGCATTAATTAAATAAAAAAACAAGTAATAGCAATATATATACACAGTTATATATATATAAAAGCTGTAAAGGGCGATGGGTTTTCACGCCGATGCCCGAACTGGAATTGAAATATATATATATATTGACAGAAAAGTAGTCAACCAAGACTGGAAAGAGAACCCAGTGATGGTGAAGGCTGCTTATATATGCATAAATATATATAAAAGCAGTAAAAAGGCCACAAAATAATCCAAGCTGAATTGAAATGTAAATGTACAGAAAAGTAGTCAACCAGGGACTAGGAAGATAACCCAGTAATGGTGAAGGGTGCAAAAATCAGTAAAAAGGCCACAGAATAATCCAGGCAGAACTAAAATGTAAATTTGCAGAAAAGTAGTCAACCAGGGACTGGGAAGATAACCCAGTAATGGTGAAGGGTGCAAAAAGCAGTAAAAAGGTCACAGAATAATCTAGGCTGGACTGAAATATATAAATAAATAAATAATATATATATATATATATATATTGAGAGACACGTAGTCAACCAAGACTGGGAAGAGAGCCCAGTGATGGTGAAAGTTGCATATATATGCATAAATATATATAAAAGCAGTAAACTACCTCAAATTTGACATTCGGGCTTGATAAAATTGAAAAGTTAGTATATATACAGTTAAATAAACACAAAAAAGCCAAACTCGGACTAGAGAGATAACCCAGTCTGGCGAAGTTGCTTAAAACAAAGGTGCTAGTGCACTGAAGCTATTAAAAATGACGGATCGTCAATTCGAGTTGTAGAAATGCCAGAAATTGAGTTTATGTACAAAAATGTACAAAATTTTGACGAAAACGGCCACTGAACTAAGTTTCGGGCATATTTAGAAAATAAAACTTAACGTGCAAGTGTATAAAAGTACGAAGAAGTAATATAAACTTGCTGATCGTAAAAATACTCACAATGGACTGCTACACGGGCTTTTTCCCAAATCGTAGGCTCTATACGTCCAAATCTACAGGTTAATTTTTGATATGTGGTAGTATGTGGGTATATCTACATGTTAGAGTGAAAAAATTTGGGTTTACAAGAGGTGAAAAAGTCAAAAAATCAAACTGACAGAGGTTCGCTGCGTTTCAAAATTCTTGAAAATGAGGGGGGCACGTTTATTTATAGGCCAGGGAGCCTCTACCCTACCTCCTGCTGCTGTAAGTAGAGGTGCAGCTCCCCTGGTGGGGCCCACATATTCGGTTAAGTCGTCTCGAAGTATGTGCACTCCGAGCAATGCAAGGTCAAAGTCGAAACTTTCTAACTTTTGATCGGAGAGTCCGTTTGAGGTGTGCTATACCTTTTCAAAAAGCCCTCATCGAGAGTGTCACAATGACATAGGATAAAACATTTTTCGGGTCCAAGAAGATGGGTTCATAACCAGGTCTTCGATTTCCCGCAGTTTGTCCGTTGAGCTGTCTTGCGCTGTTTGCACTCGGCATCATCGTTATGGTTTGTTCTGACCTTGGTGGTATCAATTTGGCTTGATTTTGATAGAATCAGCTTAGGGTTGGTAAAATGACCATTTTGCTCCTCCCGGGATTGCCCTTAGTGTTGGCATGGCTTTTAGGTTGACTTCCAGAAGTTGTTTCCAAGACTTGGATCCCATTAGAGTCTGTTTCCCTTCGGTGTTGTCTGAGGTTGAGTTGGTCATTATAGATTTTCTGCTGGAGATGTTGTGGTGCCTCAGGTTAGTTCTCGAAGTTGACTTGACTTCCCGGGTTGAGACCGGGGCTGACCTGTACCTCCCGGGTTGAGATCGGGGCTGACTTTGATGGTCCGATTGGAGATCGAAGTTGATTTGATGACCTAATATAAAGATCGGGGTTGATCTGACGATCTAATTTGAGAGCGGAGTTCTTTTTGATGGCCCGGTATTGAGATCGGGGTTGATTTGACGGTCCGATTGGAGATCGGAGTTGATTTGATGGCCCGATATTGAGATTGTGGTTGATTTGACGGTTCGATTGGAGATCAGAGTTGATTTGATGGCCTGATATTGAGATCGGGGTTGATCTGACTGTCCGATTGAAGATCAGAGTTGATTTGATGGACCGATGTTGGGATCAGGGTTGATCTGACGGTTCGATTAGAGATCAGAGTTGATTTGATGGCCCGATATTGAGATCGGTGTTGATCTGACGATTCTATTGGAGATCGAAGTTGATTAGATGGACCGATGTTAAGATCGGGGTTGATCTGACGGTCCGATTAGAGATCGGAGTTGATTTGATGGACCGATATTGAGACCGGGTTGATCTGACAGTCCGATTGGAGATCAGAGTTGATTTAATGGCCCGATATTGAGATCGGGGTTAATTTGATTGACCGGTATTGAGATCGAATTTGATTTGATTGACTGGTATTGAGACCGGATTTGATTTGATTGACCAGTATTGAGACCGAATTTGATTTGATTGATCGATATTGAGACCAGATTTGATTTAATTGATCGGTATTGAGACTAAATTTGATTTGATTGACCGGTATTGAGACCGAATTTGATTTGATTAACCGGTATTGCCTTCCTACAGTGTTAGTAATAGGGAACAGAAATTTCGAGTGTCTACACATGTATACTTATGTTTTAATTCTTTTTGAGTGTACACATGAACTTTTAATGAGATAATATTATTACATTGTAGTAAGTTGGGGAATATATATATACACATAATTATATAATCCATGTACATTTGGTTAGTCTAGATAATACTGAAATATAATTTAGCTGAGAACTATCAACCCATAATTTTCATAAAACTTTATTATTTCAATTACACATAATTATTGAAATAATTATTTAATAATAAATAATTATTTATTCAAATTTAATTTCTCCCATAACATTAAAGTACACATTTAATTTACCCATCACACATCATGTTGTCACATAAGCTCATTTATGTAACTTAGTAGAATTATATGATTCACCTAATTTTATCATATAATTTTATATATCATGTAATCACATTGTAAAGTCACACCTTATTTTATACTAAATAGACGTAGCCACTTTATAACATATGATCACACATTACATATTATTGTACATAGCAATAATTTAATAATACTAAATATTAGTCTATCATATTATTTACTCATTAATATGCTAATACTCATAAAAACAATTAATTTAAGAATATAATATAGATTAATCCTTCCACTCATTAAATCATTCCTTCATTAATTTAATTAATGAATTTCTTAGTCTTCTATTATGCCACACTAGACAATTCCCATAAGCTTTAAATTAAGCTCTTCATTAAAACCTCCATATTCCTCAATTATTATAAATTTAATTTAATTTAATTGAGTTATCCCATCTCATGCCACATAAACATTTATATTAGAATAAATATTCACACATTTATTAATATCAATATTAATATTATTTATAAAATCCACGGGTATTACATCCTCTCCTCATCTTATCTTCTAATTCCTGCGTGGCCTCCTCGGCATTGTGGTTTCGCCAAACTACTTTTACAGAAGATATAACTTTATTTCTTAATATTTGTTCTTTCCTATCAAGTATCTAGATAGGAATTTCTTCATACGCTAGATTCTTCTCTACTTGAATGGGCTCATAGGAGATCACGTGCTTATAATCAGGCTTGTATGGATGTAACACAGAAATATAAAACACATCGTGGATGTGTTCCAGCTCGGGTGGTAAGGCTACTTTGTATACCACTTTGCCCACTCGCTTCAATACCTCAAATGGTCCTATGAACCTCAAACTCAATTTTCCTTTCTTACCGAATCGTATTTTTCCTTTCTAGAGAGATACTTTCAAAAATACAAAACTGCCGACTTCAAAGTCTCGGTCCAGACGATGCAAATCTGCGTACTTTGTCTGGCGATCTTGAGCTGCTACCAATCTGGCTCTTATTGTTGTCACCACATCTGTTGTTTGTTGCTCTAATTCTGGTCCCAAAATTCGTCGTTCTCTGACTTCGTCCCAACACAACGGCATTCTGCATTTTCTCCCGTAAAGAGCTTCATACGGTGGCATACCGATACTCGCATGATAACTATTGTTGTAAGCAAATTCTACTAAGGGTAGGTGATCGTCCCAATTCCATCTGAAGTCCATCACACAAGTTCTAAGCATGTCCTCTAGTGTTTATATTGTTCGCTTACTTTGTCCGTCTATCTGAGGATGATAAGTAGTACTCAATCTTAACTGTGTTCCCATTCTCTCTTGCATGCTTTTCCAAAAATTTGACCTAAAGCGCGGATCTCGATCAGAGACAATTGACACCGACACTCCATTTTGTGAAATAATTTCCTTTACATACAGACTTGCTAACTGATTGAGGTTGAAATGGATCTTAATTGGTAGAAAATGAGCTATCTTCGTTAGTCGATCCACGATAACCCAAATGGCATCATAACCTTTCTGCGTGACTGGAAGTCCTACCATGAAATCCATCGTAATGTGCTCCCATTTCCACTCTGATATCTCCAACAGTTGAAGTAGACCACTCGACCTTTGGTGCTTTGCTTTGACTCGTTGACAAGTGAGACATCTACTGACGCACTCTACAACTTCCTGTTTCAGATTGGGCCACCAAAAGTGCTGTCGAAGATCTCGATACATTTTCGTGCCTCCTGGATGAACATAATACATCGTATTGTGTGCTTCGTACAAGATTTCCTCTCTCAATTCAGTTACAACTGGAACCCATACTCTTCCGTTGAATCTCAAGATACCGTCCTTATCCATTTTGAACTTCTCTTCCTCATTTTCTACTATTCTCTTCTTTATCTTCTCGCATTCTTCATCCTTCTCTTGTGATACCTTTACTCTATCCAATAATGTTGGACGAGCTTCCATTACAAATAGTTTTTCTTCAGACCTTCTAGGTCCTTTCACTTCTATTTCTAATTTCTCCATTTCTCTTATTAACTCTTCCTAAGTTGTCCACTTGATAATTTCTCCCTTACCTTTCTACTCAGTGCGTCGGCAACTACGTTCGCTTTTCCTAGGTGGTAAACAATTTTGCAGTCATAATCGTTGATCAATTCCAACCACCTTCTTTGTTGCATGTTCAACTCTTTCTGTGGGAAGATATATTTTAGACTCTTGTGGTCTGTGTATATCTCACATTTTTCTTCATACAGATAATTTCTCCAAATCTTTAACGTAAAAACTACTGCCGCTAACTCCAAGTCATGGGTAGGGTATCGTTTTTTGTAATCCTTCAATTGTCGTGATGCATACGCAATGACCTTTCCATGTTGCATTAGCACACAGCCAAGTCCCTTGTGCGATGCATCACTATACACCACGAAACCTCCCGCATTATCCGGCAATAACAACACAGGTGCTTCACTTAACCTCCTCTTCAACTCCTTGAAACTTTCATCGCATTTTTCCGTCCAAACAAACTTTACCATCTTCCTTGTTAGATTGGTCAACGGGTTTGCTATCTTAGAAAAATCTTGGATGAATCTTCGATAGTACCCAGCTAACCCTAAGAAACTTCTTACCTCCGTCAGGATCTTTGGTTGTTCCCAATCACTTATTGCCTCCACTTTTGCAGGATCCACTGAAACTCCATCCTTGTCTACCACGTGTCCTAAGAATTGAACCTTCTCCATCCAAAACTCACATTTCAAAAATTTTGCGTACATCTTTTCCCTTTTTAATGCTTCTAATACCATCTCTAGATGCTCAGCATGCTCTTCCTTGGTCTTTGAATAAATTAGGATGTCGTAATTGAAAACCACCATGAACTTGTCCAAATATGGTTTGAAAACTCGGTTCATCAAATCCATGAATGCTTCCGGAGCATTAGTCAATCCAAATGACATCACCAAAAACTCAGTGTCCATATCGGGTTCGAAATGTCATTTTCGGTATGTCTTCCTCCCGTACATTCAACTGATGATAAACCGTTCGCAGATCTATCTTCGAAAAACATTTTTCTCGCTTCAGCTGATCGAAAAGGTTGCCTATCCTTGGTAATGGATATCTATTCTTGATCGTTACTCTGTTCAATTCTCGATAATCTATACAGAGCCTCATCGATCCATCATTCTTCTTAACTAACAACACTGGTTCTCCCCAAGGAGACACACATGATCGAATATAACCTTTATCTAGTAATTCTTGCAATTGTATCATCAATTCCTTCATTTCTATCGGCGCCATACGATATGGAGCTTTCGAAATCGGTGCGGTTCCTGGTGCTAAATCTATTACGAATTTGATCACTCTGTTTGGCGGAAGACCAGGCAGATCATCCAGAAATACGTCTTGAAAATCTCTGACTACTGATATATTTTTCATTTTTATTCCTTTTTTCTAAGTATCCATGATATAGGCTAGGTAACCCACACATCATTTCTTTAATAATTTCTTGGCCTGCATCATCATAAGACAACACAATTGCCTAAGCGATGAGCTACCATAAAATACTCTCTTAGACCGATTTGGATTTTGAAGGTTCACACTTTTCTCTTGACAATAGACTATCGCAGCATGTCTAGATAACTAATCCATTCCTAATATCACATCAAACTCTCCCAGTCTTATAGAAATCAAATCTATGCTTAGTTCGTGACCACTAATATTTGCAGCACAGTTTTGGTAAACAAACTATACGGGAATTACTTCCTTATTTGCAATCTCTATGTTTAACGGATTCTCTAAGCGTTCATGGGGTATGTTTAGTCGACTAGTAAATTCTTCATACACAAATGAACAGGTAGCACCCAAATTAAATAATACATAAACATTTATATTATTTATCAGGATAATACCTGACACCACGTCCTTCGCAGCTACTGCATCCTGGACAGTCATGTTAAAGGTTCTGGTAGTTGGTCGGTTGGATTTCGTCGGTCCGCCAATCATCAGCTTGATGCCTCCTCCTTGTTGGCCGCTTCCTCCGCTGTTCCCCTTCTTTGAAGAGTCTCTGATTTGATGCTCGGTTGATCTATAAGCGAAACATCCCTAGATCTTCTTTGGCTTTGAGTAGTTTCGTGAAATGTGCTCCTCCTGGTCGCAGTTGTAACAAACACTGCGTCCTTTCCAGCATTCTCCCTGGTGGTTCTTCCCACATCTCGAGCATCCCTCAGTCCTCTTCTTAAACCCTCTATGAAAACTTCCCTACTGATTGTTGTTTTTGTTGTTGTTGTTGTTATCCCATTTCCTCTTTCCCAGATTGCTTCCTCCACTGCTACTTCCTCCACGACTCTCTTCTCCCGTATTCTTGCTCTTCTTCTCCTTGTTGTACTGCCTTAAGGCCTCACTACCTCCCTCCGCAATGATAGCCTTCTCCAACAGTGTGGAGAACGAGTCGATCTGAAGAACTGACACCTTGTTGAACAACAAAGGTTTCAGTCCTTGTTTGAAGCGTCTGGCTTTTCTTTCTTTATCCGCATATTGCGCCACCGTCATCTCTCCTTGTTTTAGCTCTAAAAACTTCATCTCCATCCTATTCTTCATACTCTCTAGGAAGTAATTTTCGAAGAACAAAGTCTTAAACCTATCCCAGGATAATGCTCCTTCTCCCGCTCTCTGTTGATTGGCCTCCCACCAATAATTTTCTTCGCCCCTCATCATGTAGGTGGCGAACACAGTCTTCTGATCTTCGCCCACACGAGTAATGGCGAATGCTTTCTCTATCTCCTGGATCCATGTCTGCGCCACGATAGGATGGGTAGTACCCTTAAATTTTGGAGGTCCTATGCTTCTTAAGTCCTTGAAGTTAGTTACAGGTACCGCTTGGGGATTGGGGTGAACGAATTCATTGTTCCTTCCCCGAAGGGCTTCTCCTAACAGGTCGACTAGTCGTTGTATAGGATCTACTTGCTCTCTCGCATTATTGACCGACTCCTCTGGTGCAGTTAGTCTACGTCTGGGCGCCATTATCTGCATCATAAAATTTCATTCTTATTATCTAATTATATTACTTGAGTATTTCTTTAGTGCAAAAAAGAAACAAAATTTTATTAACACGTTTTCTGAAATAAGAACATTTATATTCATATGCCAAATCATTACATCGATTTGATCATTCCTAGCATACTTCTATAAATGTCAACATCTATCCCTAATATCACAAAAGATGGGGAAATACTATCATACTACCCCTTTAACATAAGCCTACTCAGGGTTTACATAACTATCCCATATCTTACACAAAAGATTAGGATTACATCACAATATATACATTACATAAAAATAACTACTGCTACTACTAGACTAATAGGTCTCATCCTAACATCCCGCGCTCCACTGCGCTCTTGTACTCCACATGCGATATGTGTGCCACAAAATCCCTGCTCATAGTGTGTCGGGTCTGTCCCTGCTCCGTCGGGTAGTGGTATACACCATCAATCACTCTCTCTATGGCTGTACAAAAAATATAGCCCATCTTGTTCATCTTCCTCTTCTTACATCTTACCTCATCCTCCAAATCTTCTGCCCTATCATTAGCTCCTTCCCACTTCTCCTCGAAGTGGATCCTCTCCATCACTTCTAGCTCAAGCTGAGTGCAAAAAGCCTCCTTCTCAGCTTTCTCACTCAACTCCCTTTGCTCAAACTCCTCCAGTTTTCCTGCCAAGTCCACATTCCTAGATATCGAACGGTGGAAAAGAGTTCCCATCTGAATTCCCGCTTCCTTGCGATAGGAAATCTCTACCTCCATATCTTGCATCTCTAACTTCTTCTGATGGTCTGCCTCCCTCAGTTGGTGCAACTCAGTCTTTTTCTCCTGAGCCTCAGCCTCTAGTTCTTGATCTCGACAGTCTAACTCCAAGATCCACTCCTCATACTCTCCTAACATCCTATCCTCGAAAGTAGCCTCGTCAGAGTCCTCCATGGGCTCATCCTCCATAGGTTCCTCCTCGAGATCCGACTCCACCTCTATCTCATCCTCGACGTCAAACTCGGATGGTGCTACTTCCTGAACGAGTTCTGCTACCAAAGGTGCCTCATACACTACATGTATATCCCTGACTCCTCCTCTACTACTCTACTAGGTCCTCCCAAGTCTGTCATCCTACAACCACAAACATAAGATAAACAAACAACAAACTCCATTAGAATGTTAAATAAAACATAAGTTCATTGTATAGAATGAAACTATATTTCATAACACACTAAGTCTCTAAGAAAACTCTATATGAGAAATTTATGTCCTTCTATCTTCTAAGTTCGTCTAAGGATTCTCTCTCCTAAGGTTTATAACCTAAGGCTTTGATACCAACCTGTGACGCCCCCCAAATTCAGACACTCATATCTCGAATTTGGTGCATCACGTGCTAATTATAATATCATACTAAAATCGTCAACAACGGAATAATAGAATAATATACATTGTCATAACATAAATATTCTTGTCCTAAGGTCTCGTGACCATTACTACATCATTTCAATAATTAAACTTAAAACATAACTTAAACATAATTTAATCTTCCCTTAATACATCATCATAATTGTGACGAACGAGAATTTTATAATTTAATTTAAATATTTATTAAATTAAATAAATATTTTTGATGATTTATTTAGTGAGTTATCGATGTTTTAATTATTGAGTTAAATAATTATTCGATAGAATTGTGGTAGATTAATTTAATTATGTGTTGCCTCGATTAAATTAATGTGGAGAATTTTTATAGTTCAAAGTATGTATTTAATTGAATTTATTTGATTAAATAAATTATTTAATAAGCATAATGTTATTCTAATTAATTTAATAGTTAATTAGAGATTTAATGATTTGACATAATTAATAAATGAGAATTTTAATTATGTGATGATATGATTTAATGTGTAATATTATATTATATTTAATTAATTTAAATAAGATTATTTGACTAATTAAAGTGTGACAAATAAACTATATACTAAATAAGCTAATTAAAATAATGGAAAGGAGTAATAAATGAGACAACCAAACATGCCCTTAAGATAGTGGGTGTCAGTTAATTAACTAACCCACTATCTCTGCCAGTTAATTAATATACGTATTATACAACTTATATATTATCAGACCTTTATATATTGTATATCTTATATAAGAGAACTCAGAGAGAAATTAGAGAGAATTGAGAGAGAATTGAGAGAATTGATTGATTAGGTAGATTTTTGTAGAATCAAAGAAGGAGTTTCTAGCAATTTAAACAAGCAAGCAAGGGGTAATTTCTTTATCCAAAATTCTAAGTTCATGTTTTCATATTTTCTCCATGAAAACTAGTTCAAAGTTCTATGTGACTAAGGTTATTGATTATTGATGGTTATATGATTATATGTATGTTAGTATATGTCCATAACAATTTTTATATCATGTATGCATGATTTAAAGTAATTAAATCCATGTAATTATGCTTTAATTGGAATTTCATGCGTTACAGAGTATGAAAAGTTTGAATATGGCCATATGTACAAATTTACATGCTTTAATTGTCTATTCAACTTGAAATTGATAGTTGATTTTGATTATGCATGTTTAAACGAACAAAACGGACTTTAAACGGACAGATTCGGAATTATAACGAATCTATAATGTCAAATTTCATGATTTCTCTTGAAACTTTGCAAAATACAAAAAATAGTGAATTTATGTGTTCTAATTGGAATGATTTTGTAATCTGAAGTGTTAAATGGATACCATATATGTTAGTACATGTTTTGTGAAGTTTATACTTCATGAGTAGCATTAAAAATCGTCGTGTTAGTTTAATTTGGATTTAATTGGGCTATGAACAGTGCAGTTCGCGAACTACACTTCGCCGTTTAGGGGACCCCCGCCCTGGCGGGCTTTGTTTCCTAAGAACACCCTCCCCGGTGGGCCACCTACCGAGCCAACCCCTGCCCCGGCAGGGGGTACAGAGAAAAAGTGTTTGTTTTTTTGTAGTTTTTACCCCTAACACGATGAGCTAACTGAATGTAATGAACCTGATGACATGTTAAGCATATAACACAGTAATATAACATATTGTTGGCATGTATAAGACAATTTGAAGTCTCATATTAACAAGTTATGTGTGATTTTGGATATTGTTGGCGTAAGGTATGATTATGATTGTTTAAAAGATTATACATGTGTGATATGCATGTTGTGGGTTCAGATTCATGTTATGTGGTTAGTCAATAAGTTAAGATTTGTGAACCAAGTTGTTAAGTTTAACTTAAGTGAAAAGTTCAACAGTTAAACGTAGTGGTAATGGAACTAATCGATATTATAAACGTAATGTAATGTGTAGGACATTGAGGAAGTGAATTTTAATTATAACTGTAGTTTGTGTACGAGGCAAGTTTCTAAACCTTACTTTTACGTTACGCAAGTGTTCTAAACTAAAACCTTTATTGAGCAAGCTTTCTAAATTCAAAGTTATTCATTGAGCAAGTTCTATACTTATGTTTCTATATCAATCAAGTTTTTATTCTTGTTTATTCAAGTTAAGATTTCGTATGAGATATTATAACCATTGTAAAGTATTACTTCAGTATACAATCCTTATTCAATTGTACACCCTCGAGATTCATTATTTCAATTTGATTATCAATTGTTGTTGAACCTTGTAAGGCTAGAAATCCCTTATTTATTCTACTAGTCCATAGTTGATGAACGTTCTAAATTCTAGAACTATTATTGAGCTTATCCAAACCAAACTTCCTTTGGTGCGGACTCTGATGTCAAACTGAGATGAACAACCCTGTTATAGGGGATTATTTACGCGTCAGCGTTGAGATGATGTGCACATTATGGTACTAAGGTCTGATCCCCCTAAGTACGAGTAGTAGAGTTCATATAGTCTTATGATTGGTAAAGGTCTAAAGTAGAAATACTTGACAACCTGGGACATAGTTCATGGTCTTATGACCCTCAGATGTACTTTTGATTCTTGTTATTCATTCTTGATTCAAAAGCCGAGCTTTCCTTATTCAGAACTCTTTGATTTACTCGCATGTTATTATTATTGTCATATTGTTATACTTGTGGGCAATCGTGCTCACTCTTGTATAATAACATTGCAGTTAAGAACGAAAGGTCCGACGAGCCTTCCACTAGCAAAAGCAAGGGCAAGATTAACAAGTGTTGAAGACTTGTTATTTATTTGAAAATGTTTATTGTTAAGACTTGATGTTGTTAAGGCTTATTTATTTGTTTATGTTTTCGCACTAATAATTAAGGTTAGTGTGACCTGGGATTAATTTATTTTATTTAGATGTTGTAACCCCATAAGGGGAGGATGTTTTTATCTATTGCATGAGATGCTTTTATTATGGGTAGATAGATATGTGATATTTGTACAGTGAACACCAAATCCCGTAAAAATTGAAGTACCAAGATTTGAGGGTGTCACAAGTTGGTATTAGAGCTGTAGGTTATGAACCTTAGGTGGGGGAAAACCTTAGGGTAGTAGCCTTCAATAACATAGTAATGATAACTCTTATCGAGTTCTAAGAAAGATAATAAATTACCTTATGTGTTATGTGTTTATATTTATGTACTTGCGTGAGTATCTATTAGCATCACGTAATAACTAAGACTTAAAATTTTGATTGTTAGGATGTCAGATGTTGGAGGATCCAGTCAGCCTAGGGAGGTTGTACCCCGAGTGGCTATTGAGGAGGAGCCCCGAGACATTCACACAATCTGGGAAAAGTTGGTTCAGAGAGAGCCATCTCCTTTGATCATAGTTGTTAGTCGGGAGCATGAGCCAGTGTTTGACTCAGAGGAGGACTCTGAGGAGATTGAGGTTGAGGCTGAGGTAGCTGAGGAGGAGGATGAAGACCTTGAAGAGTTCCCACCGAACTCTAATAGTGCTGAGATGTACGACGAGCTGTATGACCGTAACATAGAGTTACAGGATACTGTTCGGGAGCTGAAGGAGGAGACAGTTACTCAGCGGTCTACAATCGAGCAGAAGGATGGCGAGATTGAGACTCTGTATACACGTCTTGGAGACGTGGAGTGGGAGTTGGTTCATGAGAAGGGCCAAAATGAGCAGAAGTCAGAGGAGATAGAGAAGCTGAAGAATGATTTGTGAGAGGAATCAGCGAAGCGTGCCACAACAGAAGATGCTTGGATTAGGGCTTCACGACGTGCAGATCTTGCAGAGGATAACGATCGGGAAAAGAAGGCTAAGATCGAGGAGACAAACTATACGTTTCAGACTGCGATTGATAAGGCCCAGGATCGAGTTATGTGCTATCCAGTTCAGTTCAAAGATCTACCTTGGTATATACTGGATCACAGGACTGATGTTCCGCATTATGGAGGAAGAGCGCAGCAAAGCTGTTCGACGCCTTAGTAGGCCGTGATAGAACAATATGATTATGTGAATATTTTATGGTAGTTAAATAATGTAAATTCCGATGTAATTATAAACAAAGGAATATTTTGATGATTTAAATCCTGAAGATTCTTTATCTCGGGATAGTTGATGTAAATAGCAGTGATGCTATCTTTCGTATGTTTAAAACTTTTGATTGAATAAAATATCAGAGTTTATTTGAGATGTTATGTGTTATCTTAAAGTATTTAAGTGAAGCCTGAATAAAGATCTAATAAGCATATATCTTAATATAAATATGCCGCCGAGAAGACGCCATAACCGTCAACCATCCCAAGAAGGATCGACTAATAACAACGACACCAATGCCAACGCCAACCCCATTCAGCAGTTGGTGAATCTTTTGAGTGGAGCTCTAAACAACCAGCCGCAAGCTCCACTGAACACTTCATTCAAGGACTTTAAGGCGATGGGACCGCCATAATTTAAGGGATCCATGAACTCGATCGAAGCACGGACTTGAGTCATGGAGATGGAGCAAGTTTTTGACGTCGCTAGGGTCAGTGAGGATCAGAAGACCGCGTATGTGACATTCATGCTGAAAGCGGAGGCCAGTTATTGGTGGCAGGAAAACAAGGTCCAGGGAGGACAAGGTGTGATCACCTGGGAGAGGTTCAAAGAAATGTTTATCGAGATGTACTTCCCGACAATCTCACAGAACCAAATGGAGGTTCAGTTTCTGGAGCTAAAACAAGGCAACATGTCTGTGCCAAACTATGTTGCGAGATTCAATGAGTTGGCCAGTTTTACCACATACCAAGTACACACTGATGAGAGGAAGGCCAGAAGATTTGAACAGGGATTGAAGCCCTGGTTGTATAGCAAAGTGTCAATGTTCCAGTTGAACACTTTTGCTGGAGTATTGTTGGCTTGTTTCAGTGTTAACAAAGCAGACACAAACACTTGCAAGTATACACGGTTAACAAGTAATATGTGATAAGTAAAGATCGTTCCCACAGAGAAAAGCAATTATTGTTAATATATCATGCAACAACCTTATAGCTATTTCTAGCTGCTTAAATGAGTAAATAAGATGTGAATTACTAACTAAAATGATTATCAACTAAAATTAACTAATTAACAAATGATTGATTCAAATTGGGAAGATATGGGATCCTAATTTCACTTAATGCATCATTCAGATTACACACCTCTTGTTAAGCCTAATTAATTATTTCGGATTGCTAGTCGACAGCACGAAAGTGAGAAATGACTATCTTTCGATATACCAAGTCCATATCACATAAAATCCACAAAAGAGATAAAATTCATATGAACATCAATATTACCTACTCACTATATGTCTATGTGACTTACAAGTAATATTGATTTAAGTGCAAGCTCTCTCAAATGACTACACATGGCAAGCCGGTATATGTCTTTCCGGATTACGAATCACAAAATTTATCACATGCAAATTTCATGAACATATGCTAGCACAGCCAAATCTGAATTTGTACTTCCTCTTTCAATTCCATACTAATTATTAAGGTAGATGGTGATCAAACATCAAAACAATAAACACAACTATGCTAGGCAATCCATACATAATCAATCATGCATAATAAAGAGGCATATAGATCTGAACTAAGCAATAAGCTCCATTAGAATCCCATAATGGTGATTAGTTCATCTCTGAATCAATAACCATTATGGGATTTTGGCCAAGCATTGAAAGCAAATATGAAAGAAAAGAGAATTAAGAGAGTAAGAAATTGCAAATCTGATAACTCAGCCACCAAGTTAAACCTTCAGATCCAAGTTCAAAATCATAATCAAACCCAATTCAAAACCCTAAGTAATTAAAATCTACTGAGAGCAAAAAGAGAAGCCAAAATGATAGACTATAGCTAAGAACTCTCTCTAGCTCTTCAAATTCCTAAAAATGGAAAATAAAATGATTGAATTAATGTCTCGTGACTAGCAAATACACCCTCTTAAGGAAAATACGCTACAGTAGAATTTAAGTGAAAAGTCATTATTTTTCAGTAGTTGACTGGCGCGGCCGCGCCACTCCGTAGGTCGTTTCGGGCGCGGGTGCGCTGATATGCAGGTTGATCCTCTTCTGGCGAGGGCGCGCCGTGTCCAAGGCCATTACTGGCGTGGCCGCGCTGTGCTGCATTTCTGCTTTCTGCTTGCTGGTGCAATGCTGCTAATCCCTTTGCTTGCTACCTTAGTCTTATTTCCTTTTCTTTCCTTTGCCAATGCTTAGATTCCATTTCCACATGCATGCTCCAACTTCCATCCACCTCTAGCACACCATCTTGCCATCATGCCATACCCATGCCATTTCCATGCCAAATGCTTACCATTAGCTCACCTTAGAGTTTCCTTCGTGCAACCTTTAAAACAAAGATAAAAAGCATAAAAAGACAGTAAAACACCTGAGATTAAGCCATAATTCTAGCAAGTAGATAGCTAATAAGTAGGTATAATACCTACTTATCAAATACCCCCAAACATGAACTATTGCTTGCCCTCAAGCAATAAACACAAATGCAAATTATATGCTATGCAACTATACTAATATAAAAATGAATCCCAAAATTTCAGCCATGTTATGAATTCCAATAAGATGTGCCTCAGAGAAATAACAAGATCTATGAACAAAGCATCAAGCTAAGCTAAAGTCATAAGGACATACAATCCAAAAATCACAACCTGTGGCTAAGATGTAGTTTGTGTGCTATATCCACAAATAAGCTTGATAAAGGCAAAGATTCCACATGCTATACTTCTAAGGAAGAAAATTGAGGTTTTAAGTCAAGAAATTTTAGCATATATGAAATAACAACCAATCCGACACATCAATACAAGCTAAGGTTCAACAAAGGGTTTATACTGCTTTTATTCACACACGGGGGCGATATTTGCACTTTCCCGTGGTTACACCTGACTGTGCAATGCCAAGAACTCTTAGGCTTTTCAATGATACCCATTTAACGACCTTTCGACCAACGACTCCCAAACCATAAGGCTTTAGGGCGCTGGGTGTAGAGACAATCCTCTAGGGCGTACTTGCTCGAGTATCAAAGGCCACAAGACTAGTTAGCCAGGGTGTTTATTCTTCTTTTTTTCTTTTTCTTAATTTATTTTCTTTGTCTTTTTTAGCATGCATACCCAATATTTTTCCCCCAAACTTGAATTTCTGTGTCATTATGGCCATTACTCATTTTCTTCATAATTCTATCATTAAAAATAAAATTTTCCCCCTTATAAGACAAGCATGTGCTAATCTAACCAACAAGAAAATAATAACAATGTCGTGCTATCCGATAACATCAAAGCAACAGGCATGGACTACATCATGTATGAAATTATAACTAAGCTTAAGTTATCAATTGAGTTCACAAATCTATCACATTTCAATATCATCATCGGCCATACTGGAATTCAACAGACTAAAAATATGGGATTATGCTATGCAATGCAACTAACACATACTAAATAAATAAAACAAAACAAAAGAAAACTACAAAAAAATTCATGCAAAATTTAACTAATAAATACTAAACATGCAATTAAAACGATATGCAACTAACTATATGCACTAACTACTAATTACAACCCAATACCCCCAAACTTAAAATTTTCATTGTCCTCAATGGAGAAAAAGGGTAAGAAAACTCCCCTATGTATCGGCATGGACACCCGACTCGGGTGGTGAATCTGGCAGCGGATATGGCATGGCAGAACCGAAGACGGTCCACTCCACCATCGACCCCTGCTGAGCAAAAGCCTCAACCAAGGCACGAGATATCCCATCGGCAAAAGATGCAAAGTTTTCATGCAACGCGTCCATCCTCCTCTCCAATCGCCTCATCCTGCTATCCCGATTCTCTGTATTGGCTGGAGGAGGAGCGGCTGCCTCTGCTGGTTGTGGTGGAGGCACTGGTGGAGTAGTAAGCAGTATAAATCCTTTGCCCCACAAGTGTGCCGTGCCACCAACCCAATCTTCAAATTTCTTGATGGTGGCGTGAGTAATGTCCTGGCTCGACATCTGGACCTGTTCGTCCTTCCTGCGCACACAGATGCTTCACCACTGATGCATGTGGATTACTACCGGTGGTACTGTCCCGCATGCAGCGCAGCATGTTCTGATGGAGTAAGTGTCTAATATCAATATACTTTCCAATAATGATTCCCAAAAAAATAATGGCCCTCTCAGCTGTAATGTCATGCTGGTGAGTGGACGACATGAAATTGGCACATATGAATAGATTCCACACCTTTGTATAGCAATTCAGTGCTGAGCTGGGGAAGTTGGTGGGAGTATCTGTGCCCTGCTTATAATTCCACTTCGTGCCTGGCATGCATAAGTCTGTGATCACCTGTCCAAGTCTGTCTCAAAACATTGTACCTCTACCCAATTTACTTGGCCAGCCGGGAGTGAAGGTAAATTGTAGACTTCACGGATTGCCAGCGGACAGTAATCGACTTGTATGCCCTTAACGAAAGATATGCCACTCTATGCCTCCTTGGCGTTTGCATAAAATTCTCAAACTATGGCCATCGGAGCAGGCATAGGCGTTCCCACAACTCCAAACTAGGCCCTCTCTCTGATCATATCTAGCATTTGGCCATCTTCCTTGGCCGGCTTTAGTCCCCGCTCCTTCACAAATTTCTTAGCCGCAATCTTGTAATACTCAGTTTGCGCCTCGAGGCTGATGAACTTGGTCAAGTCCACAGTGTCCTCGTTTTGGCTACTGTGAGCGGGTGATTCAGGAGTGACAGATTGTGCTCTCTTAGGTCCCATGATTTCTGTAGAACTTTCCCTTTGCAAACCCCAACTCTTGAAATTTGAACCCCCAAACTTGTACCTCTGAATTCTGCTATACAAACCCTAAATTTGCTGCAAACAATTCTCCCAATTCTTAATCTTTGAAAACATGTACCTGCAAACCCTAACTCTGAAGGAATTTAGATTGGATTGATGGTATGGAAGTGGAGGCTAGGGCTTGCAATTTATATGGAGAGTTAGGAGTAGTGGAGGCTAGGGCTTGGATTAGAATAGGCTTTGGGTAGAATAGGAGAGGTGAGATTCGGATGAGAGGGAGTTGAAGTTTGTATATGAGAGTTTGGGTAGAATAGGAGAATAGGTTTGTTTATGTTCTGATAAAAGAAGTCAATCCACTTAGTATATGATATAAGGGCTTGGCCGAATTTTTAAAAATTTTAAACTGGCTGATTCTGGGGTCGGGCGGGGGCGCGCCAGGTTTTGCTTTGAGTGTGGTGCGGCCGAGCTGATCACAACTGCTCTCTGGATCTCTGCATATTGGCGCGGCCGCCCTAATTTTTGCCTTGAGGTTAGCGCGACCGCCCTGCCCTAAGCCCAGCATTGAATTTTTTTTAGCAATGAAGACTAAGCAGCAACTGATATGCATTTTATTTCCTACACAAATAACATTGAAAAATGAGATATAAATGATTCCAACATCAAAATTGGACGATGCAAGATGTATGTATGTATCCTCAGAAATGCTATATAAGTGAATCATATATATGTGAATCCTTAAAAATGCAATATGTGTGTATATGCAATATGCTCAGACTCAAAATTGTTCAGAATTTTCATGATTCTTAGAATTAAATAGGGGGGAAATAAATAATAGAGACATGTAACCAGAATTAAGCGAGAGAGAGAAGAGAGATGATGGGGTGCCTCCCATCGAGCGCTTGTTTATAGTCAAATAGCTCGACTCTATCTAAAATGGTCATGTAGTGGAAAGGATCGAGACGACTTTTTGTTGATCGACTTCACCCCCATAGTAGTGCTTCAACCTCTGTCCATTCACTTTAAACGGTTTGTCTAGGTATTGGTTGAAAATCTCAACTGCCCCATGTGGAAACACGGTTTTCACAGTGAAAGGGCCCAACCATCGCGATTTGAGCTTTCCAGGAAGGAGTCTAAGGCGAGAGTTAAACAACAATACCGCTTGCCCTGGCTCAAATTTCCTTTCCATGATTTTTCGGTCGTGCCATCTTTTCACTTTTTCCTTATACAGCTTTGAGTTTTCGTATGCCTGCAGTCTGAATTCATCTAACTCATTTAATTGGAGAAGGCGCTTCTCCCCTGCAGCTTTCAAGTTCACCTTTTTTATGGCCCAGTAGGCTTTGTGCTCAAGTTCCATGTCAAGGTGACAGGCCTTCCCATATACTAGCTGATACAATGACATACCCAATGGTGTCTTGTAAGCAGTCTTGTATGCCCAAACTGTATCATAGAGCTTAAGGGACCAATCCTTCCTTGTGGGATTTACAATTTTCTCTAAGATCCTTTTCACCTCACGATTGGACACCTCAACTTGACCGTTCGTTTGGGGATGGTAAGCCGTGGCTACACGGTGATTCACCCCATACTTGGCCAATAGTGCAGTAAACTGTCGATTGCAGAAATGGGTGCCTTCATCACTTATGATAGCCCGAGGAGTCCCGAATCTTGTGAATATACTTTTTTGAAGAAATCACAAGACCACCCTAGCATTATTTATTGGTAAGGCTGCTACTTCCACCCACTTGGACACATAGTCTATTGCCAGTAGGATATACAAATTTTTGCATGACGAAACAAATGGCCCCATGAAGTCTATCCCCCAGACGTCAAATATCTCAACCTCTAGGATCATATTCAAAGGCATCTCATTTCGTTTGGATATATTACCTACCCTCTGACACCGGTCACATTTTTGCACGAAGTTATAAGCATCTTTAAATAGAGTCAGCCAATAGAAGCCTGCCTGAAGTACCTTGGCAGCTATCCTCTCTCCCCCGTAGTGTCCACCATAGACTGATGAATAGCAATCCTGAAGTATACTGTCTGTCTCACTGTCTGGAATGCACCTTCTGATCATTCTATCTACGCACTGCTTAAACAGGTAAGGCTCATCCCAAATATACCATTTAACATCATGTAAAAACTTCTTCTTCTGCGGTCTAGTCAAATCAGAGGGATAATGTTGCTATCTAAAAAGTTCGCAAAGTCCGCAAACCATGGCATTTCGCCTTGCACCACAAACAACTGTTTGTCCTGGAAGGACTCATTAATCATCACTTTATCATTCTTGTCCTTTTTTGGGTTCTTTAATCGGGATAAATGGTCAGCCACTTGGTTTTTGGTCCCCTTTCTGTCTTTGATTTCCAAATCAAACTCTTATAGAAGAAGTATCCATCGAATAAGATGGGGCTTTGCTTCTTTCTTAGATATCAGGTATCGGATTGCAGCATGATCGGTGTATACGACTACTCTGGTGCCAATCAGATAAGACTAAAATTTATCAAATGCATATACCACCGCTAGAAGCTCATTCTCTGTGGTAGTGTAATTCAGTTGGGCATCCGTCAGGGTCTTATTGGCATAGTAAATGACATGAAAAACTTTGTCCATGCGTTGCCCCAGGACAACTCCCATAGCAAAATCACTCGCATCACACATCAGTTCAAATGGAAGAGACCAGTCAAGAGCTGTACTAGTAGGTGCCATAGTCAATCTCTTCTTTAAGTGCTCAAAAGTAGCTAAGCATTCCTCGTCGAACCTAAACTGGACATCTTTCTCAAGAAAACTTCATAGTAGCTTTGTCATATTTGAGAAGTCCTTTATGAATCGGCGATAGAACCCTACATGCCCAAGGAAGCTACGGACACCTTTCACAGAAGTTGGTGGAGGTAAGCTCCCGATAGTCTCCAGTTTTGCTCTGTCCACCTCTAATCCTTTCCCTGACACTTTATGCCCTAGGATAATGCCTTCCTATACCATAAAATGGCACGTTTCCAAATTCAGCACTAAATTGGTCTCGACACACCTCTTTAATACCATAACCAGATTCTTCAAGCATATGTCAAAAGAGTCTCCAAAGACTGAGAAGTCATCCATGAAAACTTCTACATTTTGCTCAACCATATCAGAGAATATCGCCATCATACATCTCTAGAAGGTGGCTGGAGCGTTGCATAATCCGAAAAACATCCTTCTGAATGCAAAAGTACCGTATAGGCACGTGAAGGTAGTCTTCTCCTGGTCTTCTGGGGCTATAACTATTACCCCGAATAACCATCCAAGAGGCAGTAGTAGTCATGTCCCGCTAACCTATCCAACATTTAGACAATGAACGGGAGAGGGAAATGGTCCTTTCTTGTAGCTTTGTTCAATCTGCGATAATCCATGCAGACCCTCCACCCTGTGACTGTTCTGGTAGGTATCAGTTCATTATTTTCATTGGACACTACTATCATGCCCCTTCTTCGGAACGCATTGCACCAGGCTAACCCATGAGCTGTCAGAGATTGGATAAATGCTTCCGACATCTAACCACTTTAGGATCTCCTTCTTGACGACCTCTTTCATAATAGGATTCAATCTCCTCTGTTGCTCTACCGTCGGCTTACTGTCATCCTCCAGAAGTATCTTATGCATACAGAATGAGGGGCTGATCCCCTTGATGTCAGCTATAGCCCACCCAATAGCTGATTTGAATTTAAGCAGCACTCGCAACAACTTACTTTCCTGACAAAATATTAGTGCAGCAGTAATTATAACAGGAAACTTTGAAGAGTCACCTAAAAATGCGTACCTTAGATGATTCAGAAGAGGTTTAATGTCAAGATTGGGAGGCATCTGAAGAGAAGGCTTAAGTCGCTCCGATGTCTCCCCTGTATGTCCAAGTGGTTCATTGGGAATCTTAAATTTTCTCATCTGTGGCACTGTGTTCAAAATTTGTACATACTCTATAACATCTGTATCATCTATGTCAGAATCTCCCAGTAGAGCACTCTCTAATGGATCCATGCTCATCACGTACTCAGCTCTTCAGTTAGTACTCTGTCTACTACATCAACCCGAAAACACTCTTCTTCGTCAGTGGGGAACTTCATAGCTTTGAAGACATTAAATGTAACCTATTGGTCCTGAACTCTCAGTGTCAGTTCTCCCTTCTGTACGTCTATGAGTGTTCGCCCAGTTGCTAGAAAAGGTCTCCCAAGAATGATCGGTATGTCTTTGTCCTCTTCGTAGTGTAGAATAATAAAGTCGGCAGGGAAGATAAACTTGTCCACTTTAACCAATATATCTTCTACGATACCCCTCGGGTATGTGATGGACCTATTGGCAAGCTGCAATGATATGTTTGTTGGCTTAGGAGCTGGCAATCCCAACTGTGTGAATACTGATAGAGGCATCAGATTTATACTTGCCCCCAAGTCACATAAACACTTGCTGAAGGACAATTTTCCAATGGAGCAAGGTATCGTAAAACTGCCTAGATCTTTGAGCTTTAAAGGTAGTTTACGTTGCAATACTGCACTGCATTCTTCTATTAAAGTAACTATGTCATAATCTTTTAGCGTCTTCTTCCTCGACAGAATGCCTTTCATAAACTTAGCATAGCTTGGCATTTGTTCCAAAGCTTCTGCTAAAGGAATGTTAATCTGCAGTTTCTTAAACACCTCCAAGAACTTAGCGAACTATTTGTCAAATTTTTGTTTCTGAAGTCTCTGAGGGTATTGTGCAGGAGGGTACACAACTGGTGGTGTAGCATTGGTTTTATCAGCTTTATCATGCTTCTCTGCCTCTACTGCATTATCCCCATCAGTTCCATCATTCAAAACTGCATCAGATTTTTCTGCAGATGGGCGCGCCCGGGCCAGGTTCTCTTCTTTCTGGGGCGCGGCCGCGCTAGGCTCCAGTCCTGTAGTCTGCTTCCCAGACCTCAATGTAATAGCCTGACATTGTTCCTTTCCATCCTGTTTTCCTGGATTTGCTTCAGTATTGCTTGGTAGAGCCCCTTGCGGTCTGTTAGTCAACATATTGGCCATCTGTCCCATTTGATTCTCCAATATTTTGATAGCCACCGCTTGGCTCTTTAACATCAACATGAGCTCTTCCATTTTAGTTTTCTTCTCTGGTTGCGGAGCAGTAGCTAGATGGCGTTAATGTTGTTGTTGATGAAATTCGAGAGGATGTGACGGTCTAGGGGCATACTGTTGTTGTGGGTGTTGTGGTTGAGATTGTTGTGCTTGGTATTGTTGTTGAGGTTGGTGTTGTTGAGCACCTTGATTGTTACTCCAGCTGAAGTTTGGATGGTTTCTGTTGCTTGGATGGTACGAGTTCTGAAATTGATTTTGTGGCCTTTGGTAGTTGCTTACGAATTGAACCGACTCTGCAGTGATAGCACATTGTTCTAGCGGGTGTTATCCTGCACAAAACTCACAGACGAAGGCAACTTGTTGAACTTTGTTTTTAGCCATAGAGTCAATTTTCTTCGCCATCGCCGCCATTTGAGCTGATAGAGTCGTGATGGCATCTACCTCCAATACCCCGACAACTCTTGGTTGAGGCATTCTAGCTATCAAATTCTGGTCTCCATCAATTCATAGGCTTCCTCATAGCTCTCAGCCCATAAAGCACCTCCTGCGGTGGCATCCATGATCGCCCTAGATTGCCATCCCAAACCATTATAGAAAGTATTGATCACCATCCAATCTGGCATCCCATAGTGAGGATATTTCCTTAGCATCTCCTTATAGCGTTCCCAGGGCTCATACAAAGATTCTCCTTGCTGTTGCTCAAACTTAGATAGAGCACTCCTCATCTTCGCTTATTTGGCCATAGGAAAGAACTTGGCTAAATATTTCTGAGCTAGATCCTCCCACGTAGTAACTGATCCTGATGGTAACGAGTGAAGCCAGCTCCTGGCTTTGTCCCTCAAAGTATATGGAAAGAGATGAAGCATCACCGCATCATCCGACACGTTGTTGTACTTGAACGTGTCGCAAATTTTAATGAAACTCAGAAGATGTTTGTTCGGATCATCGTTAGCCGAACCCCCAAACTGAACTGTGTTTTGTACCATCTGAATAGTCCCTGGTTTGATTTCAAAGGTGTTTACCGCTATCGCTAGCCGGACTATACTCGACTGTAGTTCATTTATGTTTGGCATAAAGTAATCCTTCAACTCTCTATGTTCCTCGACTGCCATTTGTACCGGTGTGTCAGTGTTTTCTTGTGTGTTAGTAGTACGTGTATTCGCTCTCCATGCTTTCCCGTTGATATTATCTGTCTAGGTACTAATGCAGAATTTGTAGATCGAGTGTGCATATACTAACCACAAGTACCTGAAACACAAATAAAAATAAAATAGAAATGAGATAAGATGTGAATTGCTCAAGTCAGACAAATTTAACTTAAATTAATGTCGATAGTAATAAAAATAACAACTTAATCCCCAGCAACGGCGCCAAACACGTGCAAGGATACACTATCAACAAGTAATATATGATTAGTAAAGATCGTTTCCACGGAGAAAAGCAATTATTCTTAATCTATCATTTAACAACTTTATAGCTATTTTTGGCTGCTTAAACGAGTAAATAAGATGTGAATTACTAACTAAAATGATTATCAACTAAAATTAACTAATTAACAAACGATTGATTCAAATTAGGAAGTTATGGGATCCTAATTTCACTTAATGCATCATTCAGATTATACACCTCTTGTTAAGCTTAATTAAATATTTTGGATTGCTAGTCGAGAGCACGAAAGTGAGAAATGGCTATCTTTCAATATACCATGTCCATATCACATAAAATCCACAAAAGAGATAGAATTCATATGAACATCAATATTGCCTAACTCACTATATGTTTATGTGACTTACAAGTAATATTGATTTAAGTGCAAGCTCTCTCAAATGACTACACATGGTAAGTTGGTATATGTCTATCCGGATTACAAATCACAAATCTATCACATGCAAATTTCATGAACATATGCTAGCATGACCAAATCTGAATTTGTACTTCCTCTTTCAATTCCATACTAATTATTAAGGTAGATGGTGATCAAGCATCTAAACAATAAACACAACCATGCTAGGCAATCCATACATAATCAATCATGCATAATAAAGAGGCATATAGATCTGAACTAAGCAATAAGCTTAGAATCCCATAATGGTGATTAGTTCATCTCTGAATCAATAACCATTATGGGATTTTGGCCAAGCATTGAAAGCAAATATGAAAGCAAAGAGAATTAAGAGAGTAAGAAATTGCAAATCTGATAACTCAGCCTCCAAGTTAAACCTTCAGATCCAAGTTCAAAATCATAATCAAACCCAATTCAAAACCCTAAGTAATTAAAATCTAATGAGAGCAAAAAGAGAAGCCAAAATGATAGACTATAGCTAAGAACTCTCTCTAGCTCTTCAAAATCCTAAAAATGGAAAATAAAATGATTGAATGAATGTCTCGTGACTAGCAAATACACCCTCTTAAGGAAAATACGCTACAGTAGAATTTAAGTGAAAAGTTATTATTTTTAGTAGTTGACTGGTGTGGCCGCGCTACCTCGTAGGTCGTTTCGGGCGCGGGCGGGCTGATATGTAGGTCGATCCTCTTCTGGTGCGGGTGCGTCGTGTCCAAGGCCATTACTAGCGCGGTCGCGCTGTGCTACATTTCTGCTTTCTGCTTACTGGTGCAATGCTGCTAATCCCTTTGCTTGCTACCTTAGTTTTCTTTCCTTTTCCTTCCTTTGCCAATGCTCAGATGCCATTTTCACATGCATGCTCTAACTTCCATCCACCTCTAGCACACCATTTTGCCATCATGCCATACCCATGCCATTTCCATGCCAAATGCTTACCATTAGCTCACCTTAGAGTTTTCTTCGTGCAACCTACAAAACAAAGATAAAAAGCATAAAAAGACAGTAAAACACCTGAGATTAAGCCATAATTCTAGCAAGTAGATAGCTAATAAGTAGGTATAAAACCTACTTCTCAAGTATTGGAGAAGGCTATTATCGCTAAAGGTGGAAGCGATGCTATGACAAAATACAACCAAGAGCTGAAGAAGAAGAAAAGTGAAGGAGAAGGAAATAAGGCTAGCGACAGTAACACTAGAGGAGGTAATAATCAGAAGAAAAGGTGGAACAACAGCTCATCGACCAGAAATCAATAGGAAAACCAGAAGAAGAGGGTAGAAGCATGTCCGACATGCGGGAAGAACCACCTGGGGGTTTGTATGAAGAGTAAACGAGTCTGCTACAATTGTGGTCAGGAAGGCCACATAGCACCTAACTGCCATAACCCTAAGAAGGGTGCCTGCTTCACATCTGGGTCGAAGGACCATCTGGCCAGGGATTGCCCCAAAAAAGTATCTAGAGGGGCAGGATCAGGTGGGAATAGGGGAAGCAACGGTGGCAACGCTCTACGATTACAGGATCGACACCAACCAACCGACCTATTGCCAGGACATTCAACATGACAGTGCAGGATGCTGTGCAGTCTCGTGATGTAGTGTCAGGTATCATTTCGATCAATAAAGTTAATGCTTATATATTATTTAATTTGGGTGCTACTTGCTCATTTATATCTGATGACTTTGCTAAGAACATAGAACTGCCTAAGGACGAGTTAGAATACCCTATGAACATAGAGATTGCGAATAGGGAAGTGATTCCTGTTAAGTATGTACACAAGAACTGTATGGTGGCTATTAAGGGTAATGTGATGAATGTAGATCTTATTTTGATTAGACTTGGGGAATTCGATGTTATATTGGAAATGAATTGGCTATTCAATTATGGGTCGATAATTGATTGTAAGAAGAAGTGTATTAACCTTATGACTCCATCAAAGGTTGTGTTTTATGGCAGCAAGTCGCCTAGACAAGTGAGTTGTCTAACGATGATGCAGGCCAAAAAGTTGTTGCGACATGGTTGTGTAGGATATTTAGCCTACATAGTCAATAGTCGCAAAGAGAACTCAAAGTTGGAGGAAATACCAGTCGTGAGAGACTTCGTGGACGTATTTCCGGATGATTTGCCTGGACTTCTGCCAGATAGGGAAGTAGAGTTCATAATCGATTTGGCGCCAGGAATGACTCCAATATCGAAGGCCCCGTATCGTATGGCTCTGGTAAAGATAAAAGAATTGATGGTGCAGCTGCAAGAGCTACTGGATAAGAAGTATATACAGCCGAGCGTATCGCCGTGGGGAGCGCCGATATTATTTTTAAGAAGTAGGATGGGATGAGGCGGCTCTGCATCGACTATAGAGAGTTGAACAAAGTCACGATTAAGAATAAGTATCCGTTGCCTAGGATTGATGAGACGCCCCCAAATCTGGTACTGCCACTTGGTCTCTCGAATTCGGTTCGTCACGTGCTCACGATTCTAAAATGATAACTAAAATCACATATTCACAGTGGAATATCTAATTTAGAATAATATACAATGATTTATTATAATTATTCTCCCAAGTCTCGCAACCTACAGTACTTAATAGATTACGTAATAATATCAATTAACGACTCATTACATAATCTAGCTTAAGCTTAAACATAAACAAATCTAGTCTTACTACATCATCTTAATATAACATTAAAATATTTAAAAACATAAAAGAGACAAGCTAGTTGGTAGCCTTGCCCTTGCCCTTATCAACGCCTGAAGATTCACTATGCTCTGCCTTAACTGAAATGTTTTAGGGAAAGCAAGAATGAGCACAAATTGCCCAGCAAGTAATATATAATAAGGGTAAGTGATATAATTCTCAATTCTCGAAAGGGTATAACAAGGTTTGATAGTTCAAGGATAACAAGAATATCATCAGTTTTCAAATACAGTCGCTAAGGACAAAATAATATCAATGTGATTCAATAATAAATTAATTCAAGATTTCAAGATAACTGAATACTGAGCAGTCACTAAGGACTATGTACTTCTACTAGAATTAACAGTAATAAATTGAAAATCCAACAAAAATAGGTACAATAGGTGATCAGCCTAAAACACCATCGTTATGCATAACAATCAATCATACTCAAGTGTGCACGTCGGTTCTCCAACAATTATATATTTCCTTCAAAGAAGGTTGTTCTTCTCAGTCAAATACAAGATCCCTCACCAATCAATTGGTTTGGGTAGCTTTTCAATAATATAAGTCTAGCCGAATCAAATGGCATAGATATTTTCACAATATTCAAGAACAATACTAAGTTCCACATGAATAATAGCTTTAATGAAATAAGAGTTCAAGTATGCTAATTCAATTCAAACGATTAAGTAAAGAAACTAGTTCGCAATATACAAGAATAGAATACTTGCATAAGGTAAATGCGTCAGTTAGGATACTTGCATCCAAAGAGATAAGGTTTAGATACTTACACCGTAAAAGAGTGTAAGTTAGGAAACGTGCACTTTTTTAAAAGAATGTAAGTTAGAGAACTTGCCTTTAGCATAGTTTATCCACGAAAAGCAAATCAACACTTTCGAATTTCTATCGTAATATAGTTACGTATATATGATATCCATTAGTCATATAGTTTAACATTATACCTCATCTCGTATATACGATTAACACATAAGCTAAGTCTTAACCTAGCTCCACAGTTATATAGAATATAATGTCTATCCTTAACGTTCCTCCTTTTGAGTTTAATCACATTCTCATGTCATATAAGATCGTAACAATTAGCAAACATGCTCTCATATTATTAATATCACCTAAGACCACAATTAATACTAAATGTATTTCATTTTAGCAAGTTATGGCATTCTCATAAGTTAACCGTCAAAATCGGGTTCAAGTAACATCATATAATATCACGTAGCATGTATACATGTTTAAAGGATACTTTTATGTGTATACAACCTTTCCTTGTTCCAATCATACATGCAATAGATTCTAAGTTGACACTTTCAATAATTTAAAGCCGTTCAAGGTCATGGAATTTCCAAGTCCTATCATGCTCGCTCTTTAAACACATAAGGTATTCATATACTTTGCATTAGGCATACTTATGAGTATTCACATTTCATACATGTAACTATTACAGTTATTAGTTGGAAACATGCTTCGTGTACGCTAAATTTTAATCATGACATCTAGCATGGTATGTATACATGCATGACGTTCATGAAGTCAATAGTATTATCCAACACGTTCATAAACTTCAGAATTTAAACTTCAAGTTAACATGTCAAGATGTACATTTAAAACTTGTATTCTCATTAGTAAAGCTCACTAATAAGGCCTAACATGATCATGCTATCTAGATTCATATGTTAACATGTTTGACACGCATTTCAAGATCATATAACATGCTCGAAAAATCAGAATGTATATATGGTCTTTACATGTCAATATCAACCTTCAAAACTTGTATTTTTGTTAGAAAGGTGCACTTGTTGGGTTCACATGTTCATATTCTATCACGATACATATATACTTAAGTCAATATGCATTCCATGTGTTTCTAGGCCATACAAACGTGTCTCAAAAGTCAGAATACTATTATGGTATTTATATATCAAAGTTCCTCTTTTCATAACTTTAAGTTTTCTTTGAAATACTCAACTAAAACAACTAACATTGATTGCTATAACCTAGTAACCTTATTCCATATGTTAATATAAGTTATAAGCATCCTCTACTAGTACAACATGTTCAATACATCAAAAGATATCATAGAAATTATCAACAATTTCTGCAGTGGTGCGCGATCGCGCCCAAATTGTACTAGGGAGACACGCGGCCGCGCGGCTCCCGTTCCAGTCCAGAGAGCTGCTAGCCTCGGCAAACATTATCCCAAATCACAAAATTACTTCATGAAAACTTTTCTAAACAGTTACATTATGGTTTAAACATGTTTATAAGTCTATATATCAACTTACTAAGCAATTCATACTTCAATTGTCATCAATTTCCATAATATCAAGAATGAAGTTTTGACAGAGAACAAGAATGGCAATGAAGAATATGAAACTTGGAATTATACCTCTGCCAAACGTATGTGAACTTGCTGCTATACTGATATATATATATATATATATATATATATATATATATATATATAACTCTTAACTCAACACTTATGCAAACTCTCAGCAAATGAAAAGAGAGGAGAAGAGCTTGCATTTATAGGACAACTAATTTCCAGACATTGCTATTGTTCTTCATTTTAAACCAACGAGAATGTAGATTTGCATAATGGTTAATAGAGAGTAGGTAATTGGTTGTTGAAATCAATTATAATTCCCTCATCCTTGCTCATTATTTGCTATGAAGCTATGAAATGCCAGTTGCTGAGTTTGGGGAGAAGAAGAAGGAATATCTTCTAGCCTTTATGTGTTACACGTGAATGAGAAGTGAGGAGCAATTTGGGCAATCAAAGTGGGACAAGGAAACTCAGCATTCTAGCAATAAGGAACTACCATATATTATACACTTAACACACATATATACATATCATATACTTATATTATATGTACTTTAAGTCATCATGAAATGTACCAATATAATTCAATGAATAGGTAACATTGCAATGTAGTAAATGTAATTTGTACATTTGTTTTACCGGATATAATTTAAATCAAATATTAC
Source organism: Panax stipuleanatus (assembly GCA_020205555.1). Taxonomy (NCBI): domain Eukaryota; kingdom Viridiplantae; phylum Streptophyta; class Magnoliopsida; order Apiales; family Araliaceae; genus Panax; species Panax stipuleanatus. The sequence goes on along the minus strand of CM035125.1, from coordinate 90,614,864 downwards.
CACATTACATTATCTCATTCATTATTAAATTCTATTGATTCAATAATTGTTTACAATATATATCTACACATGATGTATTCATAACACATAGCTTTAATATGTACAATCATATAGTATATTTTAATTATACTTGCACATAACAATTAATATAATCTAATTATATTAGTAACTTTACTTATTTGTTTCATTATTCATAATGTCAATTAAATAAATTATCCACCTTAACAATTAATTAATAATAATATTAATTAATCCATTCCTCGTAATTATTAATAACACTTAATTAATAATTATAGGATTAATTATCTCATTAACAAATATAAATCTCAGCACAATTATAAACAAGTGGTTTATTATTATTATATTTTTTGCAATAATAATAATCACATATTATTAATCAATCACAGTTAATATTTCACAATAATTAATTAATATTCTACGATTAATATAGATTAATTGTTTGCTTAAATTAATATAATCATTCTTATATTACGTCACTGTGCCACACAAGGCTATCAACGAGTTTATCGCAAACTGCCACATATTCTCACTTATTATAATTATTCAATTTTATATAATTGAATTAATTCATCTCATAACACAAAATTATTTATATATGAATAAATATTCACTTTCATTAATATATTCATTTAATAATATATGAAAATTCTCTGGTATTACAATTGATGACTTGTTTGACTAATTGAAGGGAGTGAGATGCTTCCCGAAGATAGATCTGAGGTGTGGTTACCATCAATTGAAGGCGAGGACAGAGGACGTTCCGAAGATAGCATTCAAACTCGATATGGTCACTACGAATTCCTGGTGATGTCATTTGGTCTAACAAATGCGCCTGCAGCATTTATGGACCTAATGAATAGAGTGTTTAAGTCATTTCTGGACAAGTTTGTAATGGTATTTATCGATGACATTTTGGTATATTCGAAGACCAAGGAGGAACACATTGAACATCTGAAAGTGACATTGGAGGCGTTGAGAAGAGAGAAGTTGTATGCCAAGTACAATTTCTCGGACATGTGATCGATAAGGACGGAATTTCGGTAGATCCCTCCAAGGTCGAAGTTGTAATGAACTGGGATTAGCCGAAGACACCGTCAGAAGTGAGAAGTTTTCTTGGATTAGCAGGATATTATAAAAGATTCATTCAGAATTTTTCCAAGATCCCAACTCCGCTGACGAATTTAACTAGGAAATCGATCGAATTCATTCGGACGAAAAAGTGTGAGGAAAGCTTCCAAGAGCTTAAGAAGAGGTTGAGTACGACACCTGTGTTATCTCTTCCGGATAGCACATAAAATTTTGTGGTGTATAGTGATGCATCGCATAAAGGACTAGGCTGTGTGCTTATGCAAAATGGCAAGGTCATTGCGTACGCGTCACGACAGTTGAAGGATTATGAGAAGGGGTATCAGACCCATGACTAGGAGTTGGCCGCGGTAGTATTTGCTTTCAAAATCTGGAGACACTATCCCTATGAGGAAAAGTGTGAAATATATATAGACCACAAAAGTCTGAAATATATTTTTACACAAAAAGATTTGAATATGCGCCAGAGGAGATGGTTGGAGTTGATAAAGGACTACGATTGCGAGATCTTCTACCATCCGGGTAAAGCGAATGTGGTTGCCGACGCCTTAAGCAGAAAGGGTCGGGAAAAGTTGATGATGTTAACTGCCTAGGAGTAATTTCAGCAATGGAGAAACTGGAATTAGAAGTGAGATATCCTATGGAATTTGACGAAAAGCTGTTCCAGCTGGGAGCTGGTACAACTTTGCTGGATAAGGTTATGGAAGCATAACTTCAGGATGAAGACCGTGAGAAGATAAGGAAGAAGATATCTTAAGATGATGAACAGAAATTCAAGGCAGACAGTGAGGGACTGTTGAGATTTGAGAGCAGAGTTTGGGTACCACCAGTGCCAGAGATTAAAGAGAAAATTTTGAGCGAGGCTCATAGTTCTCGGTATTCGATTCACCCTGAAAGTACCAAGATGTACCAGGATCTCCGACAACATTCCTGGTGGCCAAATATGTAACGAGACGTTGTAGATTGTGTAACCAAGTGCCTGACGTGTCAGAAAGTGAAAGCAAAACATCAGAGGCCGAGTGGTTTGCTACAACCACTGGAGATCCAAGAATGGAAATGGGAACACATTACGATGGATTTCGTAGTGGGTCTTTTGACGACTCAGAAAGGCTATGACGCAGTATGGGTTATAGTTGTTCGACTGACAAAATCAGCACACTTCCTACCGATCAAGATCAGATATAACCTAGAGCAGTTGGTGAAGCTATATGTGAAGGAGATTGTTTCAAGGCACGGAGTTCCAGTGTCAATTGTTTCCGATCAAGATCCGCGCTATACATCAAACTTCTGAAAGCGACTACAGGAATGCATGGGAACGCAGTTAAGGATGAGTATGGCATATCACCCTCAGACAGACGGGTAGAGTGAAAGAACGATCCAGACATTAGAAGATATGCTGAGAACATGCATCTTGGATTTCAAAGAAAATTGGGATGATCACCTACCACTCGTAGAATTCGGGTATAACAATAGTTACCACCCAAGTATTGGCATGCCTCCTTATGAAGCGTTGTACGATAGATGTAACGCCCGAGAAAATTGAGTGTTTATGAAAATGAATTTTTATTTGATTTAGTGAATAAAGTTTGGATTATTTGTTTATTAAACTGAGTAAGCTAATTGTAAGTCATTTGATGACCTAGAGAATGCAGAAATGAGTAGGATTCTGGCTTCGTGCTTGGAATAAATGATATGAATTTATTAGGGTTTGACCCTAAGGGTTAGGGGTTGAGACCCTATGCCATTTCGAGAGTTCGGAATGTCCGAATGACATTCTCTCGAAAGATTTGACGGTAATATACCGTGAAAAGTTAAGTTAGCAGAGAAAAGTTTTTTCGGAAGGAAAAGTGCGGAAATCACTATTCATCCATTTCTGCTCGGGAATTTATTTTGAAATTCCGAGAAATGTGTAATGATAGGATTTTGATACGAGATGGAATATGTAATAATATTTCATTTATGACTCATGAAGTTTTCGCGTACGAACTTAAAAAGCCTAAGCGTTAGGGAAAGTAAAATTAATGATTAATTGTTTACGTATTATAATATATGATTATGTTACAAAAATAATACGCGTATAATACGAGGTATTGTACGAGAATTATGCGGAGAGAATACGAGAATTAATACGACGTATAATATGAATTTTATACGGAGTAAATACGTTAAAATAAAGTGAATTAGAATTAATTGAAATTAAAAGTTAATAAGTTTAACCCGTGGGTCGAACCATTGGATAAACGGGTGGTTTTAACCCATGGTTCAACCCACAACCCATGTTGGACATGGGGGAACAAGGCCACATAGGAGCATGTGGGAGCACAAGAGGGGGACATGGGGAGCCATGTGCTAGCACATGGGCTTTAACTTGGTGAGCAAGAAGTAGAGGAGGTTGGGCCTAAATTACCATTCTACCCTAAGCCTTGCCAACTCTATAAATAGAGAGCCTTGTCTTCATATTTCGGTTGTTTGAGAAATCCTAACATCTAGAGAGAGAGAGAGAGATAAGAAGAGAAGCTAGCTTGTGTTTGTGAAGACATTTCATCAACCAAGGGGATTAAGAAAGCTTTGAGTATTCCTACTCACTCCACTAAGAACCTTCAAGGTATACCCATAAGGAACAATATGTAAAACTTTCTTTTCTTTCAATATTAGTGTTGATAGAGAAGTGTTAGAGAAATCTTGAACCCTAAGAAGTTATAAGGATGGCTTAATAGTGATCTAAGGACCCTAATAAGCCATGCATGATAAGATAATAAGAATTGATTAAGGACTAATGAAGAACTTAATGAATTCATAGGAAATGGACTAATGAACATGTGAAACCATGAAAAACTTAAATGTTTTGAATGATTAGAATTATTAATAATCAACCATGGGATTGATTCCAAGTGGTTTGGAGTAATAGTAATGAAGAACGAAGATTCGGCGGAAGTTACGCGATTAAACGATAATCGTCGAAAACGTAAATTTCTCGGATTAGAAGTCAAAAGTTGTCGTGTGCATCGAAAATGATGGTTTTCGATTGCAACACGTGTAATTGGTAAATAAGACTTGCGGGAGCAAGAACGGATCAATTCCGATTTAAAATGAAGAATTGAGCGTCGAACGTTCACGAACGTTTAACGAAAATGTAAAAATGGATTAATCTGTGAATTTCTCGCCGACGGATTCAGAAACGAATTCCAACTTGATAGGATGATAGGGCATGTTGTTTATAAACTTTTGTCTTTGAAGCGAACCAATTCCAAGTTATAACGATCAAGTTACGGACTCTGGAATTTCAGAATTTTCAAAGACTTAGAAATTTTTTGAGTTGCAGAGCTAGCGCTGCAGCGCCAGCCAATAGGCTTAATCCGGCGCTGCAGCGCCACTCCCAGGAGAAATCTCTGGAGGGGTAGCGCTGCAGCGCCACTCCAAGAGGAAAATCTAGCGCTGCAGCGCCAGCATATCAGAAAATTTTGACATTTTTAGTAATTACTTAACCTTTTGCATAACATTAAGGGGCTAGTAAGTGATGAATATACACTCTTTAAACAACATGTTTAATCAAGGGTGATGAGGATTAAATGTTAACTAAACGTAATTAAACTTAAGTTTTGGACGTTAACCAAAACTAAGTTAAGGAACAAGCTAAGTACTCGTTTATCATCATGCCTAGTGATGATTAAGAAGAGTTGGTTTATAACATAGGATGTTAATAAGCCGTAATGAACATTAAATAACTTAAATGAATGTTATTCATTTAACATTTTGATTAAGTTATACAAGAAGGAGAAGTTAGGCTATACTTGGTATATCGATGATGAATTCTCATAGGTATGCTTTGTGTTATGCTTTGTAGATGTTGTAAAGACTGAATAGACTACGTGTAAAGGTTTAGAAGACGCAAAGGCAAGTTTCCTAACTTTGTTCATACTTTATTATGAATGCAAGTTTTGCTAAACCCTTTTCTATACGTTATGGTTGGGCAAGTGGTCATTGTGCATAATTGCTTATGGATAAACTATTCTTCAATAGGCAATGCCATTTGACTTGGCTAGACTGAGACTTATCATATTTTGGTGGATTTTTCCACAAATCTTTCCAGAATATATACAATGTTGTGATCTTATGCCAATTGCTTGGTATGGATTCTCAGGTAAACCTGAGTATGAATAAAACAGAGGTTTTAAACGTCGTTAATTCGACAGGCACGTGAGATTGCCACCAATTAAATGTAAACACATTTAATGTATGACTGGTGATCAACATAGAGTACTACAGACTGATCACCTGGATGTGCTCGTAAGCTATATCGAACTTACGGTCTTCGTGCCGGGTTGTTCCTTTCATGAATGAGAACTAAAATATGGTTCATGGTCGTTGACCAAGATGGATTCCGAAGAGGCTATAAAGTCCTTGGGAATGGTTTTAAAGGAATCAAAACGATATTTTGATTATTCTTAAGTACTTCATAACTATTGCACAGTTATTGAAGACCAAAAGATATGATTCTTGATTTTGTGGTTTCAAGATATACTATTTAACTTGCTGAGCTGTTTATGCTCATTCTTGCTTAAAACTAAATGATTTCAGCTAAGGGCGAACGGACCGAAGGTTCCGGTAAAGACAAAGGCAAGTCCAAGCAGGACAAGTAGTGACCCTTTGTAATAGCATTAGTATTGTATTTACAGATATTATGACACAGTACGATGTATTTGTTACGAATACTTGGGAAAGGATTAATAGTATGTAATAGTTAGTAAACTTATGCATTGATATTGATGTCCTTAATTGAATGTATGAGTAGATTGTAGCACCGTGTAGCACCATATCTTGGGTTTGAAGGTACCCGGATTTGGGGGCGTCACAACAGAAAGTGCAGAACTCCACTGTACTGGGATGAAGTCGACGAAAGGCAATTGCTAGGTCCAGAATTGGTATAACAGACAACCGAGATAGTCAAGGTGATCTGAATAAGATTGGTAGCAGCTCAGGATAGGCAGAAGAAATACGCCGATCCACATCGCAAGAATATAGAATTTGAATTGGGCAGCTTTGTATTCTTTAAAGTCTCTCCTTGGAAGAGAAAGATCAGATTTGGTAAGAAGGGGAAATTGAGCCCGAGGCTCATTGGACCCTTTAAAGTGCTACGAAGAATCGGCGAAGTTGTTTATGAGGTAGCCCTACCTCCAGCATTAAAGCACGTCCACAACGTTTTCCATGTTTCAGTCATACGACCGTACAAACCCGATTACATACATGTGATTGAATATGAACCCCTGTAATTTGAGAAAGACTTATCCTACGAAGAAGTTCCTATTTAGATTGTTGACAGGAAAGAGCAAGTCCTGAGAAATAAGTAATACATTCTGTTAAGGTAATATGGAGGAACCACAACGCTGAAGAAGCTACGTGGAAACTCAAAGAACATATGATGAAGACTTACCCACACTTATTTGGTTAATCTATGTGTAAGCGATTCTGGGGACAGAATCTTTGTAAGGGGGGGGGGGGGGGGAGATTGTAACGGACGAATTTAATTGAACTGTGATTCTAGGGACAAAATCCTTTTAAGGGCGGAAAGATGTGACGAACGAGAATTTTATAATTTAATTTAAATATTTATTGAATTAAATAAATATTTTTGATGATTTATTTAGTGAGTTATCGATGTTTTAATTATTGAGTTAAATAATTATTCGATGGAATTGGGGTAGATTAATTTAATTATGTGTTACATAAATTAAATTAATGTGGAGAATTTTTATAGTTCAAAGTATGTATTTAATTGAGTTTATTTGATTAAATGAATTATTTAATAAGCATAATGTTATTCTAATTAATTTAATAGTTAATTAGAGATTTAATGATTTGACATAATTAATAAATGAGAATTTTAATTATGTGATGATATGATTTAATGTGTAATATTACATTTTATTTAATTAATTTAAATAAGATTATTTGATTAATTAAAGTGTGACAAATAAACTATATACTAAATAAGCTAATTAAAATAATGGAAAGGAATAATAAATGAGACAACCAAACATGCCCTTAAGATAGTGGGTGTCAGTTAATTAACTAACCCACTATCTCTGCTAGTTAATTAATATACGTATTATACAACTTATATATTATCAGACGTTTATATGTTGTATATCTTATATCAGAGAACTCAGAGAGAAATCAGAGAGAAATTTGAGAGAAATTTGAGAGAGAATTGATTGATTAGGTAGATTTTTGTAGAATCAAAGAAGAAGTTCCAGCAATTTAAACAAGCAAGCAAGGGGTAATTTCCTTATCCAAAAATTCTAAGTTCATGTTTTCATATTTTCTCCATGAAAACTACTTCAAAGTTCTATGTGACTAAGGTTATTGATTATTGATGGTTATATGATTATATGTATGTTAGTATATGTCCGTAACAGTTTTTTTTATCATGTATGCATGATTTAAAGTAATTAAATCCATGTAATTATGCTTTAATTGGAATTTCATGCGTTACTGAGTATGAAAAGTTTGAATATGGCCATATGTACAAATTTACATGCTTTAATTGTCTATTTAACTTGAAATTGATAGTTGATTTTGATTATGCATGTTTAAACGAACAAATCGGACATTAAACGGACAGATTCGGAGTTATAACGAATTTGTAATGTCGAATTTCATGATTTCTCTCGAAACTTTGCAAAATACCAAAAACAGTGAATTTATGTGTTCTAATTGGAACGATTTCGTAATCTGAAGTGTTAAATGCATACCATATTTGTTAGTACATGTTATGTGAAGTTTATACTTCATGGGTAGCATTAAAAATCGTCATGTTAGTTTAATTTGGATTTAATTGGGCTATGAACAGTGCAGTTCGCGAACTGCACTTCGCCGTTTAGGGGACCCCCGCCCCGGTAGGCCTTGTTTCCTAAGAACACCCGCCTCGACGGGCCACCTACCGAGCCAACCCCTGCCCCGGTGGTGGGTACAGAGAAAAAGTGTTTGTTTTGTGTAGTTTTTACCCCTAACACGATGAGCTAACTGAATGTAATAAACCTGAAGACATGTTAAGCATATAACACAGTAATATAACATATTGTTGACATGTATAAGACAATTTGAAGTCTCATATTAACAAGTTATATGTGAATTTGGATATTGTTGGCGTAAGGTATGATTATGATTGTTTAAAAGATTATACATGTGTGATATGCATGTTGTGGGTTCAGATTCATGTTATGTGGTTAGTCAATAAGTTAAGATTTGTGAACCAAGTTGTTAAGTTTAACTTAAGTGAAAAGTTTAACAGTTAAACGTAGTGGTAATGGAACTAATCGATATTATAAACGTAATGTATTGTGTAGGACGTTGAGGAAGTGAATTTTAATTATAACTGTAGTTTGTGTACGAGGCAAGTTTCTAAACCTTACTTTTACGTTACGCAAGTGTTCTAAACTAAAACCTTTATTGAGCAAGCTTTCTAAATTCAAAGTTATTCATTGAGCAAGTTCTATACTTATGTTTCTATATCAATCAAGTTTTTATTCTTGTTTATTCAAGTTAAGATTTCGTATGAGATATTATAACCATTGTAAAGTATTACTTCAGTATACAATCTTTATTCAATTGTACACCCTCGAGATTCATTATTTCAATTTGATTATCAATTGTTGTTGAACCTTGTAAGGCTAGCGAACCCTTATTGATTCGACTAGTCCATAGTTGATGAACGTTCTAAATTCTAGAACTGTTATTGAACTTATCCAAACCAAACTTCCTTTTGTGCGGACTCTGATGACAAACTGAGATGAACAACCCTGCTTTAGGGGATTATTTACGCGTCAGCGTTGAGATGATGTGCACATTATGGTACTAAGGGCTAATCCCCCTAAGTACGAGTAGTAGAGTCCATATAGTCTTATGACTGTTAAAGGTCTAAAGTAGAAATACTTGACAACCTGAGACATAGTTCATGGTCTTATAACCCTCAGATGTACTTTTGATTCTTATTATTCATTCTTGATTCAAAAGTCGGGCTTTCCTTATTCAGAACTCTTTGATTTACTCGCATGTTATTATTACTGTCATATTGTTATACTTGTGGGCAATCATGCTCACTCTTGCATAATAACATTGCAGTTAAGAACGAAAGGTCCGACTAGCCTTCCACTAGCAAAGGCAAGGGAAAGATTAACAAGTATTGAAGACTTGTTATGTATTTGAAAATGTTTATTGGTAAGACTTGATGTTGCTTAAGGCTTATTTATTTGTTTATGTTTTGGCACTGATAATTAAGGTTAGTATGACCTGGGATTGATTTATTTTATTCAGATGTTGTAACCCCATAAGGGGAGAATGTTTTTATCTATTGCATAAGATGCTTTTATTATGGGTAGATAGATATGTGATATTTGTATAGTGAACACCAAATCCCGTAGAAATTGAAGTACTTGGATTTGGGGGTGCCACAATAATATTAATAATAGTTCTCCTAATTTTAAAGGACTAAAGATATTCCGTAGCCTTGCCCTTTTCTTTGTCCTTCCCCGAGGTACCTTCTTGCTCTACCTTAATTGAAATATTTTTAGGGAAGCAAGAATGAGCTACAAATTTGCCCAGCAAGTAATGTAGCAATAAGGGTGAACAATATAAAGTTTGAATCTCAAGGGTATAACAGTAAGTGATAGTTCAAGAATAACAAGAAGTATTAATATTTCTCAATAAGGGTCGCTATAGATTGAAAAACATCAACAAGTTTCAAAGGTTTAATCATTTCAAGGTTCAAGAATAATGAACATTGAGCAGTCGCTAAGGACTAAGAACTCCTACTAGAATTAACATTATTATATTGAAAATCCAATATAAATAAGTACAACAGGTGATCAGCCTAAAGTACCGTATGTTATGCATAACTTTCAAACTTGCTAGTATGTGCGCACGTCGGTTCCTCGACAGTTATAAAATTTCCCCTTCAATGAAGATTGTTCGTCTCAGTAGATTTATAAGAGTTTGCACCAAGTCAATTGGTTTGGATAACTTTCTAACACATGATATTAGTCTAGCCGAATCAAATAGCTTAGACAACTTTTAGGAACAATAAGTTCACTTCTCGTAACATGAGTTAAGATATAAAATCAATTTACGATTATGAATAGTAATCATACGAATGTAGATATTTTCTTAATGTAAGTATGTTTGATATAACAAAAATTCAATGTTTTACAATAAGAAATAAGATCTAGATACTTGCATTCAATTATAAGAATGAAGTTAGGGAACTTGCCTTTTACGTAGATTACAAGCCTAAAGCTTAACGTCACCGCAAGGTCTTATAGTATCCTATTTATGTATATATATATATATATATATATATATATATATATATATATATATACACACACACACACATTAGTTATGCAAACTCAATACATAAAACGACGATCCTACATGTACTCCATTACATATCTTGAGCACACACATTTACATAATCAAATAACATAGTTTTGTAATCGTCGTTAACTTAGCGTTTTGAAAGTTTTAGAAACACTTATCAAATCTTGGCTTCCTATAGTCAACATATACATTAACACTTAAACATCCTCTTAATCATGTATTACAGTTTTAGGACATCAATATAAGCATACATCAAGTTTTAGAGTACAAATAACATAAATAGACTATATACTGCAAGGTGGCGCGGCCGCGATGGATTTAGAATAGGGAGTGGCGCGGCCGCGCTGCTCCCTGTCCAACCTAGAGAAAACTTTGAGCCTGCCTAAACCTAGCTCACTTACTAGCATACATAGATGATGATATATGCAGAACATACATGTTATGAGGTTTATGATTAGGTTTGGTCTCTTCTATGACCATTCCAAGATTCTTTTAATGTTATGGTTTTGTTTTTAGAAATATTTCTATTTCGACAAGGCTAAATGAGACCAATTCTCAAAGGCTACTCATGTTTAACCATTATACCACATAATGAGGTTAATAAACCTAAAATATACATGCTCAAGTTATTCTATTCATGTATTCCAAATTAGCATAGTTTTAGTTCTTTAGAACTCATTTAAAACTATGCTTGACTAGTTCGCAATTGATAGTAGTGTGCATACAAGCCAATCATGTATGATGATAAGCACGTACTTTGTAAACAATCTTATTTATTTATTAATAAAAAATTCATTTATTAAAGGCATTTAATTATCTACATGGTGCTGTTTTTATAATATGTAAATAACCCATAGTTTTAAGCAATGCTTTTAGAATCATGATGATGATCATGCTACTGAGATCTAAATTCTTAGAAAGCTCTAAAACTAAAATAGTTTCCAATCGTGGGATTACTAAAAAGGGGATTAGTAAATCCGGATAGATTAGTACATATGTTGCTTGCTCATTGGATGAGGATGATTGATCTCATGATCATTTGTGTGGAGACACTAAAGCAAGTATGTAGGTGCTTATTGGAGAATAAGTTCACTGAACGTGACTCACTATGGAATACCTAATGGAGTTTTACTCGCCTGTCAATAAGAATTCCTAATGTGATAGTAGTACAAGTGATCCTTGGACTTGAGATCATCATAGTATCTTGTATGTAATAAATTATACTTTGACTTATTCCTTAAAGTCCTTTAGGGTATATAAAAGGGTATGCTTGGGTATAATGAGTTATATATGGAGATAATGAATGATCAATAAAGAATCTACCACCTCTAGTAAAAGAGGAGATATGTCCTATGTGATTCGTTAAATGACAACCCAGGAATCCTTGGCCAAGGTAAAATGAAATTAGAAAGGAGTTTCTAATTTGTATTATTTGGAGTTGTGCATTTTCTAATCGAAATACATATAATTAAATAAAATAAAACTTGACAGTAAATTCATGTCTTATATTTAATTAGGACATTGTATGGTGGAAGGATTGAATTGTATGGTAACTATTTACTCACAGGTTCTTTTATGATTAATGTTGAAATCTATATTATCTGGAAAGTCGTTGATCGCTAGGGAGGCTTATCTCTATTGTAGAATAAATATTATTTATTTAAATAGATTATTAGTTTAATTTATTTATTTAAATAAGATTAGAATTGTTCTAATTGATTTATTCACAACCGGTTTAATATAGAGAACCTAAAGGGTCACACCATAAAAGGAAGAATAATTATTTAAGAAGGTAATGGCATAATCGTAATAATGCATTAAGTGTAATTAATTTAATCTATAGTGATAGAATAAATTAAATAGCTTAATGTTTATTATTTAATATTTTAGAATTATTAAATATAAATTAATAAGAGGAGTCTTATTAATATTATTACAATTATTATTATTTTAATTTCTAAAGGAGTTTAGTAATTAATTTAATATTAGTACTCTCATTTATTCCTAATAAGATTAGGAGACAAATTAATTAAATAAATTTAAATAATTATTCCCCATGTTGTGGGAAGCCTAAATTAATTAAAGGAGTTTAATTAATTAAAAGAAATCCCATGTCTAATAAGATTAGAAGGGTTGACCAATATCTATATAAGAGGAGTCTTATAATAGATATTAGTTGAGGCAATTCCAATTGTTTGAGAGTACTCCTTTTCTATAGAGGATAGAAAACTAAGCCAACCACCCTCCTTCTTGATAATTCATCTTCTTTGGTAGATCACCTCTAGAGGCCAAACACTTGGGTGGCTAACGTTGATCAAAGGAAGGAATTTAACCCGAAAATTCAAGGAGATCACGAAGAACAAGGAGTTGAACTCGTACCTGTGGAAGCTTCGTTTTACAAGGGTATGATTCCATAACTTCTTATTTATCGTTTTAAATTAATAATTTGCATAAAGGATGATCCGAGTAATGGTTTTGTAGAAATTTTTTTAAACTCTGATATACTATGCTTCGGCTAATTTTTGCAATTTGATTGCATCACGATTTCATACAAACCCAACAGTGACATCAGAGCCAAACCTTTATGCAATTATTAATTTATTTTTGATTTCATATACATATGGGTATATATTTAAAATAATTTATTTGGCATAATGTTATTGTATAAAATTATTATTTTTTAAGAAAAAAAATGATAATTTTTTTTTTTGGGACGAATCACAATTTTTTTTTTTTGGGTGCTAATCTTGAATTCTGCAAAGAAAAGGTGTTTTCTATTTCTTACTTCAAAAAGAAGGTGACCCATCAGGAAAGGACTCTTTTAATAAACCTGCAGGACTCTTTTAATAAAAGAAGGTGACTTCTTTTTTAAAAAATAAATATGATATATTTATATATTATATTCTAAATAATTTTATAATTAAAATAAAGAGTTTATTTTAATCTTGAAATTGGATTTCATGCAATTTAAAATTGCCCATTAAATGATACTCATATATATATGGAATGTTTCAATTCATGAGATGAATATTTATTTATTGATATATATGGTGATATGTATGATAATAAATGGGTATTGATTATGGACTATTTGACCAATGTGATTGGATTTTATTTTAGTTGAATGCTTGAATGAATGAGTTTTATTAAATGGGGTCTGTGTACCTCGTCTTCTCTAAATTTTTTTTCTTGATATAAAATTCTATCTCCCTCCTATGTACTTCCCCTTGACTGCTGATCAAGGTTTCTATTTAAATTAAATAGTTTAATGTAATAGAAATAGTTAGAATTATCTTGAAGAAATTAGAGACCAAGGAGCAAGGAGCGCGTGAAGACCCGTTTGTATGGAGCCCGAGTTTAAATGTAATAGTTATATTTAAATTTAAATTCTTGCACTCCTAGGTTTGACCTTTTGGTTCACTTGGTGGCTCTAGTGAACCAAACTAGAATAAAAGTCCATAATCAATCCGGGTAGAATATAATATTCTATATTGCATGCTAAATATTATATATATTATATTTTATGCAAACATGCTTCGCATGTTTAATAAAATGACGCGTATTTTATATATATATGTGCATGCGCGCTAAACAAGATGAGACAAATAATAACAAACCCCTCAAAGAAATAATATTAAGTCCGAAGCATTCAAATGATATTTGAAATATCGAACGTCGCCTTCTAGCATGATAAATTAATAGAGTATTAAATATTTAATATGAGCTTGTTGTGCTATCCACAAGGCGAGTATTGCGTATTTAAGATGTTAATTAATCACATTTGATGCTTATCAAGAAAATTGAACGATCTAGTCTTGTTGTGCTATCCACAAGGACGAACATTTTTCTTTTTTGAATTTATGGAAGTGCTAGGCTAGACTTAACTTAAATCATTTTAGTTCGGATGTGCACACACTTGACCATTATGATTTAAGAGGCAAAATAAAAGGAGTTATATAGTGATGTAATTGACAAGAGTTGTCTACCTATTTATTTGTATATCGCTTGTTGTGCTATCCACAAGGTTATATACATTTGAAATGGGATCCTTATTCTCACTAGCAAATCTTTAATTAGATGTTGCCGAACTATATAAGTGAGGGTATTATAGTTTGATAAAAATAGTGGGAGATACCAATTTAAAATAAAGACCTAAATTTATTTTGGTATGCAAAATTAGTAAAATGAATGTTTGCTAAAATGTTGTTTTTCACATGTAGAATTTTAAAAATGTCAAAATCACTAATTTCACTGCGAAGCATACTTGATGCTAATAAGCTTACCGGGCCGAATTATATGGACTGGCTAAGAAATCTGAGAATAGTTCTCACTGCTGAAAAGATTTCTTATGTCCTAAACTCACCTGTCCCTGGAACTGTTCCAGAAACAGCCTCTGAGGAAGAGATTGCCACCATTGTAAAGTGGCAAGATGATGCATCTGTGGCTGAATGCATCATGCTCGCATCCATGAATAACGATCTTTAGCGTCAGCACGAAAACATGGATGCTCCTACTATATTGATTCACCTCAAGGAGTTGTACGGTGAACAAAGTAGGACTGCTAGATATGAGATATCTAAGGAGCTCTTCCGATCTCGGATGACCAAGGGCAAAGTGAACATAAAGGAACAAAAGAAATCTGATCCAGCTAGCAAAGGAATGTGCTTCCATTGCAACGAGCCGGGTCATTGGAAGAGGAACTGCAAGAAGTTTCTGGCAAAGAAGAAGCTTGGAGAAGCTTCGACTTCCAATCAAGGTTTGTTCATGATTGAAATTAATTTTTCAGAAAGTCAAAATTCTACTTGGGTATTGGATACCGGCTGTGGTTCTCACATATGTAATAATGTGAAGGGACTGGTCAGAAGTAGAAAGCTGAACGATGATGAGGTGATCCTACGAGTGGGGAATGGAGCAAAGGTTGCTGCATTAGCTGTAGGAACTTATTATTTAGCAATGCCTTCGGGCAAGTCCATTTATCTTAATAATTATTATTATGTTCCGAATATTATTAAAAACATTATTTCAATTCCTGTATTGGATATGGAAGGATTTAACGTTGTTATAAAGAACAATAGTTGTTCTATTTATAAAGACGATGTTTTATATGGTGTTGGAAATTTGCGAAATGGACTTTATACACTTGACTTACAAGAAAATATTTTTCAAATTGAACAAACTAAGAAAAGGAAAAGAGATGATATTAATTATACCTACATGTGGCACTGTAGACTCGGTTATATCAATGAAACAAGATTATCCAATTTGCATAAAGATAGGCTCCTTGAGTTATCTGATTATGAATCATATCCAACTTGTGAATCTTGTCTCATGGGTAAAATGACTAAATCTCCTTTTAGTGGAAAAGGAGAAAGAGTTACAGAGTTGTTGGCATTGATTCACACGGACATTTGTGGACCTATGACAACAAGTGCACGGGGTGGGTATTCTTATTTTATTACTTTCACTGATGATCACTCAAGATTTGGATATGTGTATTTAATGAAATACAAGTCAGAATCATTTGAAAAGTTCAAAGAGTTCAGAAGTGAAGTAGAGAAACAAACGAGCAAGAGTATAAAGATACTTCGATCAGATCGAGGTGGAGAATACTTAAGCGGTGAGTTTCTCAATTGTCTCAAAGAAAATGGTATAATCTCACAATGGACTCCTCCAGGTACACCACAGTTAAATGGAGTATCTGAAAGGAGAAATCGAATACTGTTGGACATGGTTCGATCCATGATGAGTTTTACCGACCATCCAATTTCTTTCTGGGGATATGCCCTAGAAACGGCTGCATACCTACTTAACAAGGTACCTACCAAATCCGCCCCAAAGACTCCATATGAGATGTGGAAGGGGAGGAAACCAAATCTTAAGCATGTTAAGACTTGGGGTTGCCCAGCTTATGTCAAAAAGTTTGAAAATGATAAGCTGCAGACTAAATCCGATAAGTGTAGATTTGTGGGATACCCTAAAGAAACTTTAGGGTATTATTTCTATCATCCAACTGATCAAAAGGTGTTTGTTGCGAAACATGCTGCCTTCTTGGAAAAGGAGTTTATCCATGAAGGGGTTAGTGGGAGTAAGATATATCTTGAAGAAGTTCAAGAACCACAAATTACCACGGATCAAAGTCAGGTACCTGACCAAGTAGAAGAACCTACTGTACCACACCCTGTTCGTAAATCTGGAAGAGTACCGAAGATACCTGAGAGGTATGGATTCATCATAGAGGATGACGATGAGGTACACATCATGAATGATGATGATCCATTGAATTACGAACAGGCTATTAGTAATAAAGACTCAGGAAAATGGCTTGAAGCTATGAAATTCAAAATGGACTCCATGTATGAAAACAAAGTATGGACTTTGGTTTCACCACCTGAAGGCATTAAGCCTATTGGGTGTAAATGGGTCTTTAAAAGAAAGACTGGAGCGGACGGCAAGGTAGAGACCTATAAGGCCCGACTGGTTGCAAAAGGTTTCAAACAAAGACAAGGAGTTGACTATGATGAAACCTTTTCACCAGTAGCTATGCTCAAGTCCATTCAGATTTTTCTTGCGATTGCAGCTTATAACGACTATGAGATCTAGCAGATGGACGTGAAAACGGCCTTCCTCAATGAGAAACTTGAGGATGATGTGTATATGACACAGCCAGAGGGATTTGTTTCAAAGGTTGGAACAAATCAAGTCTGTAAGTTGCAACGATCCATTTATGGATTGAAGCAAGCTTCTCGTAGATGGAACATTCGTTTTGATCAGACAATCAAAGAGTTTGATTTTATCAAAAACGACGATGAACCATGTGTGTACAAGAAGGTTAGTGGGAGCGCAGTTTCATTCCTTGTATTATATGTTGATGATATATTACTGATAGGGAATGACATTCCTATGCTACAATCGATTAAAATCTGGTTATCTAAACACTTCTCCATGAAGGACTTGGGAGAACCATCCTATATTTTGGGGATAAAGATCTATAGAGATAGATCTAAAAGGATGCTTGGTTTATCCCAAGGAACGTACATTGATGCAATGCTAAAGAGATTTAGCATGGAAGATTCCAAAAGAGGTCTCATGCCGATGAGCCATGGAATACATCTCTCCAAGAAACAGGCCCCAAAGACACCTGAGGAGAGAGCCCGTATGAGTAAGATCCCTTATGCTTTTGCAATAGGATCTATCATGTACGGTATAATATGTACTAGACCGGATGTTGCTCATGCACTTAGTGTAACGAGCAGATACCAGTCGAATCCAGGAGAAGAGCACTGGAAGGCAGTGAAGAATATCCTAAAATACTTGAGAAGGACTAAGGATATTTTTCTTGTCTCCGGTGGGTCTGAATTAAAACTTGAGGGCTTCACAGACTCAAGTTTTCAAACGGACCAAGATGACAGTAAATTTGTTTCGGGGTATGTTTTTACCTTGAACGGAGGCGCAGTGAGTTGGAAGAGTTCCAAGCAGCAAACAGTTGCTGATTCAGTGACAGAGACAAAGTATATAGCTGCAAGTGAAGCTGCAAAGGAAGCTGTTTGGATGAAGAAGTTCATAACTGAACTTGGTATGGTTCCTAGCATTGGAGAAGCAGTTCCCATTTACTGTGACAACACAGGAGCAGTTGCACAGGCTAAGGAACCAAGGTCTCATCAAAAATCTAAACACGTGTTGCGGCGATTTCACTTGATCAGGGAGATCATTGAAAGAGGAGACGTCACCTTGGAGCGTGTAGACTCTCAAGACAACATTGCAGATCTATTTACTAAAGCTTTAACACAACAGCAGTTTGATCGTCACTTAGAGAAGATAGGTATGAGATACCATGGCGATTGGCTTTAGTGCAAGTGGGAGATTGATAGTAGTGTGCATACAAGCCAATCATGTATGATGATAAGCACGTACTTTGTAAATAATCTTATTTATTTATTAATAAAATATTCATTTATTAAAGGCATTTAATTATCTACATGGTGCTGTTTTTATAATATGTAAATAACCCATAGTTTTAAGCAATGCTTTTAGAATCATGATGATGATCATGCTACTGAGATCTAAATTCTTAGAAAGCTCTAAAACTAAAATAGTTCCCAATCGTGGGATTACTAAAAAGGGGATTAGTAAATCCGGATAGATTAGTACATATGTTGCTTGCTCATTGGATGAGGATGATTGATCTCATGATCATTTGTGTGGAGACACTAAAGCAAGTATGTAGGTGCTTATTGGAGAATAAGTTCGCTGAACGTGACTCGCTATGGAATACCTAATGGAGTTTTACTCGCCTGTCAATAAGAATTCCTAATGTGATAGTAGTACAAGTGATCCTTGGACTTGAGATCATCATAGTATCTTGTATGTAATAAATTATACTTTGACTTATTCCTTAAAGTCCTTTAGGGTATATAAAAGGGTATGCTTGGGTATAATGAGTTACATATGGAGATAATGAATGATCAATAAAGAATCTACCACCTCTAGTAAAAGAGGAGATATGTCCTATGTGATTCGTTAAATGACAACCCAGGAATCCTTGGCCAAGGTAAAATGAAATTAGAAAGGAGTTTCTAATTTGTATTATTTGGAGTTGTGCATTTTCTAATCGAAATACATATAATTAAATAAAATAAAACTTGACAGTAAATTCATGTCTTATATTTAATTAGGACATTGTATGGTGGAAGGATTGAATTGTATGGTAACTATTTACTCACAGGTTCTTTTATGATTAATGTTGAAATCTATATTATCTGGAAAGTCGTTGATCGCTAGGGAGGCTTATCTCTATTGTAGAATAAATATTATTTATTTAAATAGATTATTAGTTTAATTTATTTATTTAAATAAGATTAGAATTGTTCTAATTGATTTATTCACAACCGGTTTAATATAGAGAACCTAAAGGGTCACACCATAAAAGGAAGAATAATTATTTAAGAAGGTAATGGCATAATCGTAATAATGCATTAAGTGTAATTAATTTAATCTATAGTGATAGAATAAATTAAATAGCTTAATGTTTATTATTTAATATTTTAGAAATATTAAATATAAATTAATAAGAGGAGTCTTATTAATATTATTACAATTATTATTATTTTAATTTCTAAAGGAGTTTAGTAATTAATTAAATATTAGTACTCTCATTTATTCCTAATAAGATTAGGAGACAAATTAATTAAATAAATTTAATTAATTATTCCCCATGTTGTGGGAAGCCTAAATTAATTAAAGGAGTTTAATTAATTAAAAGAAATCCCATGTCTAATTAATAAGATTAGAAGGGTTGACCAATATCTATATAAGAGGAGTCTTATAATAGATATTAGTTGAGGCAATTCCAATTGTTTGAGAGTACTCCTTTTCTATAGAGGATAGAAAACTAAGCCAACCACCCTCCTTCTTGATAATTCATCTTCTTTGGTGGATCTCCTCTAGAGGCCAAACACTTGGGTGGCTAACGTTGATCAAAGGAAGGAATTTAACCCGAAAATTCAAGGAGATCACGAAGAACAAGGAGTTGAACTCGTACCTGTGGAAGCTTCGTTTTACAAGGGTATGATTCCATAACTTCTTATTTATCGTTTTAAATTAATAATTTGCATAAAGGATGATCCGGGTAATGGTTTTGTAGAAATTTTTTTAAACTCTGATATACCATGCTTCGGCTAATTTTTGCAATTTGATTGCATCACGATTTCGTACAAACCCAACAGCAATATACTTAGCTAGATGGGTGTACATGTCAATCATGTCTAGATGCATAAAATGTCCTATCGTGATGGCCCAAAAGTTCAGAATGTAAGTTAGGTAGTTTCCAACAACGTTTATTTTCAACTTCTAAGTTTTTCTTGAAAATCTCATGTTAAACCAACCAATCATGCAAAGCAACTTTAAAACCATATTTCATACTCATGTATATACCTAACTAAGTTAAATACATTTGTTCCTAAGGTCAGAGCTTAAAGGACATAAGATTCGTCAAGTTTTATTTTTTTCAACTTATAAATTTCCTTTACAAACTCCACCTAAAACAAACTAAAGTGACTTATTATGACTAAAGTACATCAATCTATACTTCATGGTCATTTATAGGCATAATCAAGTCAAACTAACATGCTCAACATAATAGAAAACATAAAAGTTGGATTTCATAATTACCAGGCGGTGCGACTGCGTGTTTGTATTGGGAAGTGGCGCGACCGTGCCACTCCGGTACAGACACATGCTCGGCCTCTGCTTTTGCAGAACTTAAAACCCACAACAAGAAATCCTTCATTAAACATGCTTGCATCCAATCACATTGTTTCCAACCATGCATACAACTTAACTAACAACATAAATATCAACTCATAATCAATCTAACAACGATTTCATGATAATTCTGGAAATTCGTCAAGCTTGAAATCAAGAACATAGAATAGTAGTATTACCTTTGTTGAAGTTAAATTATCAAGCTTGCATCCAAATTTCAGATAACTTTCTAATCTCAGTATACTCACACTCCAAGTTTAACTTATCAGAAAATGTAGCAAAGTGAATTGAGAAGAGGACGCTGCTATATATATATATATATATATAGAATATAATAACTATGTAAAGCCTTTGTCCACCAATTTTGTTTAGCAGGAAGAAGAAGAAGATGATGGGTATTGATGATTTGGTGGAATAGTTCTCTTGTCACTATTAGAGCCACTCCCTTCTCCATTATCATCCTCATTTGAAATCCCAGAGTTTGGTATTGTAGGAACAGCATAGGCCAAGGGCCTATTACGTGAATTGAAGAAAAAGGGACACTGAATATTGGACACTCCTCTAACACTCAGCATTTGTAAATTAATACATGTATACTTAGGTTTTAATTCTTTTTGAGTGTACACATGAACATTTAATGAGATAATATTATTATATTGTAGTAAGTTAGGGAGTATATATACACATAATTATATAATCCATGTACATTGGGTTAGTCCAGATAATATTGAAATATAATTTAGCTGAGTACTATCAACCCATAATTTTCATAAAACTTTATTATTTCAATTACACATAATTATTGAAATAATTATTTATTCAAATTTAATTTCTCCCATAACATTAAAGTACACATTTAATTTACCCACCACACATCATGTTGTCACATAAGCTCATTTATGTAACTTAGTAAAATTATATGATTCACCTAATTTTATCATATAGTTTTATATATCATGTAATCACATTGTAACGTCACACCTTATTTTATATTAAGTAGACGTAGCCACTTTATAACATATAATCACACATTACATATTATTGTACATAGCAATAATTTAATAATAATAAATATTAGTCTATCATATCATTTGATCATTAATATGCTATTACTCATAACAATAATTAATTTAAGAATATAATATAGATTAATTCTTCCACTCATTAAACCATTCCTTCATTAATTTAATTAATGAATTTCTTAGTCTTCTATTATGCTACACTAGGCAATTCCCATAAGCTTTAAATTAAGCTCTTCATTAAAACCTCCATATTCCTCAATTATTATAAATTCAATTTAATTTAATTGAGTTATCCCATCTCATGCCACATAAACATTTAGATTAGAATAAATATTAACACATTTATTTATATCAATATAAATATTATTTATAAAATTCCACGGGTATTACATCCTCCCCCTCCCCTTATAAAATTTTTGTCCTTAGAATTGGTAAAAGGTTACACAAAAAGATGGGGATAGTCTCTCCTCATCTTATCTTCTAATTCTCACGTGGCCTCCTTGGCATCGTGGTTTCGCCAAACTACTTTTACAAAAGATATAACTTTATTTCTTAATGTTTTTTCTTTCCTATCTAGTTTCTGGACATGAATTTCTTCATACGCCAGATTCTTCTCTACTTGAATGGGCTCATAAGAGATCACGTGCTTATAATCAGGCTTGTATGGCGTAACAAAGAAATATAAAACACATTGTGGATGTGTTCCAGCTCGGGTGGTAAGGCTACTTTGTATGCCACTTTGCCCACTCGCTTCAAAACCACAAATGGTCCTATGAACCTCGGACTCAATTTTCCTTTCTTATCGAATCGTATCTTTCCTTTCCAGGGAGATACTTTCAAAAATACAAAACTACCGACCTCAAAGTCTCGGTCCTGACGATGCAAATCTGCGTACTTTTTCTGGTGATCTTGAGCTGCTACCAATTTGGCTCTTATTGTTGTCACCACATCTGTTGTTTGTTGCACTAATTCTGGTCCCAAAATTCGTCGTTCTCTGACTTTGTCCCAACACAACGGCGTTCTACATTTTCTCCTGTAAAGAGCTTCGTACGGTGGCATACCGACACTCGCATGACAACTATTGTTGTAAGCAAATTCTACTAAGGGTAGGTGATCATCCCAATTCCATCTGAAGCAGATCACACAAGTTCTAAGCATGTCCTCTAGCGTTTGTATTGTTCGCTCACTTTGTCCGTCTGTCTGAGGATGATAAGTAGTACTCAATCTTTACTGTGTTCCCATTCTCTCTTGCAAGCTTTTCCAAAATTTTGACTGTGAAGCGCGGATCTCGATCAGAGACAATTAACACCGGCACTCCATGTCGTGAAATAATTTCCTTTATGTACGGACTTGCTAACTGATTGAGGTTGAAACGGATCTTGATTGGCAGAAAATGAGCTGTCTTTGTTAGTCGATCCACGATAACCCAAATGACATCATAACCTTTCTACGTGACTAGAAGTCCTACCACGAAATCCATCGTAATGTGCTCCCATTTCCACTCCGGTATCTTCAATGGTTGAAGTAGACCACTCGACCTTTGGTGCTCTATTTTGACTTGTTGACAAGTGAGACATCTACTGACGCACTCTGCGACTTCCCATTTTAGATTGGGCCACCAAAAGTGCTGTCGAAGATCTGATACATTTTTATGCCTCCTGGATGAACAGAATACGTCTTATTGTGTGCTTCGTGCAAGATTTCCTCTCTCCATTCAGTTACAACTGGAACCCATACTCTTCCTTCGAATATCAAGATACCGTCATTATCCATTTTGAACTTCTCTTCCTCATTTTTTTGCTATTCTCTTCTGTATCTTCTTGCATTCTTCATCCTTCTCTTGTGATACCTTTACTCAATCCAATAATGTTGGACGAGCTTCCATTACAAATACTTTTTCTTCAGACCCTCCAGGTCCCTTCACTTCTATTTCCAATTTCTTTATTTCTTTTATTAACTCTTCCTGAGTTGTCAACTCGAATAATTTCTCCCTTCCCTTTTTACTCAGTGCATCAGTAACTACATTCGCTTTTCCTGGGTGGTAAATAATTTCGCAGTTATAATCCTTGATCAATTCCAATCACCTTCTATGTCGCATGTTCAACTCCTTCTATGTGAAGATATATTTCAGACTCTTGTGGTCCGTGTATATCTCACATTTTTCTCCATACAGATATTGTCTCCAAATCTTTAACGCAAAAACTATTACCGCTAACTCCAAGTCATGGGTAGGGTATCATTTTTCGTAATTCTTCAATTGTCGTGATGCATACACAATGACCTTGCCATGTTGCATTAGCACACAACCAAGTCCCTTGTACGACGGATCATTATACACCACGAAACCTCCCGCATTATCTGGCAATGACAACACAGGCGCTTCACTTAACCTCCTCTTCAACTCCTTGAAACTTTCCTCGCATTTTTCCGTCCAAACAAACTTTACCGTCTTCCTTGTTAGATTGGTCAACGGGGTTGCTATCTTAGAAAAATCTTGGATGAATCTTCGATGGTACCTGGCTAATGGGTTCTGATGAACTTACTTCAGCTATTTTGACTGGTGGTGAACGGGCCTTTTTGGCTCGAAATCGAGTTCTTGGACCAATCTGCACAAAACCTGTAACGCCCCCAAATCCGGGTCCCCAGAACCACGGACCTGGTACGTTACGATACATCATTTCTATAACTACTGCGAAAGATATAAACATAAATTGTTTATACAATAACTTTTACAACATAATTCTCATGGTCTGTAACCTTAAATTAATACCTGCATTCAATATTCTACACGACATACAATGTCATTTGTATCCTATACTATTACCATTTTAACCGTATAATAATTCCATCCGGAAACTTGTCACTGCCTTTGACTGTGTCCGAAGTTTTTTCTTTAATCTGAAATGTTTATCATAATATAGCAAGGGTGAGAAACAAGTTTGTCCAGCAAGTTTAAGTTCAAATGAAGATATATCATGATTGAAAAGAATAATAAGCTGACAAACTTTCAACAATATAAGAATTGTGAAAGAACATGAATCAATAATGCTTAATAGCCAACAATGAACATGAATAAATTCAACTGAACAATATGGTAATGAAGGTGATCAGCCTTTTATACCTGATGAACATATGCAACATGCACTAAGTGCGAAACAATAATCAGTATAGATGTGAATAATTAACAATAATTATTCACGAATATGCTTTGAAATATACTCAAAGTTGAGTTAGAGAAAACTTGCATGTACCGTCGATTACTGCTACGCAATATAAACTAATCGCTTTATTTTAAAGACCTATCAGTTATAAGATTGATCTTTCAATTAGCATAACATACCTTATAAGTAAACTATCTAACATTTAAACACATAATCAAATATTAGATAACCTTAACACTATACAAATACAAGTCTAAACCTAGCACACATTTAGTCTTTAATAATATTCAATATAGTATACTGAGTGGTTTCCCACAAACAACTAACAAATTAGTTTTCGTCTCGTCTACACTATTTTCACAGTGAGTTAGATCGGTTACTAATTCGTAGATCCCTTCCCCATATGAAGGAGTCGTTTAGCCTAGCTACTATACATCAACCATTAAAGAGTACGTCTGTACTACCTTAGACTTAACACTACTTTATCATACAACTTATAAATGAAAACTTAGTCTTTCATTTTATAAGTCCTTTATAATTAAATAAGTTGAATATCTAATCCAGCAACCTGGATTCAGACTGAATTTCAATTTATTAAACTATTTTCCCAATCCAGCAGACTGGATTCAACTGACCTCCAATCCAGCAAGCCTAGATTCAAACTGACATCCAATCCAGCAAGCCTGGATTCAACTGACCACCAATCAAGCAACTTGGATTATCCAAATAGATCAATCCAGCATCCTGGATTATCCAAACATACCAATCCAGCATCCTGGTGGCCAATCCAGCAAACCAGATTACAATCCAGCAAACTTGATTCTAATCTAGCAATCTGGATTCCTCTTTTTTAACCTAATCATCTTATTATTTTTTTATCTTTAGTCCATACATAAATACATGTATTTCATACACAAAAATAATTTTTCAGAATTTTTTTAATTTCCTTAAGTATTTTTCAAAAATCCATTTCTAGTTAATTCCTAAAGAAATTTACTATATCACGCTTAACTCCAAAAATTCCCAACTCTTGGAGGGATCTTACACATGTTATCGTGAGCCTCCAATTTAACCTTCGTGGCCATCGGAGTGATAGAACTCCGGTTATAGCGATTTTCGTTGGAAAAATACAAATATTGAAATGGTCATAACTTTCTCAATTTAAGTCGAAATGAGCTCATTTTTGGACACAAGCTACTTTATAACATATATTTTAATGTCCCAAAAGATTGGATTTTATTTCATAAATAAAGTTGGCCTAAATTTCCCTTGGCATTTCTGGACAGATTGCTTTTTAGCAATTTTCAGATTTTACGTCCTTCGCTAATTTCGGCCCACACAAAAATCTGTAACTCATTTTTCAGTGATTCCACTTGGAAAGTTAGAAGACTCATAGATCTAAGTCCAGAAATTAACTACACTCAAAAATTAGAAATACACTAGGAGATATGGTCGTTTGAATTTCATAATATGTTTTCTCAAAATCTGATTTTCCAATTTTTGTGTTTTGTAAGAGAACTTTCATGATCTCTTGATTAATCCAACATTAGCCATCATAAACCATCATAAAACATAGTAATATCTCATATACCCATGGATATAACATAATCCATGATCTAATACCTCAAATAATCACCAAACGCAAGATAAACACAATCAAGCTAAGAAAATTTAGGGTTTTCTTACTTTTAAAAAACTTATTTCCTTTTTCATACTTTAGATCTAACTTTTGATCTTTAAAAGGGTTAGATCTAAACATATACTACTTATTAACATATAGATCTAAGGTTTATGAGTTTTAAAATCTTAGATCTTTAATTTATCAAAAATAGAAGAATAAACTAGATTATAGTTAGGGTTTATACCTTTTATGAATACTCTTTCTTCTTCTTCTTCCTAAGATTTGGTTAGGAAAGAAATAAACCATAAGAACTCTCTCTTTACCTCTCTCCCTCTCTCCCTCTTCCTTATCATGGCCAAACTTCCCATTTTTCTCTCTTTGTGATTTTGCTTTTGCTTTCTCTTTCTTCCTTTCTTTTCATTTTCTTTCTTATTCTTCCTACCCGTTTCTTTCTTTCTCACATACAAAATAATGTGAGATATTATCTTATCTCTTCAAATATTTGCCAATCTTCATCCCTTATCTCTCTCAATATTACAAGTGTTGCTTGCAGCAAAAGTAAGAGTGGTGGCCAAATAATCACAAGACACCTAGCAAAGTTAGTGACCAACTAAAGGTAGAAAATCATTACATGCATCTCCCTTTCTCCTCTCCCATATATTTTGGCCAAGTGGCCATCTAATCTTACAATATTTGTTTTATTTTATGCTTTACACAATGACTAAGATACCCCTCCACAATTGGGCTTAAGTCTTGGGCTTTCATTTAATTCTTTGGGCTTGCTCTTTTTTCTTAATTTACTTACCAACTAAAATAAACTTGGGCCTCCACTATAAATTGAATTGGACCATTATAATATTCGTCACATACATGTTATATTGAGCTAGTTTCATAACTTAATTACTATTAAATCAAATTAGCTACAAGTCCAATGCTTAATTAAACAATTGGGCTCTTTATTTAAGTTCTTGGGCCACAAAATCATCCTAGTCCATTAAATCTATTCTCACTAAAAATAATGCTCAATATTTTTGATATTTACATATTCTTAATTATCTTTATATACAAAATAAATGTATACATAATATATAATGTATATTTATTTAATCGTACACCTAATTCACATAAGTCCTCACACATTCTATTAGTTTATTAACTAAATAGCCATAATTGGCTTAATGAGTTATAAACACTCACACTCACATAAGCATACACATAATTCACATACCTAATTTATATATTAGGACACCGAACTTTATAGGTATCGTAGTACCTTATTCTTAATATTCCATCAAACACATATAGATTCATCTCTAAGGTTTAGAAATTTGTAACCAATAATTCCTCTATTCTCAATCAAATAATAAACCATTTAGGTTCTTCTTTAAAATTTTTAAATTATTCCTCAAATTCACATCTAGGTTTTATCCTTAAACCTTTATTTTAATCATTTAAGATCTTGTAAATTTTTGGGTTGTCACAAAATCGATATCTAGTTTAGACTGGATATTGGTGGACAGAAATGCATGATATGCTATGCATCAGTTTAATGGGTTTTTAATCTTTTCCTGCAAAACAACGGGTTAGTCGACGTGATGACAAGATAAAAAAGACGTACAAATAACAGTTTAAGATGATTGTCATTTATATACGCGGAAGAGTAAATAGGGTATGAATTTATCAGTGGCTGACCTATCTTTGGGTTACTCTCACGAGCTTTTTGAAATTAGTTCCCAGATCTTCGTAATTTACTTGATGAAAACATCTATTTTTGAATTAGAGCGGATCTGAGTGGTGCCTTTCCTGAGCCTCACAATGGAAACACCCAGAGGAGTCCAGTAATAAACAACCGACGGGATTATCTCCTAATGGAGGTACCACACAACATACATTCACATACATTCACGTCCTCACCGTATGCAATATGATGACATTGTCTGAAGCACTAATATATTGTGCAAGACACTAGTACAAAAACTGCTAAAAGATTGAGACAATTATCACACACAAAGATCATTCACACAAGATGCACATGCAAAATGAAAATCAAAAAGATTGAACGCGACTTAAGCCCTCTTTAATCCCCAGCAGAGTCGCCACCTGTCGACGCCCGGAAAATTCTTTGAAGTCCGTCGTTCCTAAGTCTGTGTTGTTTGTTTTACCCTTTTTGTGTTCTCTATGTCTATGAATTTTTCTTAAAGGGTGATGTTTTAGGAAATCGATACCGACATAAGTGTCGACGACTTTGAAAAAGATTGATTTTATTATTTTATGATTGGATCGAATGAG
This sequence comes from Panax stipuleanatus, assembly GCA_020205555.1. Classification (NCBI taxonomy): domain Eukaryota; kingdom Viridiplantae; phylum Streptophyta; class Magnoliopsida; order Apiales; family Araliaceae; genus Panax; species Panax stipuleanatus. The sequence goes on along the minus strand of CM035125.1, from coordinate 90,586,029 downwards.
ACAGAGTCACCAATTGGTATGGTTTAAATGGATGTACCAACTCATCCGAGTTTTAATAGTTTTTGCAATATGGTCCAATACGTGACTCCGAAAGATTGGTCTGAAATCCAAGATTCGTGGAATTCGGGGGCTAGGTTAAGCGGGGGGAAGGTGTTAGGCACCCCCCGACTCCCGTGAAAATATGGTACTGCATCTTATTGATTTTCTATGCATAAAGTGTGTGTGTGTGTGTGTGTGTGTGTGTTATATTTGAAAAGGTTTATTTTAAGCCTCATTATGAGTTATTTGGAAGTAGTGTCGTTCCTCTTTTGCACCTATGTACGAAGGGTTTGATTTAGGCCAAAGTTTTTTTTTGGACAAAATATATATTTTATATGATAGTTTGGGAAAGCACGAGGTTTTCAAATCCTTTGCCCGAATAGTAAGCAAGGATCTTTGATACTTCCATTATTGATTTTTAGTATATGTAATTATTACGAAAGTAGTGTTGTACCTCTTTAACCCTATGCATAAAGGATTTGATTTATATAAAAGTTTATTTGTAGAACATAATATATATCAATGATGTTTTGAAAACAAAGTTTTCAAATCCTTTGTCAAATAGGAATCGAGGTCCTTTGATACTTCCATTTATGATCTAATGTCTATTCCCAACCTGCTTTATTTTTATTGAAAGGTCTTTGTGGTTTTATCGGAAATCATTTTGATGATATGCATGTAAAAAGTGCCAAAAAGGGTCGGATCATCATCGGGCATGTAAGCCATATCGATGAATCCGAGCACCCACAATTAAAGTTTTCACTATCACGGGATCTTGAATCCGACTTCTCGGGACTAACCCCTCGAGCTTGTCTTCAAGATTCAAATATTACATATACAATGATATTTGTGTTATTTAAACATTACATCATAAAAAACCAGTGCATCGTGGGAATCTAGTTAAGATCTAATCATTAGATCTCAACCCCGGTATTCCTAGGCTCACATTCATTGAAATAAACATATATACAACATGTCCTAATCCCAAGATCAGGTGGTTTCATCGGTTGAAAACCCCATCACGAGAGCTTAGGACCCTCCTCACCTTTAGATATAGATCTAGGGCTCAACGGAGTGACCGGAAATGATATAAAGCGATAAAACACGTAGATCTACCGTGGATCTAAGCCGATCTAGAATACGGGTGAAAGCTTCATGCTTGATAACCACTCAAAAGTCTAGATCCGGCTTAGATCTAGGTGGATCTAGCATATAAACTGGATCTACAATAATAAAATAGCATAATAATCGGTGGGAACTCAATATCCACCACCAACTATACAATATCTATGTAAAACAACAAGTTAGACTACGTTTACACAATATATCACATAAAACTAGTGTTTCAAAGAATATTTAAAAAGAAAGTGACCCAAAAAGAGCATTTTTCACTTCTCGGGACGCGTGAACAAGCTTTTTAACACCCGAGATCAACTTAGAACACTCTTGGGACTCCAAGTAGATGCTAAACAAGATAAAATGGCTCAAAGTTGGTGTATACAAGTTCAACTCGAGGGGTTCTCTCCAGAAATGATTTTCTCTCTCTAAAACTATCTCCTTTTTTTTTTCTAAATGAGCTCAAAGTTAGTGTTTTAACCTGCACGAGCCAGCCGCATACATACATTCAGCTAGCCGCATGTATGGATGTGGCTGGGCCAGGCGGGTCTCGCTGTCTCAAAGTGTGTTCCTTTGGTCCTGGTTCGGAGGAATTTGACCTTCGCAGACCGATCTTTCCGAAAGTATTTGCGAAATACGGTGGAATAAAATCTAGTCTGACTGAGTCGGGTTCCGAGAAGATAATGCTGGTAGCTGAGATATATCTTCCGGTTCCAGATGATAGTTAGCTGGTTTATCTCTGATGGCACGTAGTTTGAGGTTTGCTGAGGTGGTTTCCAACGGACACCGTCGCAGCTTGGCGATCCTCGTTCGGTTCACGACAGGTTCTGAAGTTGTTGGTCCTTTGAATCATTCACGGGGTTGTCTCCGGGATGACCTGATTCTTTTAACCTATCTCGGGGTTGTCTCTGAAGTAAAATTACATTTTTGCCTTTCTGCAAGGTTAGTACAATGAAAACGAAATTTTGAGTGTCTACATATTGCACTTAATTAAATTATTCTATAACATAATCACATCAATTATTTATTCAACTCAATAAATAAATCAACTAAAATATTTATTTAATTCAATAAATATTAAAAATTAATATACAAAAATCTCGTTTGTTATAATTTTCCCTCCTTAAAAGGATTCTGTCCCCAGAATCACAACTAAAAAAAACTCATTCGTCACATTCTTCCCCCCTTAAAAAGATTATTGTCCCCAGAATAGTTATACAAGAAAATTAAGCAAATAGTTGGGGATAAGTTTTCATCATAACATTTTCGAGTTCCCACGTAGCTTCTTCAGCATTATGGTTCCTCTAGATCACCTTAACAGAGGGTATCACTTTATTTCTAAGTACTTGTTCTTTTCTGTGAACTATCTGAATAGGAACCTCTTCATATGTTAAGTCTTTATCGAACTGTAACGGCTCATACTCTATCACATGCTTGTAGTCGTGTTTGTACGGTCGTAACACAGAAATATGGAATACATTATGAATATGATCTAACTCCAGAGGTAACAGAACCTCGTAAGCTACCTTGCCAACCCTTCGCAGTATCTCAAAAGGTCCAATGAATCTGGGACTCAATTTTTCCTTCTTGGCAAATCAATTTTTCCCCTTCCATGGTATTACCTTCAGGAAAACGAAGCTTCTCACTTCAAACTCTCGATTCTAACGATGATAATTATCATATTTCTTCTATCTGTCCTGAGCAGTAACCAATCTCGATCTGATCAGCTTGATGATCGCAGCAGTTTGTTGCACCAATTATGGTCCCAACAGTTGTCGTTCACCAACCTCATCCCATCATAATGGAGTCCTACATTTTCTGCCGTACAATGCTTCGTAAGGCGGTATGCCAATATTTGCATGACAACTGTTGTTGCAGGCGAACTCCACCAATGGCAGATGATCATCCCAGCTTCCTTTGAAGTCCATAACACAAGTGATAAGTAGGTTTTATACCTACTTATTGGCTACCAACTTACTATAACTATAGCTTAATCTCACGTGTTTTAGTTACTTTTCATGTGTTTTATCTTCATTTTATAGATTGCATAGCGGAAACTCTCTTGATGGCATCGTGGGTGGAATTAACATGGAATCGGTTTGATGGCGAGCATGAGGCATTTAGTGGAGGCGTGAAGGTTAGAAGGAAAGCAGTAAGAAGTCCAAAAGGTGCAGAAGCAGGAAACAAGGTCAGCAGAAGAATTGCAGAATTCTACAAGAAATCTGCAGAGTGCGGCTGCGCCCTTGCATAGTGTAAACACAGCGCAAGCAAGTCATTACAGTATGTTGGAGTGGTCTTATAAACCGTGTAGATTAATTAAAAATCCATTGTGGACGTACAAGCAAGTATATACATAAACAACTTGTAAAAATTAAACATGTTCTACACAAGGTGTATATATATATATACTTTGTTCAATATAAACAAACAGTCTCATATTGTCATTCCAAGGAGAATGCCGCTAGCTAGCTTTCAAATGAATAAGAAAGATTTCATACTCATATCACAAGTCCAACTCCCGAAAGACTCACTATCAAGAAGCTCCCTCTATTCGGTAAAAATTACCTTAATTTGACTTTTTCAGTTGAATTGACTATTTTAAAATAAAATTTACACAATTTTCTTGTAAATATAAACAAAAAAACTATAATCATAAAAAACTATGTAGAATTTACTACCACATCTAACTGTCATGGGTTTAAAAATATAAATTAATATGCCTAATTTTTAATTTTAAAGTAAGTCAATTTGATCATAAAAATGAAAATAAGTCCAATTTTTTTAAGTAAAAACAATTTTTGATGGACGAATAGAGTAGTATTATACATCGTATTATTATGTGCACTCACTAATTGGCCTATTGCATAACCATATTACAACTTACAAAAAGAAATATCAAACTCGTAAGGGTACTTTTTAGTTCCTACGATTAATACTACGTAGTCTCATTACCTAATCTTCTTTATCTTGCATGGACCCTATTTATTATGAAGCGCAACAACCTAAGCCCAATGTCTATAAGAAATTGATAAATTCACAACAGAAAATGATATTTTCATAATAAAATCATCATTATAGATCCTATAGCGACAGTTTTCACTGTCGTTATACATTTATAGCGACACTTTTATTGTGAAAATATCAAAATGGGTTGTTAAAATATCAAAATGAGTATGTTAATAGGTGCTTAACTTGTCAGAAAGTCAAGGCTGAACATCAAAGACACAGTGGTTTGTTACAATCATTGGAGATTCCGGAGTGAAAATAGGAGCATATCATGATGGACTTTGTGGTAGGATTTCCAACGACGCAGAAAGGACACGATGCTATTTGGGTAATAGTCGATCGTTTGACGAAGTCGGCTCTTTTCTTGACGATAAGAGTCAGATATAACTTAGACCAGTTAGCTAAGCTTTATGTCAAAGAGATTGTCTCAAGACATGGAGTGCCAGTTTCGATTGTGTTAGATCGCGACGCGCGATTCACCTCGAACTTCTGGAAGAGTTTGCAAGAACAGATGGGAACACAACTGAGGTTGAGCACGACGTACCATCCACAGACAGATGGACAAAGCGAAAGAATAATTTAAATGCTAGAAGACATGCTAAGGTATTGCGTTATGGATTTTAAGGTAGTTGGGACGATTATCTACCGTTGGCAGAGTTCGCCTACAACAATAGTTATCACACTAGTATAGGCATGCCGCCTTACGAAGCGTTATATGGATGAAAGTGCAGAATGCCACTGTGCTGGGATGAAGTGGGGGAGCGTCGAATGTTAGGACCCGAGATGGTACAACAAACGATGAAAGTAGTTAAGTTAATACGAACGCGGCTAGTAGCAGCTCAAGACAGACAGAAAAAGTATGCCAATCCACATCGAAAGAACAGAGAGTTCAAAGTTGGATCGTATGCGTTCCTGAAGGTGTTTCCTTGGAAGGGGAAGATACGCTTCGGGAAAAAGGGGAAGTTAAGCCCTAGGTTCATAGGACCTTTTGAGATTTTGAGGAGGGTTGGAGAGGTAGCATATGCGATAGCATTACCTCCAGAGTTGGGGCATATCCATAACATGTTCCACGTTTTGGTATTACGTCCCTATAAGCTGGATTACAAGCATGTAATTGAGTATGAACCAATTCAAGTCGAGAAAGACTTAACGTACGAAGAGATCCCTATCCAAGTCATTGATAGAAAAGAACAAGTGTTGAGAAGTAAAGTCATACCTTCGGTGAAGGTGATATGGAGGAACCACAATGCCGAAGAAGCAGCGTGGGAACTCGAGGACAAGATGAGGAAGACTTATTCTCATTTGTTTGAGTAGCTTATATTGTAATTCTGGGGACAGAATTCTAATAAGAAGGGGAGATTGTAACGCCCGAGAAAATCAAGCGTTTATGTAAATGAATTTTATTTGATTTATTAAATAAAATTTGCTTATTTGCTTTTTAAACTGAGTAAGTTAATCGTAGGTCGTTCTATGACCTAGAGAATGCAGAAATGAGGAGGATTCTGGCTACGTGCTAGAAATATTCGATACAAAATTATAAGACGAAAATAAAAAAATTTCGAGAATAAAAATATTTCTGGGAAAAGACGAAATAGGCACTATTCATCTATAAAACCCTAAGGGTTAGGGTTTGACCCTAAGGGTTAGGGCTGGAGACCCTAGGCCATTTTGAGAGTTCAGAATGTCGGAATGACATTCTGTCAAAAGATTTGACTGTAATATACCGTGAAAAATTACGTTAGCCGAGAAAAGTTTTCTCGGGAGGAAAAGTACAAAAATCACTATTCATCCATTTCTGCTCAGGAATTTATTTTGAAATTCTGAGAAACGCGTAATGATAGGATTTCAAGGCAAGGTGAAATATGTAATAATAATTCACTTATTGCTGACGAAGTTTTCGCATAGGGACTTAGAATCCTAAGTGTTAGGGAAAATAAATCAATGATTAAATTATTTACGTATAATAATAAATGATTATTATACGAAAAGAATACGCGTATAATACGAAGTATTATACAAGAATAATACGGAGAGAATATGAGGAATTATACGACGTGTAGTACAAATTTTATACAGAGTAAATACGTTGGAATGAATTGAATTGGAAATAAATTGAATTAATATTAATAAGTTAACCCGTGGGTCGAACTATTGGGTAAACAGATGGGTAAACCATGGGGCAACCCATGGGGAATCCCATGGCCACATGGGAGCATGTGGGATCACAAGGGGGAGATATGGTTGTCATGTGCTAGAACATAGGCTCTAAATTGGTGGGAAAGAAAGGGGAGGAGGTGGGAATAGTAGAAGAGATTGGGCCTAAATGACCACACTACCCTTACCTTGCCAACTTCTATAAATAGAAGAGCAAATGCTAGTGATTTGGTTGTTTGTTCAATTTTCACCCACACACATAGAGAGAGAGAAGACGAAAGCTTGTGCCTTGCCAAGTCAACTCACCAAGAAGCTAAGAAACCTTTGAGTATCCAACACTCAATCAAGCAATCAAGTACTAACCAAGGTATAAGATAAGAAATCATGCTAAGAATCCTTTTCCTTTTCTAATAGAATTGATAGAGAAGTGTTAAGAGAAAGCATGAACCTTAAGAAGTTATAAGGATGGCTTAATGAGTAACTAAGAACCCTAATAAGCCATGCATGTTAAGACACTAAGAACTTATGAAGAACAAATGAAGAACCTAGTAAATGTGTAAGAAATGGACTAACAAAATTGTTAAACCATAAAAACTTAAATGTTTTGAATGGTTGGAATTAATAATAATCAACCATTGGATTGATTCCAATTGGTTTGAAGTAATAATAACCAATAACGAAGATTCGGCGAAAATTACGCAATTAGACGATAATCGTCGAAAACGTACTTTTCTCTGATTAGAAGTCAAAAGTCGCCATGTGCTTCAGAAATGATGGTTTTAGATTTCAACACGTGTAATTCGGTAAATAAGACTTGAGAGAACAAGAACGAACCAATTCTGACTTAAAACGAAGAATTGAGAGTCGAACGTTCACGAACGTTTAACGAGAACGTAAAAATGGACTAATCTGCGAATTTATCTTCGACAGATTAGAAATGAATTCCGACTTGATAGGATGATAGAGCATATCATTTGTGAACAATCGGATTTAGAACGAGCTAATTCGGAGTTGTAACGGTTACGTTATGAGCTCATGAATTTCAGAATTTTCAAGACTTAGAAAAAAAATTCTAAAGCACAGGGCAGGCACGGACCGCGCCGCCCAGAAGGTTAAACTGGAGCGGGGGGCACCAGTCTGGGAAGGTCCCTACATAGGTAGCGCGGGGCCCGCCAGGTGTAAAGGAAAGGGAGCGTGCGCCGCGCCGACCAGGAAAAAATGTTGACCAAGTTAAAAATCACTTAACCTTTTCTATATCAACTAAGGGTTTAGTAATTGATGAATTTGTACCTTTAAACAACATGTTTAATCAATGGTTTATAGGAATTAAACGTTAACCAAACATAATTGAACTTAAGTTTTGGAAACGTTAAGACAAAGATTAAGTGAAGGAACAAGGGAAGTCTCATTTATCATCATGCTTTGTGATGATTGATGAGACTTTGGTGTATAACATATGAATGTTAATAAGCTGAGATAAATGTTAAGTAACTTAAACGAATGTTATTAGTTTAACGATTCGGTTAAGTTATACAAGGAGGAGATGTTAAGCCACACATTGTGTATCAATTATGAATTCTCATTGGTATGCTCTGTGATATGCTTTGTAGACGTTGTAAAAACTTAGTAGACTATGTGTAAAAGCTTAAGAGACACAAAGACAAGTTTTCTAACTTAGTTCATATTATATTATGAATGCAAGTTTCCTAACCTTGTTCAAGATATACTTGATGTAAGTGTTTCTAAACTCTTGTCTATATGTTATGGTTGGACAAGTGGTCGTTGTGCATAATTGCTTATGTATGAATTGTTATTGAATAGTCGATGCCATTTGATTCGGCTAGACTGAGACTTAGCATATTCTGGTGGGTTTTTCCACAAATCTTTCCAAAATATATACAATGTGATGATCCTATGCCCATTTTCTTGATACGGATTCTCAGGTAAACCTGAGCATGAATAAAACAAAGGTTTTAAACGTTGTTAATTCGACAGGCACGTGAGGTTGCCACCAATTAAACGTAAACACGTTTAATGTATGAGTGTTGATCAACATAGAGTACTACAGGCTGATCACCTGGATGTGATCGTAAGCTATATCGAACTTACGGCCTTCGTGTCGGGTTGTTCCTTTCATGAATGAGAACTGAAATATGGTTCGTGGTCGTTGACCAAGATGGATTTTGAAGAGGCTATAAAGTCCTTGGGAATTGTTTTAAAGGAATCAAAATGATATTTTGATTATTCTTAAGTACTTCATAACTATTGTACAGTTATTGAAGACCATGATATATGATTCTTGATTTTATGGTTTCAAGAAATAATGTTTAACTTGCTGAGCTGTTTATGCTCATTCTTGCTTAAAACTAAATGATTTCAGCTAAAAGTGAACGGACTGAAGGATCCGGTAAAGACAAAGGCAAGTCCAAGATGGACAAGTAGTGACCTTTGTAATAGTATAGTATTTGTATTGTAATTACTGATATTATGACAATGAACAATGTAATGGTTACGAATAACTTAGGAAGAGATTAATAGAATGTAATAATTAGTAAACTTATGCATTGTTATTGATGTATTCAATTGAATGTATGAGTAGATTGTAGCACCGTGTATCACCATGTCCTAGGTTTGAAGGTACCCAGATTTGGGGGCGTCATAGGATGGTATCAAAACTTTAGGTTATAAAACTTAAGGGATAAAAACCTTAGGCTATAACCTGGAGAAGTGAAGTAGAAGTTAGAAGTAAACAAACTCGGGTAGAGTTTTAAAAGACGAAACTAACATTTTACATATTAAATGTGATACATGTTGTTAATATTTTGATTATATACTAATCAAGTTATGTGTGCCTTATTGTAGATAACAGGATAATGGATAAGTATAATGAAATACATGAGGTTAGCGAGGACTCAGTTAATATGATATGTTAGTTCCCAGTAGGCACACAATATATCTAGAAGGGGGGGTTGAATAGATCCTTTGAATTTATAAAGTCTTTTGCATTTTAATTTGTATAGCTAAGAAGTTAGCATATGACAATCATAAGAATCATTTCAAGCACAGCGGAATAAGTTAAATCTCTCCTTCATTGATATATTGATAAACATTGATACATTATTCTTGGAGTTAGTTTAGTTGTAAGTAGTTAGTACATACATAGCAGTTAGGTACATCATGTAAAGACATAAAGTAAATGACAGAATGTAAAAGACACAAAAAGGTTTTAAGTGGTTCAGAGCCAACTCGACTCCTAATCCACTCTTCTGCACTCTCTTAGGAAATCTACTAATGAATGGGCATCACCCTGAATAACTAAGATTCCTTCAAGGCTAGCAGCCCTAGAACTTCAGTTCACTTTTGAACTCTTCAAGCCCTTTAGCTTGGAACTCCTTTAGTTCACTAAGAACTCTTCAAGCCCTTTGGCTTGGAACTCTAGTTCACAAAGAACTCTTCAAGCCCTCAGGCTTGGAACTCATTTAGTCCCTCCGGACAAGGACCCTTTGGCCCTTGGCTACTTGTAGTTGTAGTTGTTGTTGTTGTTTGTGCTTTGCTGCTAAGATGTCTTGAAGCTTGATCACTTGGTACTTAGCAACTAGGCTTGGTCCTCAGCATTCTGCTTCGAGTCTGGACCTCTTCTATGGTGCAGCTGACCTGTAGTATGTTCAGCTCATCTTCACTTGCTGTCAGCTGTGCACCTTCACCACATAGGACTGCTAAGGCTTTTCATTATGGGTCACCTTCTTCTGACCCTTAGCATCCTTTAAAACCTCCTTGAATGATATGCAGACATGGTTCTGCATCTTTTCTTGTTTAGCTTCTGGTTCTTTATGGTGATCTATAGAGTGGCTCTTCTTATCTTCTTTATGCTCAGCCACCTTCTTGAATGCTATCTTCTTAGCCTTCTCGGCTCTCAGCTTGGCTTCCATCTTTAGTGGCATTCTCATCCTTGTTGAGTGAGTCTTTAGTCTGTTCAGTCCTTTTTTAAGTCTGCTTCACTTCCACCTTCGTAGTCTCACTGCCACTGAGACTTGTTCTCTTCAACTCTAGTCGTAGAGTCAACAACTTTTATCTTTGAAGCTTGTCCTTTAAATACCCTTCCATAATCTTCCCGTTGGAAAGTAGCCATTGGAAGCTATTTGAATTGCTTCGCAGATCTCGAGTTATTTGGTGCAGACTGCTGATGTGACGTGACAGCTCCTTTTTCACTTTACTGACACAGCAGTCTGCTTTCTCTATATCGTATCAGAGATGTCACTGTTCCATGTTAGGCTGGTAGTCCTCTTTATTACTCCTCTTTGATTCCTTGATTCGAATCCTTAGGAGTTGTCCTTCTGCATCGATGCTCTCAAATAGCAACGTTCGGATGTCAGTCTTCAGATTAAATTATTGCCAATGCTTCAATCTTCAGACGTCAGAACTCTACGATTCTGATGCAGATGTTCTTGGACCTTGATCGTAGTGTGTCATATTGAATGTTGCTTTGACTGGCAGAGACAACAATATGATTTTGATGAGTGTTCTTGGATCTTCAATATAGAACATCTCTTCCTTTATTTGTGCAGTGTTTCAACACTTCTCTTGCCTCGACTGATCTCAGGAACTGATATTTTGACTTGTCGTTCTAACCTCTTCTGAATAGCAAGACATTTCAAATTTGTGGCATACCCAGCTCCTTTCTCCTGGTGATCTCCCGTTCACCTATCTTCAATGGTCTGACCCATGCTTAATCACTTCTGTCTTGTTCTTCATAAATTGGCCGGTATCTCTGTAGATTGTATGAGTTCCTTCTTTACTTTGGCAAACACTACGATCTTAAGTGATTCTCAAGATCGTTGTCTTATGTTCTCTTGACAGCTACTTCACTTGCTGACTTTCTCCAGTCAGTCAGTTTGCATGAAATCTTCTTCTAATTAGCTTGTGGAAGACTTCATCTCGAATGGCCTCACAACTCAGTCTGCATATTGATAGAGTTGATGCTTAGATCTTCTGTTAGCTTGTATGCCATTCGATGAGTGCTCTCTGGTACTCTTCACGTAGGATGTATCTTTGTAGCTCAGACCAGAGGCTTCATGCTTTGGATATATTGGGAGTGCCCATTTGATGAGAATCGTGTTGACACTACGATTCTTCCCTTAGCGTTGTTGAGCAACCCTTGTGGAAGCCTTATTTCTGCATACTACGATTTAGCTTAGTTGCTGCAGACACTACAATTCCAAGATCAGACCTTGACAGACTACGATTCTGCTTTCATGCTTGCTGCATTCGTCTGATCTTTCCCGACTACGATCTCTGCCTCTGATGATCATTAGACTCCACTAGTTTAAGTGTGATCTACAATTCTTGACTTAGTTCTGGCAGTTTCTCGGTCGGCTCATAGACAGGCTGTCTCTTCAATTCTGAACATGACTTCCTCAGTAGACTACGGCTCTGAGGAATTTCTTCTCGACACACTACGATTCTTCCTCATTTCTCCTGGCAAACTACGAACTCCGAGATCTACTATCCTGCAGACTACGATTCTGCCTTGATAGCTCTCGAGTCTCCTTTGTCTCTCCTGGCAGACTACGATTCTGATGTAGTGCTTCGACAATCAGACATGCCTATTTATTATATTTTAAGATCAACCTAACAAGCTTAATCTTTCTATATTTATAGTCCTTGTACATCATTTCTTTTTAAGAACTTTACAAAGCTATTTTTCTTATGTAGGATCAACCTAACATATTTGATCATTTTAGTCTAAGTCCTTGTACATATATTCCTATTATCTATCAAAGGAGTTTACAGCTTTTATCAATGCAAGCATACTTGCATATTTATCTATTTATATCATAATTAAATCATATATAAATAGGAATAACATTCTTATGTATATTCCTAACAATCTCCCCCTATTTGATTATGACAAAAAAAACTAGTGCATATGCATAAGATGAATGAATCTTATATACAGTGAGCAGCTGTATTTCTAAAGCAGATAATCATGAATGTCATTGATGATAATATGAAATTACATATGCTATGACACTCTACATTCTGGATCCAAAACATAGTTAATTAGATAGAGATGTACCTCTTCTGCTCCATGTATATCTCTATAATGTCTGTTGATCAGCTTCTGCGCTGCTCATCTTTCTTTCTTCTTTTTCTTCTTTCCTTGCTCCCCTCAGATGCATGCTTCACTTCTTTGTCTGATCAAGCTCTGGTCTAGTTGCATGTTCTTCTTCTTTGTTTAGCTCCCCCTCAGATTCTGTGTTGGGGTCATCATCTTTTGGCTCCCCCTCAGATGATGATTCTGCTTTTGCTGCTACTTCCTTCTTCTTCTTTTCCTTTGTCCTCTTGGCCATCTTTGTCTCTCTGCTACTTTTTTTCTTAGACTTCAGTCTCCCCCTTGAGTCTCTAGAATGTCTCTTTTGATGTATCTTTTTCTCCCCCTTTTTCTCATTAATCACTTGTGAAAGCTACTCCACTTTTGACATAAGCTGCTCCATCATGTGAGATGAGTTACCAACCTCAATCTTGAGTTCTTGTTGGCTTAGCTCAAGCTGGAGGGAGAGAGATTGTTTTAGATCGTCAATCTTGTCATAGAGAAATAGGATTTGATCTTGATTAGCCTTCTGAACTTGTAGAGCTTCTTCCTTTTGATCACTTGGCCTTCAGAAATACTTGATCCCTTAGATGAAGCTTTAGGGATATGTAGAAAAGTTTATCTTGAAGCCTCTTGGACAGCTCATTATCTTCGTTAGTTGATATGTCCTTTATTTCTACAGTGATTTGAGAAATCTCCTTAACCAGTTCTTCAGAGTTATTTAGCAACTCTTGCTCTTGAGGAGATGTGGTATCAGGTTGTTTATCCTCTTTCTGAGCATTTGGTTGATCATCCTCCTATTGAGTATCAGGGTGAACTCCACGATTTTCACCTTTGGAAAGATTTTTAAAGGTAGCAAGAATTTGATAAATCGTTGAGTTCCATGCTGCTTGGGCAGAATACAACTCCATAAATTCGTCTTGATCTTCTTCAAGGATAACGTGAGATGACTCCATAATTATAGACTTGGGCAGAATCCTTCTTCCATCTGAGTCTGCTCGACAATCGTAGGGGATGTAATGATTTTTAGCATGTCTGTATATCTTGAAGTGAGACTTATCTTTGATCAGCAGAGTTGCAAAATTCTTCACTCTTGGGAAGTTTTGTGCCACCAATTCTAGGTTGGGGAGTTGGGAGAAGCACCATGAAAGATAACTACTGTCTCCAGTGAGAGATGCCTTTGCCCATGGCATGTGAGGATGAAACCATCTTATAGCATGATCCTTGACTTCAGTATCATAAATCAAGGTTGAGGAATCTAGCTTTATAGTATCTTGATGTTTGAGTAGATGTGTTGCAGTCATTTCCACCACTTGCAACCTTCTATTCCCATGATTTATCCATTTCTTTGGAAGTGCATCTAGTGGTTCTTCAACAATTTCTACCACTATTCTCCTCTTCCGTTGAACAGGACATGAAATATGAAGATCTTCAGGCACGTCATCCTTAGGACTGAAGTCACCTTTACTTTTGTCCTGACCTGAGCTGGAGTCAGATTGGCGTAGACTTCCTTCAACTGATTCATCAGTTAGTTCATGCATTTAATCATCATCATCAGCATTATCATCATCAGAACTTGCCTTTGCAGATACACTAGTCTCTTCTAGCTTTGTAGTCTTCAGTTTTTTACTGCTATTCTTTGTAGATATCTTCACTCGTCTTTCCTTTGATGCAGCCTCATCATCATTGATCTCTATGATAGCTGTAGACGATTCTCCTTTCTTTCCAGAAATAGCTTGAGCAAATAATCTGTTGCTCTTTCTTCATTTTGGAAAATCAGCTATAGGAGATTCAGATCTCTTTTCAACTTCAGTCTCTGAAGTCTCTGACTCATCAGATAGACTTCTTTGAGATTCAACAGCAAGAGTGACAGATACTTCTTCTTTGGATTCTTCATCTTTTGCTTCATCAGATGGACTTCTTGACACTTCTTCCCTGGGAGATCTAACTGCTTTATGTTCAGATTCTCCCTTATCAGCAGAATGGCTACCTTGAGGATGAGCCACAGGACTTGCATATTCTTTTTCATTACCAGATTTTCTCCCTGAAGGTTCACCTTTGGACTCCTCTGTTCCCATCTCATTTCCTGGCTCCACGTTTTCTTCTTCAGTGGATAAACTTCTTTGGGAAACTGACGTCTGCCTCTGCACCACTTTGGCTTTCTTCTTCAAAGGCTTTGCAGACTTGGGTTCTGGGATAATTGCACCTTCAGAGGATGAAGACTCTTCTTCTTTCATGGCACTTGCCTTCCTTTTCTTTGAGGAACTCTTGCTGCTGCTGCCATATGTTAGCCGTTTATTCTCCGTTGGATTCTTCTTCCAGTTTGCAAACAGCTGTGTAGTCATTATCTTATGGCTATTAAGGACTTCACCCTCATCATCCTTAATTTTGCTCTTCAACCTCTTCTTCAGAATGATACTCAAAAACCTTCCATGGAAAACCTTTGTGAGTGGTTTTCCTGATAGCCTTTTCTTCTCCACCTTGTCCAACCATTTAGACATTTGATCAAGCAGGATTGCTCCAAAATTTATCTGCTTCTTCAGAACTATGGCAGACATAATCTTTAACTGCTGATCACTCACAGTATCATATGCAGTGTCCTTGCATAGTATACATTTACCTACAATCTCTGCAAGGAACTCAAACTCTTCAGGAAACTCCTTTTTCTTCATGTCCTTCAGATTTGAATTTCTTCTGTACCCCATAATCTTCTTTGCTTCTTCGATGTCAACTTCATCATGGCTCTTCAGTCCTAGGTTAGGGAAACCTAAGCACAGATTTATGTCATAAGATTTCAGCTTCAGAATCTGACCTTTGACCTTGGTAGAAAGAGTTCCAGGATTCATAGTTGCATTGGAATGGAATTCTTTAACCAAGTCAACATATATCCTTGTTTTTGATTCAAGACTTTCCGAGAATCCAGCCTTCTTCACTAGTTCGAGAATATCTCTGAACTTCTTCTCAGATTTCTCGAACAGTCTTGGTTCCGAGCTGAATGCCAGTGATTACTCGCCAGTTTTCCATGTGAAGAGTTAGGGTTTTTGAGTATAACTCTGTGAGGATCTTGTGAGATGTCAGGGGGAGATTCAAGATTTAATAACTGTTTGAGAGGATCTTGGTTGTTTGGAAGTATTTAGGTTTTGGCTTTGAGAGGATGAGTGTATGGGTTTGACAGGTTTTTAGCTTTTAATGAACCCGCTAAAGTGAAACTGTTAATTATTTGAAATTCTCTCTTATAACTGTTCCCTTCACGTTTCTTAGTGGGACAGCTGTATATTGCTGATAGGTCACAATCTGTGACTTCTCCATCGTTTCAGTTAACCAGATTTGACTTTTTCTTCTATTGACTATTGACTTCTCCAATTCGTGGAGTGACTCGTGTCTTTTCTTAGTACTCCACGATTTCCCTGATTGCTCTACCATCTTTGCTTCTTCTTCGATGATCGTAGTCTGTGGTCATGCTTCAATAGACAACTTCTTCATTAGACTCTGAGGGATTGACAATTCTCATCTGCTACTTGTAATCTTTTGAGGAGATGCTTCTTGATTCAACAGAGAATCTTGTGATGGATTTCATATTAGCATTCCTTCTAAAGTAAGGTAGCTAAGAAAGGGCTAACCTATTAGCTGAATGCTAAGGATCAGGTTTGTCCCTGAGGAGCTTACTAGATGAAAAGCTTTAGACATGATTAGTATTGACATCATATTTGACCTTTCTGCTGAGGAGTTCATCTTCCAACTCTGGATTTTCATTGGCGTTGGATTTTGTAGAGATTATGATTGTGGTTTCCTCCTACTCATTTGTTATGATCAGATGGTTGATCATAGGTACTCCATGATTTTGAGATAGGTGGTTGATATGGTTATCAGTAGTATATTTTGGAACATTACTACTGACTATGATGGATATTCATTTGGTTCATCAGTCACAGAATTTTGAGACTCTGCAACTGGAGTCTTTCTGGTTTGGGTTAGCTCTTGTTTATCCTCACAACTTCTGGCAAGAATTCCACTTCCTCATTTTGCTCCCTGAGCTTTACCATCTCCATATCCTCATCTGTTCTTCCACAAATTCCACTGTCTTCAATTTTTCTTTCTCAGCATAGATCATAAATAGTAATATACTTTCTTCAAATTTAGTCCTGATAACTGTTCAGGCTGAGAGGCTGCTGCAGTTTCTCCATCTGCAGTTATACTTTGTCTGGACTCTACGATTGATGATAGCCCTACAATCGTAGTGAGAAAGAACTTCTTTGTTCTATGACTTCTTTTCTTCTTTTCCTGAAGTTCACAGCTTCTTCAGCTTTTCACTTGATCTTTCTCTGACTGGAATTATCTCTATCAAATAAGCTTCCTTGATTCATGGAGAGAGATATCTTCAGAACTGATCACTCCACGATTGTTGACATAACTACAAACGTAGTCTCCTTCATTTGACACCAGACTAGATGTTTCGGCTGCTCGTAGTCCTTCCTTAGAATCTTCATTATGAGTTAAGGATGAGTGGAGGATTCCTTGAGACTATCAACTTGTCAACATCTATCAGCCTTTCTTCAGTAATTTTCCATTCCTCTTTAGTCAGAACTGGAATCTCTGATGCTGATTTGTGAAGCACTACGATTTTGGTTATTATGACACAATCATCGTGTGTTGACATGCATAGGCTTGGCAAGGTCTTGATCGTAGAGAACACTATGATTTTCTTTCAGCACCTTGATAGACAGCTTTCATATGGTGATCAGCAATCTTGTGAGCTCAACAAGTCTTCAAGAATAGGCTTTGGCATAGAGTAATTTGTCAAGCACATTGCTGAAATGTCTTGAGCCTCCAACTGGTTAAGTCTTTGTGACTGAAGCCATCTGCCTCAGTATTCCTTAGTGTGGTCAAGTAGACCAAGTACCTGCAGGTTTAGATAATTTCCATTTTGGTATCTAATTTTGATTGGATCCTGCTAGGTTAGTTTCTCAAAAACCCCTATTCCTCATATGATAGATTTTACATCCATTTTAGCATCAATGAACATATCTATGCATGAATCAGATTTAGATATGACATTTATCATGCATAATTGTGAGTGTGTGCGAAATTAGTTATTTTAATAAGGCACTCTTTTTCTTTGATGGTTTCATCCTTTGCTTGGTTACGTTCACAGGTTTTGAAGGTTTGCAGAGTAGAAATCAACTCTTTTACTTAGTTGTATCTGGTTGATTCATGGAGATGATCAGTTTTTAAGAATCTTCAAGATACTCTTCCAGAACTGATCATACTCTATGTATTATCAAAAACTTAGAACATAGGTTTGTACATACATACCAACCTTTTAGCAAGGATTACTCCACTTAATCTTAATTAGATCTTGATATGCTTATGACCTATTTTAGACTTCTTTCAAGACGTTATCTTCAATCTTAAACTTGGGTGAAGAGAAAGTTTGTTAGCAATTAAGTTTCCAACCCCAATGTACTTTCTCTCTTCCCCTTTTTGGGTAGAGTATGGTCTCTTAATAGAATACTATTATAGTGCATAAGGTGATGCAACATGATGTACACATTTATATTAATGAGGAACCGTACCTTTACACTGTCTGTTTCTTGACAGTCATTAACCTTACTAGAATGAGGTTAGGCATTGATGTGCATATCTTTACATTTATTTCTGACAGCTTGTTGCTCCAGTTGTCCTTCAATCAATCAATCATAGCATTGAAGAGATAAGCTAGGAAGATCTTGACATCTTTAGTTCTTTAACTCTCTTGAACCTCAAGGTTCACATCCAACTATTGTTTGGCCAAATCATAGTTGAGAGAATCTTCTTTTTCCTCTGTATAAGCACTTCTTAGCATGTATAGCCTTTCATCTTTCAGAATGGAGGATGCTTAATTCTTTGTTGTAAATACTTCTTGACTTCCCAACTCTGGTCTTCAGACTACAAGATTAACTATGGACAAGGATTGGTCTTGATGTTATGGCATTTAAGAACTGGACCAATCTGAGCAGCTTCAGGTGTATATACACATCTACCTGTATACATTATGTCCAACGTGTGAGCTCATCTGCATTTACAAGTTACTTACTACTAAACTAAGTTTAGAACAATGTTTGTGCCTAGGATCAGACTCAAAGCGATTAGCTTTTGAATAGCATGAGAACCTGCTCTGATACCAATTGTTAGTTCCCAGTAGGCACACAATAGATCTAGAAGGGGGGTTGAATAGATACTTTGAATTTATAAAGTCTTTTGCATTTTAATTTGTATAGCTAAGAAGTTAGCATATGACAATCATAAGAATTATTTCAAGCACAGCGGAATAAGTTAAATCTCCCCATAATTGATATATTGATAAACATTGATACATTGTTCTTGGAGTTAGTTTAGTTGTAAGTAGTGAGTACATACATAGAAGTTATAGCAGTTAGGTACATAAGGTAAAGACATAAAGTAAATGACAGAATGTAAAAGACACAAAAAAGTTTTAAGTGGTTCAGAGCCAACTCGACTCCTAATCCACTCTTCTGCACTGTCGCAGGAAATCCACTAATGAATGGGCAGCACCCTGAATCACTAAGATTCCTTCAAGGCCAGCAGCCCTGGAACTTAAGTTCACTTTTGAACTCTTCAAGCCCTTTGGCTTGGAACTCTAGTTCACTAAGAACTCTTCAAGCCCTTTGTGCTTTGCTGCTAAGATGTCTGAAAGCTTGATCATCTTGGTACTTAGCAGCTAGGCTTGGTCCTCAGCATTCTGCTTCGAGTCTGGACCTCTTCTATGGTGCAGCTGATCTTCAGTCTGTTCAGCTCATCTTCACTTGCTGTCAGCTGTGCACCTTCACCACATAAGACTGCTAAGGCTTTTCATTGTGGGTCACCTTCTTCTGACCATTAGCATCCTTTGAACCCTTCTTAAATGATATGTAGACATGGTTCTGCATCTTTTCTTGTTCAGCTTCTGGTTCTTCATGGTGATCTGTAGAGTGGCTCTTCTGATATTCTTTATGCTCAGCCACCTTCCTGAATGCTATCTTCTTGGCCTTCTCGGCTCTAAGCTTGGCTGCCATCTTAAGTGGCATTCTCATCCTTGTTGGGTGAAGCTTTAGTCTGTTCAGTCCTTCTTTAAGTCTGGTTCACTTCCACCTTCGTAGTCTCACTGCCACTGACACTTGTTCTCTTCAGCTCTGGTGGAACTCGTAGAGTTAACAATGTAGCATTCCAACAACTTGACGAATCTACAACTCAGCAACAACTCTTATCTTTGAAGCTTGTCCTTTAAATACCCTTCCATAATCTTCCCGTTGGAAAGTAGCCGTTGGAAGCTATTTGAATTGCTTCGCAGATCTCGAGTTATTTGGTGCAGATTGCTGATGTGACGTGACAGCTCCTTTTTGACTTTACTGACACAGCAGATTGCTTTCTCTGTACCATATCAGAGATGTCACTGTTCCATGTCAGGCTGGTAGTCCTCTTTATTACTCCTCTTTGATTCCTTGATTCGAATCCTTAGGAGTTGTCCTTCTGCATCGATGCTCTCAAATAACAACGTTCGGATGTCAGTCTTTAGATTAAACCGTTGCCAATGCTTCAATCTTCAGATGTCAGAACTCTACGATTCTGATGCAAATGTTCTTGGACTTTGATCGTAGTGTGTCATATTGAATGTTGCTTTGACTGGCAGAGACAACACTACGATTCTGATGAGTGTTCTTGGATCTTTAATGTAGAACATCTCTTCCTTCATTTGTGTAGTGTTTCAACACTTTTACTTGCCTTGACTGATCTCAGGAACTGATATTTTGACTTGTCGTTCTGACCTCTTCTGAATAGCAAGACACTTCAGATTTGTGGCATACCCAACTCCTATCTCTAGGTGATCTCCCGTTCACCTATCTTCAATGGTCTGACCCATGCTTAATCACTTCTGTCTTGTTCTTCATAAATTGGCCGGTATCTCTGTAGATTGTATGAGCTCCTTCTTTACTTTGGCAAACACTACGATCTTGAGTGATTCTCAAGATCGTTGTCTTCTGTTCTCTTAACAGCTACTGCACTTGTTGACTTTCTCTAGTCAGTCACTTTGCATGAAATCTTGTTCTGATTAGCTTGTGGAAGACTTCATCTCGAATGGCCTCACAACTCAGTCTGCATGTTGATAGAGTTGATTCTTAGATCTTCTGTTAGCTTGCATGCCATTCGGTGAGTGCTATCTGGTACTCTTTATGTAGGATGTATCTTTGTAGCTCAGACCAGAGGCTTTATGCTTTGGATATATTGGGAGTGCCCATTTGATGAGAATCGTGTTGACACTACAATTCTTCCTTTAGCGTTGTTGAGCAACCCTTGTGGAAGCCTTAGTTCTGCAGACTACGGTTTAGCTTAGTTGCTGTAGACACTACGATTTCGAGATCAGACCTTGACATACTACGATTCTGCCTTCATGCTTGCTGCCTTTCGTCTGATCTTCCCCAACTACGATCTCTACCTCTAATGATCATTAGACTCCACTACTTTAAGTGTGATCTACAATTCTTGACTTAGTTCTGGCAGTTTCTCGGTCGGCTCATAGACAGGCTGTCTCTTCGATTCTGAACATAACTTCCTTAGTAGACTACGGCTCTGAGGAAATTCTTCTCGACACACTACGATTCTTCCTCATTTCTCCTGGCAGACTACGAACTCCGAGATCTACTATTCTGCAGACTACGATTCCGCCTTGATAGCTCTCGAGTCTCCTTTGTCTCTCCTAGCAGACTACGATTCTGATGCAGTGCTTCGACAATCAGACATGCCTATTTATTATATTATTAGATCAACCTAACAAGCTTGATCTTTCTATCTTTATAGTCGTTGTACATCATTTCTTTTTAAGAACTTTACAAAGCTGTTTTGCTTATGTAGGATCAACCTAACATATTTGATCATTTCAGTCTAAGTCCTTGTACATATATTCCTATTATCTATCAAAGGACTTTATAGCTTTTATCAATGCAAGCATACTTGCATATTCATTCATTTATATCATAATCAAATCATATATAAATAGGAATAACATTCTTATGTATATTCCTAACATATAGAAGTTGTACCAATGCCGGTAGCAGAGGTACCCGTGGTGATTATAGAGGAGACTGATATAGAAGAAGAGGATCCGTCCGAGTACTCAGATAACTTTGACTTTTCGTCATTGTTTGACGGTATGTCGGAGGAGGTGGTTGAGTCGGTGCCGATTAATACGGTACTGCCTACTGAGGAGGTAGCGGAGAATTCTACACTAGAGGAGTCCATGAAAATGCTATTCATGGCGATACTAGACAGAAATGTCCAACTGAGCTAGGAGGTCCGTGACCTCAAGAAAGTAGTTGACGACGTGGTGGAGGATAGAGAAGATATAGAGGTCTTCTGGGTGGAGGAGCACGATGAGAAAGTGTTGGCGAAAGACAAGGTCCAGGACTTGAAAATAAAAGTCTAGGAGCTGAAAGCTGAGATTCTAAACAAGAAACAGAGAATAGGTCGGATGACCTATATCCATAGGTGTTCGCACGAGGATTACCAGCAGCAGATTGCTGAGTATCCTGTTGAAGAAGGACAGACTCGGCATACGATTAACCGGGATATAGTGACTAGTATGGTCGATACGGATTACATGAATGTCGTGAGGTAGATGTAGTCCGATAGTATGCATAGAAGAGTTAGCAATGTAAATAGTGTGTAGTTTGTAATGACGTAAAACCCTCTTTTGTATAAACAATGGTAGTCTTTTGTAAATCCCAACTTTTAGAAAGTAATTGCGGGATAGTATTGTAAATGGCTAAAGCCATGTAATGTATAGTGTAGTGTTATACTACAAAGAAGCATTTTAATATAAAGGTTTTATTAAAATACTTGGCAATGTGATTGAGTTATTATTTGATTGTCAATTTCAGAACACTTACCATCCTAACAATAGAAGTCACCCCAACATTTCATGGAGCAACAACCAAACTTCTCAACAACAACACCAACCACAACAACAACATGCTCCTAGACCGTCTTACCCTCCGAGATTTTAGAACCAACAACATCAACATCCTCAAGCTCCCACTCCTCAACAAGAAAAGAAATTAGAAATGGAGGATTTGATGATAATGTTAAAGAGCCAAGCTGTAGCTATTAAGACTTTGGAGAACCAAATGGGCCAAATGGACAACATGCTTAATAATAGACCATAAGGATCTCTACCAAGTAACACGGAGGCTAACCCGAGAAGGGACGGAAAAGAGCAATGTCAGGCCATCACTTTAAGAAGTGGAAAACAAACTGCAGGATCAGAACCTGGCGCAGCCATGCCCCAAGATTTAGGAGAAACGGCGCGCCCGTGCCAATATGGAAAAAATTATGAGGCTTATTTGGCTAAGGGAAAGATGGCAAGCAAGAATCTGAGGTAAAAAAGAAGGAAATAGCTGAGAAATCATGTGCTCCACCACCAATTGTATATCCACATGTGCCTTACCCTCAAAGACTTCAAAAGAAAAAACTGGATAAGCAATTTGCCAAGTTCTTGGAGGTTTTCAAAAAGCTACAAAGTAATATACCATTCCCCGAGGCTTTAGAGTAGATGCCGAGTATGCTAAATTCATGAAGGGTATTCTGTCTACGAAGAAGAAATTGGAAGATTATGAGACAGTGGCCTTAACTAGTGTGGTGTTGCATAGGAAGCTACCTCCTAAACTCAAGGATCCCGGTAGTTTCACTATCCCTTGCTCTATTGGAGGCTTGTCGTTCAATAAATGTCTATGTGATTTGGGGGCGAACATCAATCTTATGCCACTCTCGGTGTATACACAGTTGGATTTACCGACTCCTAAACCGACAAACATCTCTCTTTAGCTTGCCGATAGATCCATCACTTATCCTAGGGGTATTGTGGAAGATGTCCTTGTGAAGGTGGACAAGTTCATATTTCCCACCGACTTCATTATCCTTGATTATGAAGAAGACAAGGACATTCCTATCATTTTGGGAAGACCTTTCTTAGCCACTAGACGAACTCTCATCGATGTGCAAAAAGGAGAGCTTACTATGAGAGTTTAGGATCAAGAAGTCACTTTCAATGTGTTCAAGGCTATGAAGTTCCTTACCGATGAAGAGGAATGTTTCCGAATTGATGCGGTTGACAGGGTATTGAATGAAGAGACCACACAAGTGATGAGCAGTGATCCTTTGGAGAATTCTTTACTAGGGGATTTTGGCATTGATGACCTTGAGGTAGTTGAGTATGCACAAATTCTAAATACAGTGCCACGGATGAGCAAGTTCAAAAGTCCGGCTAAACCGCTAGAATACAAAAGGGAGTTATCTGAGCGTTTAAAACCGTCTCTTGAGATGCCTCCTACACTTGATCTAAAACCTCTTCCTAATCACCTCAGGTGTGCATTTTTGGGTGAATCTTCTACTTTTCCTGTTATAATTGCCTCTGCAGTAACATCATTTCAGGAAAGTAAGCTGTTGTGAGTACTAAGGGAATTCAAATCTGTAATTGGGTGGACCATTGCTGATATCAAGGGGATAAGCCCTTCCTTTTGCATGCATAAGCCCTTCCTTTCTTGAGGATAAGACCTTCCTTTTGTCGACAGTGGAACAGCAGAGAAGACTCAACCCCATCATGAAAGAAGTGGTTAAGAAAGAGATTTTGAAGTGGTTGGATGCCGGCATCATATACCTTATATCAGACAGCTCGTGGGTAAGCCCAGTCCAGTGCATACCAAAGAAGGGAGGAATAACTGTGGTAACCAATGAAAATAACGAGTTGATCCCAACTAGAACAGTCACTGGATGCAGGGTTTGTATTGATTATCAAAAGCTGAACAAGGTGACCAGAAAAGACCATTTCCCTCTCCCATTCATTGATCAGATGTTGGATAGGTTGGCATACAATGAGTACTATTGCCTCCTAGATGGATACTCGGGATATAATTAGATAGTCATTGCTCCCGAAGATCAAGAAAAGACTACCTTCACTTGTCCCTATGGAAATTTTGCTTTCAGAAAGATGTCTTTTGGCTTATGCAATGCACCGGCTACATTTCAGAGGTGTATGATGGTTATCTTCTCCGACATGGTTGAATAAGATGTGGAGGTTTTCATGGATGACTTTTTAATTTTTGGGGACTCATTTGATATATGCTTGGAGAACTTGGTTAAGGTGTTAAAATGGTGTGTTGAGACAAACTTGGTGCTAAATTGGGAGAAGTGCCATTTCATGGTACAAGAAGGGATTATTCTCAGGCACAAGGTCTCAGGTAAGGGATTGGAGGTAGATAAGGCAGAATTGGAAACGATTAAGAGCCTACCGCCACCGACTTCAGTGAAGGGGGTCCACAGTTTTCTTGGACATACGACTTTCTACAATCGATTTATAAAGGACTTCTCCAAGATTATAAAGCCTTTATGAAGTTTACTGGAGAAACATGTTCCTTTAAAGTTTGACGAGGATTGTTTGGTATCTTTTGAGCACTTGAAGAGGAAGTTGACGACAACACCTATCATTACGGCTCCGGATTGGTCATTGTGACGCCCCCAAATTCCAGGACCGCCACTTGGTCTCTCGAATTCGGTTCGTCACGTGCTCATGGTAATACATCGCAATAATGATAACTAAATATCACACAACCACAGCGGAAAATCTATTCTAGAATAATTTACAATGATTTATTATAATTATTCCCCCAAGTCTCGCAACCTACAGTACTTAATAGATTACATAGCAATATCAATTAACGACTTGTTATATAATCTAACTTAAGCTTAAACATAAACAAATCCAGTCTTACTACATCATCTTCACACAATATTAATATATTTGAAACATAACAGACATAAGCTAGTTGGTAGCCTTGCCCTTGCCCTTCTCAATGCCCGAAGGTTCGCCATGCTCTGCCTTAACTGAAATGTTTTAGGGAAAGAAAGAATGAGCACAAATTGCCCAGCAAGTAATATACAATAAGGGTGAATAATAAGATTCTCAATTCTCGAAAGGGTATAGCAAGATTTGATAGTTCAAGAATAACAAGAATATCAACAGTTCTCAATAACAGTCGCTAAGGACAGGATAATATCAATATGATTCAATAATAAGTCAATTCAAGATTTCAAATAATTGAATACTGAGTAGTCACTACGGACTATTAACTTCTACTAGAATTGACAGTAATAAAGTGAAAATACAACAAAAACAGGTACAACAGGTGATCAGCCTAAAGTACCCTTGTTATGCATAACAATCAATCATACTCAAGTGTGCACGTCGGTTCTCCGACAATTATATATTCCCTTCAAAGAAGGTTGTTCTTCTCAGTCAAATACAAGATCCCGCACTAATCAATTAGTTTGGGTTGCTTTTCAATAACATAAGTCCAGCCGAATCAAATGGCATAGACACTTTCACAATATTCAAGAACAATACTAAGTTCAACATGAATAATAGCTTTAATGAAATAAGAGTTCAAGTATGCTAATTCAATTCAACCGATTAAATAGGAAACTAGTTCGCAATACACAAGATAGGATACTTGCATAGTAAAAGAGTATAAGTTAGGAAACTTTCACAATCATAGATTTCCTTGCATAAAGTAAATGCGTCGGTTAGGATACTTGCACTTTAAAAGAGTGTAAGTAAGAGAACTTGCCTTTAGCGTAGTTTATCCACGAAAAGCAATCAACACTTTCGAATTCCTATCGTAATACAGTTACGTATATATATAATATTCATTAGTCATATAATTTAACTTCACATTTTCTCTTTGAATATACGATCAACACATAAGGTAAGTTTTACCTAGCTACACAGTTATATAGAATATAATTTCTATCCTTAACGTTCCTTCTTTAGAGTTTAAACGCATTCTCATATTATATAAGATCTCAACAATTAGCAAACATGCTTGCATATTGTTAATATCACATAAGACCACAATCAATACTAAATATATTTCATTTTAGCAAGTTACGGCATCTCCTTAAGTTAACCGTCAAAATCGGGTTCAAGTAACATCATATAATATCACGTAGCATGTATTCATATTTAAAGGATACTTTCATGCTTGTATAACTTTTCCAAATCCAATCGTACATGGTATAGGTTCTTAACTTAATACTTAAAGCCATTCAAGGACACGAACTCATATGGTCTAACATGGTCGCTTTTAAACACATAAGATATTCATATAACTTGTATTAGTCATGCTCATGAGTACTCGTATTGCATATATGTAGCTAGCATTGTTATTATCTTGAAAACATGCTTTGTTTATGCTAAACTTTAATCACGGCAACTAATCATGGTATATATACATGCATGACACATGAATGAGTCTAAGAGTACTATCACATGTGTCCATAAATGTCAGATTCTAATTCTCGTCATAACATACCAACGTTCACGTTCAAAGCTTATACTTTGTTAGTATAGTTTATTAATAAGGTCTATCATGTTCATGCTTCCTTATGAAACCCATATACACAAGTTAACATGCTTTTCATGCATTTCAAGGCCCTATAAACATGCTCGAAAAGTCAGAATGTATACATGGTCTTTACATGTCAATATCAACCTTCAAAACTTGTATTTTTGTTAGATATGTTCAATAGTGAGGTCTAACAGGCTCTTGTCATACTATGAACCATATATACATAACTTAATATGTCTTTCATACATCTCTACCTCATACCGACATGCCTTGAAAAATCAGAATATTAACATGCTTTATATATGTTAACGTTCGTTTATGAAACTTTAAGTTTGTTTTCAAACTATATGTCGTTTGGTTAACCATGCATACTAATATACTAAAACATGCTTACATTGCCTCATTAGGTTTATATATATGTATTAATCATGCTCCCATGCTTGTTTAAACAAAAATCAAACAATTGGTATATAACAGTTTTGTTGCAGAATGCAGAAAACTGCACACAGAGGCCGGCGCTGCGGCGCGGCAACAGCAGCCATATTCTAGCGCTGTGGCGCGGGTGATGCTGCGGCGCGGGCTGCGGCGTGGGTGGGGCTGCGGCGCGGGCTGCGGCGCTGGGGACAGTTCCTGCAGTTCAGACTGCAGCGAAACCGACCCAAAACCTCCCATTTTATCGATCTCGACATACCCATATGCTATTAGACTAACCTTTTTAACTTACTAACACATATATATATGCTTATATAACAGTCAATCGCCCAAACGATTCCCAATTTGATGAACTCCAACTAATTTCACGAATTCGATGCTTTACAGAAATTACAGAGCAACAATGGAAATGAAAGTCAAGAAAGCTATATAGTGGTTCCATCACGTATGTATGTTCATATAACAACAATATAAGGGTTCTACAAACCAATCATGAACCAATTTGGCATAATCAAAAATTTGAAGGAAACTTCGGAAACAGAAAACGAAAATGAAGAACAAAGGAAGAGGGATTATACCTCTGCTAGGATTCAAATATAGTTTGCTGCTAATCCAACTTCTCCTACTGATATATGTATATTGCTTTCACTCACCACTTATGCAAACTCTCAGCAAATTGAAAACGAAGAAACATGGCTGCTATTTATAGAAGAATCCTTACACAGACAATGCAATTGTCCATTAAATTGAACCACTAGATTGAAGCTTTGTATATCAGCTAAGGAAGAGTTGGTAGAGTGGTTGAAGAACACTGTTGTGCCCACTCCCCGTATCATGATTTGCTAGAATGCTGAGTTTGAGAAGGTAGGAGTAGGCTAGCTTCATGAGTGTTTTACGTGTACAAGGTTTGTGTCTTATTAATATGGGACAAGGCATAAAAATCTCAGCATTTCCAATTTGTAAACAAACTAGTGTTAATACTTAGGTTATATACACACACATATTTAGACACTTAGGTCTTTAATTGAAATGTCACAATAATTCATATACTGTAGTAAGTGTAAATTGACACGTATAATCCATGTACATTTTGTTAATACCGGATATAATCTAATCAGATGTTAACACATTACACTGTCTCCTTTATTAAAACTAATTGTTTACCATATGTTCATGATATATTATACAATGTATACCCACATATTTATTGTCACACAAGTTATTAATCAAGTAGCTCACATGGTTTAATAAGCCTTACCATATAATAGTGTCATATTACACTTCACATAATACATAGTCAGCTAATATATGCTACACATTTAATTCGCATGCTTGCACATATAATTTATCATCTTATAAATTGAATATTAATTAATAATATACACATATCCTACATCAATCAATATAATTGTTAACCTCCATAACAATTTAATTAACCCTTATATGATTAATTATCACTTTGATATAAATCTTATTATATTTATAAACACGTTGCTCATTATTATTATGTTTCTTGCAATAATAATAATAAAATATTATTAATCAATCCTCATTAGTATTTTATAACAGTTAATTAATATTCTTCGATTAACAATTAATATAGATTAATTGTTCGCTTAAATTAATATAATCATTCTTATATTACATCACTGTGCCACACAAGGCAATCAACGAGTTTATCACAAACTCCACCAATTTCTCAATTATTATAATTATTCAATTATATATAATTGAATTAATTCATCTCATAACACAAAATCATTTATATTCAAATAAATTCTCATTTCCATTAATATATTTATTTAATAATATATGGGAATTCTCGGGTATTACATCCTCTCCCCCTTATAAAAATTCCGTCCCGGAATTGCTACAAGGTTACACAAATAGATGGGGATAGTCCCTCATCATCCTATCTTCTAACTCCCACGTTGCCTCCTCGACATCGTGGTTACGCCAAAGTACTTTTACAGATGAAATAACTTTATTTCTCAAAGTTTGTTCTTTCCTATCTAATATCTGGACAGGAATTTCTCCATACGCCAAGTTCTTCTCCACTTGAATGGGCTCGTAAGAAATCACGTGCTTGTAGTCGGCCTTGTACGGTCGCAATACGAAAATGTGAAACACGTTGTGGATGTGCTCCAGTTCGGGTGGCAATGCAACTTTGCATGCCACTTCGCCCACTCTCTTCAGTATCTCGAACGGTCCTATGAATCTTGGACTTAATTTTCCTTTCTTGCCGAAACGGATTTTTCCCTTCCATGGAGATACCTTCAAGAATACGAAACTGCCGACTTTGAAGTCTCGGTCCTGCCGATGCAAATCTGCGTATTTCTTCTGGCGATATTGAGCTGCTACAAATCTGGCTCTTATCACTGTCACCACGTCTGCGGTTTGTTGAACTAACTCTGGTCCGAGTATTCGTCGTTCTCTGACTTCGTCCCAACATAACGGCGTTCTGCACTTTCTCCCGTAAAGAGCTTCATACGGTGGCTTGCCGATACTTGCATGGTAGCTATTATTATATGCGAATTCTACTAA
The DNA here is from genome assembly GCA_020205555.1 of Panax stipuleanatus. Lineage (NCBI taxonomy): Eukaryota > Viridiplantae > Streptophyta > Magnoliopsida > Apiales > Araliaceae > Panax > Panax stipuleanatus. The sequence continues at coordinate 90,556,215 of CM035125.1, read as the reverse complement.
GGGTAGGTGGTCGTCCCAATTTCCCTTAAAATCCATCACGCAAGTCCTAAGCATGTCTTCTAGAGTTTGTATTGTTCGCTCACTTTGTCCGTCTGTTTGAGGATGATAAGCTGTACTCAACCTCAACTGCGTTCCCATTCTTTTTTGCAAACTCTTCTAAAAATTAGACGTGAAGCGCGGATCTCGATCAGAGACAATTGACACCGGCACTCCATGTCGTGAAACAATTTCTTTTACATATAGGCTTGCTAATTGGTTCAAACTGTAGCGAATCTTGATTGGTAGAAAGTGTGCGGTCTTCGTTAGTCGATCCACGATAACCCAAATAGCATCATAACCTTTCTGTGTAACTGGAAGTCCTACCACGAAGTCCATGGTAATATGCTCCCATTTCCACTCTGGTATTTCTAACGGTTGTAGTAAACCACTCGACCGCTGATGCTCTTCTTTAACGCGTTGGCAAGTCAAGCATCTACTGACGCACTCCGCGACTTCCCGTTTCAAATTGGGCCACCAAAAATGTTGCCTTAGATCTTGGTACATCTTTGTGCCTCCCGGATAAACGAAATATATCGTATTGTGTGCCTCGTGCAAAATCTCTTCCCTGAACTCGGTTACCGCTGGTACCCACACTCTCCCTTCAAATCTCAAAATACCGTCTTTATCCATTCGAAATTTTTCTTCCTCATTTTCTGTGATTCTCTTTCGGATTTTCTCACACTCTTCATCCTTTTCCTGAGCTTCCTTTACTCTATCCAACAACGTCGGACAAGCTTCCATTACAATTAACTTCTCACCAGACTTTTCTGGTCCTTTCACTTCTATCTCCAATTTCTCCATCTCTCTTATCAACTCTTCCTGAGTCGTCAAATTAAACAACTTCTCCCTTCCTTTCCTGCTCAGAGCGTCGGCAACCACATTTGCCTTTCCCGGGTGATAAAGAATATCGCAGTCATAGTCTTTGATTAATTCTAACCACCTTCTCTGCCGCATATTTAACTCCTTCTGTGTGAAGATATATTTCAGACTTTTGTGGTCCGTGTATATCTCACATTTTTCTCCGTATAGATAATGTCTCCATATCTTTAACGCAAAAACTACTGCCGCTAACTCTAAGTCGTGAGTGGGGTATCGTTTTTCGTAATCCTTCAATTGTCGTGACGCATATGCAATAACCTTGCCATGTTGCATGAGCACACAGCCAAGCCCCTTGTGCGATGCATCACTATACACCACAAAATTTCCCGCATCATCTGGTAATGATAACACAGGTGCTTCGCTCAATCTCCTTTTCAGTTCTTGAAAACTTTCTTCGCATTTGTCGGTCCATACAAATTTCACCGTCTTTCTAGTCAAATTGGTCAACGGGGTTGCTATCTTAGAAAAATCTTGGATGAATCTTCGATAGTACCCAGCTAACCCTAGAAAGCTTCTCACCTCCGTCGGTGTTCTCGGTTGTTCCCAATTACTTATTGCTTCGACCTTTGCAGGGTCTACTGAGATTCCATTCTTATCCACCACGTGGCCTAAGAATTGAACCTTCTCTATCCAAAATTCGCACTTAGAAAATTTTGCATACATCTTCTCCTTCCTTAGTGCCTCCAAAACAATCTTCAGATGTTCGGCGTGTTCTTCCTCTGTCTTTGAGTAGATCAAAATGTCGTCGATAAAAACCACTACAAATTTATCCAAGTATGGCTTGAAAACTCGGTTCATCAAGTCCATAAATGCTGCCGGAGCATTAGTCAATCCGAATGACATTACCAAAAACTCATAGTGTCCATAACGGGTTCGGAACGCAGTCTTTGGTATGTCCTCATCCCTCACTTTCAGTTGATGATATCCTGTTCGTAGGTCGATCTTTGAGAAACACTTTGCTCCCTTCAGTTGATCAAATAAGTCGTCTATCCTCGGTAGCGGATACCGGTTCTTGATCGTTACTCTGTTCAATTCTCGATAATCGATACAGAGCCTCATCGATCCGTCCTTCTTCTTAACGAATAGTACTGGTGCTCCCCAAGGAGAAACACTCGGTCGAATGTAACCCTTATCCAATAATTCTTGTAATTGTATCATCAATTCCTTCATTTCTACTGGCGCCATACGATATGGAGCTTTCGAAATCGGTGCCGTTCCAGGTGCTAAGTCTATTACTAATTCGATTTCTCTGTCTGGCGGAAGACCAGGCAGATCGTCCGGAAACACATCTTGGAATTCATTAACTACGTATATATCCTTAATTTCTACTCCCTTTTTCCGAGTATCAACGATGTAAGCTAAATATCCTACACATCCTTTCCTTAACAATTTCTTGGCCTGCATCATCGTAACGCAACACGATTGCTTAAGCGATGAGCTACCATAAAACACTACCTTAGACTTACTCGGAGTCTGAAGGTTCACACATTTGTTCTGACAGTCAATTATCGCAGCATGGTTATACAACCAATCCATTCCCAGTATTACGTCAAATTCTCCCAGTCTAATAGGAATCAAGTTTACGCTCAGTTCATGTTTACTAATACTTGCACGATAATTTTGATAAACGTATTCTACAGGGATCACTTCCTTATTAGCAACTTCTATGATCAAAGGATTTTCTAAAAGTTCTCGGGGTGTACTAAGTCTACTAGCAAATTCTTCAGATACAAAAGAACAGGTAGCACCCGAATCAAATGATACATAAGCATTTATATCATTGATTGGGATTATACCTGACACCACATCCTTCGCAGCCACTGCGTCTTGGACGGTCATGTTAAAGGTTCTGGCGGTTGGGCGGTTGGATTGTGCCGGTCCACCGATCATCAGCTTGTTGCCTCCTTGCTGATTACTACCCCCGCCACTTCCCTTCTTTGGGCAGTCCTTAATTCGGTGCTCTGTCGAGCCACACGCAAAGCATCCTTGTATCTTTTTCGGTTTCAAACAGTTGGGCGAGATGTGCCCTTCCTGTCCGCAGTTGTAGCAAGTGCCACGTCCCTTCCAGCACTCGCCCTGGTGATTCTTCCCACACTTCGGGCATCCTTTAGCCCTCTTCTTGAAACCTCCACGAAAATTCCCTGATTGATTATTATTGTTGTTTTTGTTGTTGTTGTTGTTCTCCCACTTTCTCTTTCCCAAGTTGCTTCCTCCGCTACTGCTTCCTCCCGTACGATTCTCTCCTCCAGTATTCTTTCCTTTCTTTTCTTTGTTATACAGACTTAAGGCCTCACTTCCGCCTTCCGCAATGATTGCCTTCTCCAGTAATGTTGCAAAGGAATCAATTTGAAGAACTGATACCTTATTGAACAGCCATGGCTTCAACCCTTGTTCAAAACGTCTAGCCTTCCTCTCTTCATCACCAACTTGGTGCTCCGCAAATCGCGCTAGTTCGTTAAACCTAGCCGCGTATTGCGCCACCGTCATCTCACCTTGTTTTAACTCTAGGAATTTCACCTCCATCCTATTCTTCATACTCTTCGGAAAGTAATTCTCGAAGAACAGTGTCTTAAACTTATCCCAAGCTATTATCCCTTCTCCAGCTCTTTGTTGATTAGCCTCCCACCAGTAGTTCGCTTCTCCCCTCATCATGTACGTGGCAAACACCGTCTTCTGATCTTCGCCTACGCTAGCTATAGTGAAAGGTTTTTTGATCTCTTTGATCCACGTTTGTGCGACGATTGGGTCGGTAGTTCCCTCGAACTCCGGGGGTCCTACACTCTTAAAGTCTTTAAAGGTTGTTACTGGCACAGTTTGAGGGTTCGGGCGAACGGGTTCATTGTTCCTTCCCCTTAAGGCTTCTCCTAACAAGTCTACCAGTTTCTAGATCGGGTCTACTTGTTCTCTCTCATTGTTAACGGATTCTTCGGGTGCAGTCAATCTACGTCTGGGCGGCATTATCTGCATCACAATTTTTCATTTTATTATTATTCAAGTATATCACTTAAGTATTTCTTTTAATACTAAAAGAATAAATTTATAACACGTTTCTAAAATCAACTCCATTTATATTCATATGCCATTTCATTTCATTACATGATTTTCCTAGCATACTGCTATAAATGTTATCACATATATCCCCTAATATAACAAAAGACGGGGAATATACCAACCTACTACCATACTACCCCTCTAACAAAAGCTAACTCGGGGTTTACATCATCATCCCACATCTTACACAAAAGATCGGGATTACAACATAGTATATACAATACATAAAGACACAACTAGTACTACCACTAGACTGACTAAGGAAATCTCATCCCATCATCCCGCGCTCCACTGCGCTCTTGTACTCCAACTGTGCTATATACGCAACCAGCTCTCGGCTCAAGGTATGTAGAGTCTGTCCCTGTTCTGCCGGGTAGTGGTACACACCATCAATCACCCTTTCAAAAGCTGAACGGAACACATACCCCATCTTGTTCATCTTTCTCTTCTTGCACCTGACCTCGTCCTCAAGGTCGTCAGCTCTCTCATTGGACGCTTCCCACTTCTCCTCGAAGTGTAACCTATCCATCACCTCCAACTCTAGCTGAGTACGGAGTGCCTCTTTCTCAGTTTTCTCACTCAGCTCCCTCTGCTCAACCTCTTCTAGCTTCTCTACCAAATCTACATTCCTAGCCACTGACCTGTGAAATAGAGTCCCCATCTGGATCCCTGCCTCCCTACGGTAGGCAATCTCCACCTCTAACTCTTGCATAGCCAGCTTCCTCTGGTGGTCCTCGTCTCTCAGCTTCTGGAACTCAGACTCTCTCTCGTGGGCCTCTGCCTCCAGCTCCTGGACTCTGCAGTCTAACTCTAGAATACGCTCCTCGTACTCGCCTAACATCTGTTCCTCTATAGTAGCCTCATCAGAGTCCTCTACTGGCTCATCCTCCATCGGCTCCTCCTCTGGATCAGACTTTATCTCAATCTTATCCTCGTCGTCGGACTCGAACGGTGCAACAGCCTGCACTGGAGTAGCCTCTAGAGGTGCCTCGTACACTACATGTATATCCCTGGGCTCCTCCTTGGCCACTCTACTAGGTACTCCTGTGTCTGTCATCCTACAATCACAAACACAAGACAAGAAATAGCATCTCCATTAGAATGTTAAACAAAATATAAGTTCATTGTATAAAATGAAGTTACATTTCGTAACAGACTAAGCCTCTCAAGGAAAACTCTACATGAGTTTTATCTCCTTCCTAACTTCTAAGTTCGCCTAAGTTATAGTCTAAGGACACTCGTTCCTAAGGTTTATAACTACGGCTCTGATACCAACCTATGACGCCCCCAAATTCCAGGACCGCCACTTGGTCTCTCGAATTCGGTTCATCACGTGCTCATGGTAATACATCGCAATAATGATAACTAAATATCACACAACCACAGCGGAAAATCTATTCTAGAATAATTTACAATGATTTATTATAATTATTCCCCCAAGTCTCGCAACCTACAGTACTTAATAGATTACATAGCAATATCAATTAACGACTTGTTATATAATCTAACTTAAGCTTAAACATAAACAAATCCAGTCTTACTACATCATCTTCACACAATATTAATATATTTGAAACATAACAGACATAAGCTAGTTGGTAGCCTTGCCCTTGCCCTTATCAATGCCCGAAGGTTCGCCATGCTCTGCCTTAACTGAAATGTTTTAGGGAAAGCAAGAATGAGCACAAATTGCCCAGCAAGTAATATATAATAAGGGTGAATAATAAGATTCTCAATTCTCGAAAGGGTATAGCAAGATTTGATAGTTCAAGAATAACAAGAATATCAACAGTTCTCAATAACAGTCGCTAAGGACAGGATAATATCAATATGATTCAATAATAAGTCAATTCAAGATTTCAAATAATTGAATACTGAGTAGTCACTACGGACTATGAACTTCTACTAGAATTGACAGTAATAAAGTGAAAATACAACAAAAACAGGTACAACAGGTGATCAGCCTAAAGTACCCTTGTTATGCATAACAATCAATCATACTCAAGTGTGCACGTCGGTTCTCCGACAATTATATATTCCCTTCAAAGAAGGTTGTTCTTCTCAGTCAAATACAAGATCCCGCACCAATCAATTAGTTTGGGTTGCTTTTCAATAACATAAGTCCAGCCGAATCAAATGGCATAGACACTTTCACAATATTCAAGAACAATACTAAGTTCAACATGAATAATAGCTTTAATGAAATAAGAGTTCAAGTATGCTAATTCAATTCAACCGATTAAATAGGAAACTAGTTCGCAATACACAAGATAGGATACTTGCATAGTAAAAGAGTATAAGTTAGGAAACTTTCACAATCATAGATTTCCTTGCATAAAGTAAATGCGTCGGTTAGGATACTTGCACTTTAAAAGAGTGTAAGTAAGAGAACTTGCCTTTAGCGTAGTTTATCCACGAAAAGCAATCAACACTTTCGAATTCCTATCGTAATACAGTTACGTATATATATAATATTCATTAGTCATATAATTTAACTTCACATTTTCTCTTTGAATATACGATCAACACATAAGGTAAGTTTTACCTAGCTACACAGTTATATAGAATATAATTTCTATCCTTAACGTTCCTTCTTTAGAGTTTAAACGCATTCTCATATTATATAAGATCTCAACAATTAGCAAACATGCTTGCATATTATTAATATCACATAAGACCACAATCAATACTAAATATATTTCATTTTAGCAAGTTACGGCATCTCCTTAAGTTAACCGTCAAAATCGGGTTCAAGTAACATCATATAATATCACGTAGCATGTATTCATATTTAAAGGATACTTTCATGCTTGTATAACTTTTCCAAATCCAATCGTACATGGTATAGGTTCTTAAGTTAATACTTAAAGCCATTCAAGGACACGAACTCATATGGTCTAACATTGTCGCTTTTAAACACATAAGATATTCATATAACTTGTATTAGTCATGCTCATGAGTACTCGTATTGCATATATGTAGCTAGCATTGTTATTATCTTGAAAACATGCTTTGTTTATGCTAAACTTTAATCACGGCAACTAATCATGGTATATATACATGCATGACACATGAATGAGTCTAAGAGTACTATCACATTTGTCCATAAATGTCAGATTCTAATTCTCGTCATAACATACCAACGTTCACGTTCAAAGCTTATACTTTGTTAGTATAGTTCATTAATAACGTCTATCATGTTCATGCTTCCTTATGAAACCCATATACACAAGTTAACATGCTTTTCATGCATTTCAAGGCCCTATAAACATGCTCGAAAAGTCAGAATGTATACATGGTCTTTACATGTCAATATCAACCTTCAAAACTTGTATTTTTGTTAGATATGTTCAATAGTGAGGTCTAACAGGCTCTTGTCATACTATGAACCATATATACATAACTTAATATGTCTTTCATACATCTCTACCTCATACCGACATGCCTTGAAAAATCAGAATATTAACATGCTTTATATATGTTAACGTTCATTTATGAAACTTTAAGTTTGTTTTCAAACTATATGTCGTTTGGTTAACCATGCATGCTAATATACTAAAACATGCTTACATTGCCTCATTAGGTTTATATATATGTATTAATCATGCTCCCATGCTTGTTTAAACAAAAATCAAACAATTGGTATATAACAGTTTTGTTGCAGAATGCAGAAAACTGCACACAGAGGCCGGCGCTGCGGCGCGGCAACAGCAGCCATATTCTAGCGTTGTGGCGCGGGTGGCGCTGCGGCGCGGGCTGCGGCGTGGGTGGGGCTGCGGCGCGGGCTGCGGCGCTGCGGCGCGGGGACAGTTCCTGCAATTCAGACTGCAGCGAAACCGACCCAAAACCTCCCATTTTATCGATCTCGACATACCCATATGCTATTAGACTAACCTTTTTAACTTACTAACACATATATATGCTTATATAACAGTCAATCGCCCAAACGATTCCCAATTTGATGAACTCCAACTAATTTCACGAATTCGATGCTTTACAGAAATTACAGAGCAACAATGGAAATGAAAGTCAAGAAAGCTATATAGTGGTTCCATCACGTATGTATGTTCATATAACAACAATATAAGGGTTCTACAAACCAATCATGAACCAATTTGGCATAATCAAAAATTTGAAGGAAACTTCGGAAACAGAAAACGAAAATGAAGAACAAAGGAAGAGGGATTATACCTCTGCTAGGATTCAAATATAGTTTGCTGCTAATCCAACTTCTCCTACTGATATATGTATATTGCTTTCACTCACCACTTATGCAAACTCTCAGCAAATTGAAAACGAAGAAACATGGCTGCTATTTATAGAAGAATCCTTACACAGACAATGCAATTGTCCATTAAATTGAACCACTAGATTGAAGCTTTGTATATCAGCTAAGGAAGAGTTGGTAGAGTGGTTGAAGAACACTGTTGTGCCCACTCCCCGTATCATGATTTGCTAGAATGCTGAGTTTGAGAAGGTAGGAGTAGGCTAGCTTCATGAGTGTTTTACGTGTACAAGGTTTGTGTCTTATTAATATGGGACAAGGCATAAAAATCTCAGCATTTCCAATTTGTAAACAAACTAGTGTTAATACTTAGGTTATATACACACACATATTTAGACACTTAGGTCTTTAATTGAAATGTCACAATAATTCATATACTGTAGTAAGTGTAAATTGACACGTATAATCCATGTACATTTTGTTAATACCGGATATAATCTAATCAGATGTTAACACATTACACTGTCTCCTTTATTAAAACTAATTATTTACCATATGTTCATGATATATTATACAATGTATACCCACATATTTATTGTCACACAAGTTATTAATCAAGTAGCTCACATGGTTTAATAAGCCTTACCATATAATAGTGTCATATTACACTTCACATAATACATAGTCAGCTAATATATGCTACACATTTAATTCGCATGCTTGCACATATAATTTCTCATCTTAAAATTGAATATTAATTAATAATATACACATATCCTACATCAATCAATATAATTGTTAACCTCCATAACAATTTAATTAACCCTTATATGATTAATTATCACTTTGATATAAATCTTATTATATTTATAAACACGTTGCTCATTATTATTATATTTCTTGCAATAATAATAATCATATATTATTAATCAATCCTCATTAGTATTTTATAACAGTTAATTAATATTCTTCGATTAACAATTAATATAGATTAATTGTTCGCTTAAATTAATATAATCATTCTTATATTACGCCACTGTGCCACACAAGGCAATCAACGAGTTTATCACAAACTCCACCAATTTCTCAATTATTATAATTATTCAATTATATATAATTGAATTAATTCATCTCATAACACAAAATCATTTATATTCAAATAAATTCTCATTTCCATTAATATATTTATTTAATAATATATGGAAATTCTCGGGTATTACAGTCATTACCCTTTGAGTTGATGTGTGATGCTAGTGACTTTGCAATGGGAGTTATTTTGGGGCAACGCAAGGAAAAGATATTTCAAGTCATTTATTATGCTAGTAAGACCATGACTGATGCACAACTCAATTACACAACCACTGAGAAGGAGTTATTAGCAGTGGTGTATGCCTTCGACAAGTTCCGTTCATACTTGATTGGCACGAAAGTAGTGGTGTATATAGATCATGCTGCCATCCAGTTTTTGATTGCTAAAAAGGATGCCAAACCCCAGTTGATTTGATGGATTTTACTCTTGCAGGAGTTTGACTTGGAGATAAAGGACAGAAAGGGTACCGAGAACCAAGTGGCGGGCCACTTGTCACGACTAGAGAATCCAGGAAAGGACACTGACGATGGAGTTTTGATTAATGAGTCCTTCCCAGATGAATAGCTATTTTTGGTCCAAGGAGAAGTCCCATGGTTTGCTAAATTTGTAAACTACTTGGTTAGCAACATTCTCCCTCCTGAGTTGACAAGGCCCCAAAAGAAGAAATTTCTGCACGATGTCAAATGGTACATGTGGGACGAGCCATATCTGTTCAAGCAATGTGTAGACAGAATGATCAGGCGGTGTATTCCACACAGTGAGACAGAGAGCATACTACATGGTTGCCATGCATCAGTGTACGGGGGACATTATGGGGGAGAGAGAACAGCGGCTAAGGTGCTTCAAGCAGGATTTCACTGGCCGACTCTCTTCAAGGATGCCTATAATTTTGTTCAAAAATGTGATAGATGCCAGCGGGTAGGAAACATCTCCAAGAGGAATGAAATGCCCTTGAACATGATATTAGAAGTTAAAATATTTGATGTTTGGGGTATTAACTTTATGGGACCATTCGTTTTGTCTTGCGGGAATCTATACATTCTATTGGCGGTGGACTATGTTTCTAAGTGGGTTGAAGTGGCGGCTTTGCCAACAAATGATGCAAAGGTGGTCTTAAGGTTTCTACAGAAAAGCATATTCACAAGATTTGGGACACCTAGAGCAATCATCAGTGACAAAGGCACTCACTTCTACAACAGTCAATTCACAACTTTGTTGGCTAAGTATGGGGTAAATCATCGTGTTACCACGGCCTACCATCCCCAAACTAATGGCCAAGCTGAAGTCTCCAGTCTTGAAGTTAAGAGGATTCTGGAGAAAATTGTCAACCAAACGAGGAAAGATTGGTCAATCAAACTTGATGATGCAGTATGGGCCTACAGAACTGCTTACAAAACACCGCTGGGGATGTCACCTTATCAGTTAGTATATGGGAAAGCCTGTCATCTTCCTATGGAGCTAGAGCACAAGGCATTCTGGGTAATCAAAAAGCTAAATTCTGACCTAAAGGCTGCAAGAGATAAGAGACTTCTCCAATTGAATGAACTTGATGAATTCCGATTGCAAGCTTATGGGAACTCTAAACTGTACAAGGAGAAGGTGAAGAAATGGCATTACCAAAAAATTATGGATAGGTCGTTTGAGCCGAGACAAGCCGTGTTATTGTTCAATTCACGTCTTCGTCTTTTTTCGGGCAAGCTCAAGTCTAGATGGTCGGGGCCATTCACGGTGAAGACCATGTATCCTCACGGTGCAGTTGAGATTATAGGTCAAGACTCGGACAGGCCATTCAAGGTCAATGGGCAGAGATTGAAACATTATTGGGGAGGCAAAGTTGATCAACAAAAGGCCTCCACGACCATTTCCACTCCTTAATCACGTCTGAGAAATTCGAGCTAATTGACTATAAACAAGCGCTCGATGGGAGGCACCCCATCCACTCTATTATCCCTCTTGTTTAATTCTTGTTACTTATCTATTCCCCCCCCCTCCCATGTTTAATTGTTGACAATTTTGAGTTTGACTACATTTTGGATATAGTATAGCAAATTTTCAAATACTGCATTTTTGCTAATAGATACAGTAAGTTTACATAGTCCACTTTTGAGTAATGGAATAAGATAATGTCTCATTTTTAAATGCCCTTTATGCAAGAAATGGCTCACACGCAAGTTAGCTGCTAAGTTCCAATGTGCTGCAGAAGCTTCAGTGCCAGAACCAGGGCAGCGAAGTCGCGCCGTTTGCCAAGCCAAAGGCAGCGCTCCCGCGCTATCCAATTCCATTGCAGTGTGCTTCCATGCACAACGTGCCCGCGCCCATCCAAGCCTATGCCTCAGCGTTCTCGCGCCAATATCCAAAAAAAGTTTGATTTTTTTAAGGGGGCAGCAGTCGACCTAAGCTATTATATCCCATATCCATTTGACACAGCCCTTTTATTTTATATCTATTTCCACTGAAAACCTTATATTAGAACAAACCACTACTCACAACTCTACTTCTACTCCATTACTCCACCATTCCTAACCTAGTCCCAATCGAATCCCACCTCCTTCTTCATCTACAAACATTCCCATGTGCTCTCTCCATGATACTCAAGCCCTAGCCATCCACTATCTCCACTACACCAGCAAACTCCTCTCCACTGCCTCTCAATCAAAAATTCTATATAACCCTAACCCTAGCCACTATCCCATAATCAAGCCACCTTCTATTACATCCATATTAGGGTTTTCAGAGAGGATTTTAGCGGCAAGTTTGGGAATTCTGAGTTCGTCGAGTTAAGGTTTGAATTGAGGGTTTCTGCAGAGCATCATAGCACCAAAGAGAATACGTTCATCATCTTCGTCCTCTTCCTCCAACGAGAGCAATAGAGAAGGAAGTAGTCGGGATGTCCTAGATGCTTCCAAATTTGTCAATCTGTCGACTCAGAAACATTATTACAGTGTGTTGATGTCCAAGATGTTTATGCTAGAGAGGGGTTTTAGGCCGAGTAAGGAGGACGAAAAGTTGTTAGAGATGATCCGAGAAAGGGGTTGGATTGGTGTTATAGCAACACCCTTGTCTGCGCTGATGGCTGTTGTACAGAAGTTTTATGCTAATGCTAGGGAGACGCAGAATGGGATCTCCTTTGTGCGAGGAAAATAAGTGGTCTTTCTTCCTAATGCTATTAATGAGATGTTCTATTTATTCCCTCCTGCTCCCGAGACAGTGAACTAGGTTGTGGTTGAGAGGTCCGAGACTGACTTGGACAAGGTTTTGAATGATCTCTGTGTGCCAGGAACCAAATGGGCTCTCAAGCCAGGCATGGATACAAAGACTCATTTCCCACACTCTGTGCTGAATAGATATGCAAAGGCGTGGAACAGTTTTATTTGCACCAGTTTGATGCCCACACGCCACCAGAGAGACGTCACAGCAGATATAGCTACCATCTTATATGAGATCATCACCGGTAAATACATAGATATAGGACACCTGATACATCAGTCCATGCTCAGGTACTTGCGAGGCAGTACCACCGGAGGGATCCCACACGCTTCAATTGTGACGCAGCTATGTGTGCAGGCAGGAGTCGAGTGGGAAAATGAGTCCTATCAAATGCTATGAAGGACATTGATCATGCTGCTATCAAGAAATATTCTGGATGTGCCGGTGGCAAGGCTCATCGTAGAGGCTTAGGATTTAGGGTGCTTCGAGCTCCAGTTCATGCAGAAGAAGGTCCACCACCACCACCATAGTCATCTAAGGCGACTGGTCCTCCTCCAGCTTATTCAGCAAGCCATGATCACCAGATGCGACATTTAAAGGCAAGGATGGATGATTTGCACTTCAATTTCCAAGCCTATGCAGATGGATTGCTAGGTGCCCTAGCTCAGGCCTTTGCTTAGCAGGGTACGATAGTGGAGTTTCCAGTCTTCGGCTCAGCCATGCTGTATCCACCACCGAATTCACCACTCGAGCTATAGTCGGGTGGCAACGATGATGCCTAAGGGAGTTTCCTAACCCTTTACTTCCATTGAGGACAATGTATATTTCAAGTTTGGGGGTATTGGGTCTTAGTTAGTTGCATATAGTAGTAGTGCATGCTTAGTTAGTTTTCTATCATTTTTTTGTTATCTGTTAGTTAGTTTTGCATGTTTAGTTAGTTTTTTGTCATTTTTTTGTTTAGTTGCATTGCATTACATCATTACATGATTCCATATTTCAGTTGGTTTGAATTCTAGTTGGCTGATGATGGCATTGGAATTGTATGGGTTATTGAACATTATTGATAACTTAAGCTTAGTCATAGTTTCAATATATGATGTGATCTTTACCTGTTGCTTTGATGTTATCGGATAGCACGGTATTGTTATATTTGCTTGTTGGTTAAGATTAATACAAGCTTGTCTTCTGAGGGGAAAATTTGTTTTTAATAATAGAATTTTGTAGATAGTGAGCAATGACTATGACGCAGAAATTCAAGATTGGGGGAAACATTGGGTATGCAAGCTATATATAAAAAAATAGAAAAATGTAAAAAAAAATGAAAAAAATAGAATAAACACATTGACTAGTTAATGAACAAAGTATCAAACCAAGCTAATGCCATAGAGACATACAATCTGAAAATCAAAACATGTATACAATGATGTAGTGTGTGTGCTAATATCCACTAAGCTTGATAAAGGTAAAAATTCCACATGCTATGCTTCTAAGAGGGAAAAATAAGGCTTTAAATCAAGAAAACTGAGAACATATAAAGCATCAACCAATCCTACACATCAATCCAAACTAAGGGTACAACAAAGGGTTTATTATGCTTTTATTCACTCACGAGGGCGATATTCACGCATTCCCATGGTTACATGATAAGTAGGTTTTATACCTACTTATTGGCTATCAACATACTATAACTATAGCTTAAACTCACGTGTTTTAGTTCCTTTTCATGCGTTTTATCTTCATTTTATAGATTACATAGCGAAAACTCTCTCGATGGCATCGTGGGTGGAATGAGCATGGAACCGACTTGATGGCGAGCATAAGGCATTTGGTGGAGTGGATGTGAAAAGGGAATGTGAAGGTTAGAAGGAAAGCAGCAAGAAGTCCAAAAGGTGCAGCAGAAGGAAACTAGGCCAGCAGAAGAATTGCAGAATTCTACAGGAAATCTGCAAAGCGCGGCCGCGCCCTTGCATAAACACAGCGCCCCCGCACCAATGCAGGATTTGGCTAGCAGGCAGGGCGCCCCAGTTACACTGAGGGGCAGCGTGACCGCGCCTGTCTGATCAACACCAGAGTTGACTTTTCATTTAATTCCTGTTTTGCATGTTTTCCCTTATAAGGGTGTATTTGGAAGTTGAGAACTATTCCATGGAACATTTTTATTACTGTTTTAGGGTTTTAGAGAGACAGAGAGAGTTTATAACCTCTTCTCCTATATCTTGGCTTCTCTCTTGTCTTCTTAGTTGATTTTCATATATTTTGGATAGATTAGGGCTAGAATTGGTGGATTGAAGGATTTGGCTCTACATTGATGGTTCAAAATTGAAGTAGATATTTTAGATTTGCATTTCTTATCCCTTAGCTTCTCTTTACTTTCATATTGGATTTTCAATGTATGAACAAATTTGGATAATGGTTATTGCTTCAGTTATGAACTAATCTCCATTATGGGATTTTAATAGATCTTTTTGCTTAAGTTCAGATTTGTATGCTTCTATGTTGAGCTCTAGTTGATTATATATGGATTGCCTTATATGGTTTGTTTTGCTTGCTTAGTTGCTTGATCACCAACTATCGAAATAACTTATATGAAATTGGAAAATGAATTACAAGTACAGATTTGACTATATTAGCATGTGTTCGTATTTTTTATATGTTATTGGACTTCATGATTCGTAATAAGGATAGACATATATCGAATTACCGTGTGTAGTCATTTGAGAGAGCTTGTGTGTAAACTCTTATTATTGTTAAGTCATATAGAAATATAGTGGTTTATGTAATTTGGGTGTTCATATAAATTCTATCATCTGTGGATTTTGTGTGATATGAGCATGGTACATCGAGAGATGGCCATATTTTATGTTCGTGCTCTCGACTAGCAATCCGAAGTAATCAATTAGGCTTAATAAGAGGTGTATGATTTGAATGAGGCATTAAGTGAAGTTAGAATCTCATATCTTCCTCATCTGAATCATTTGCTTGTTAGTTAGTTAATATTTGATAATCATTATTGTTAGATAAATCACATCTTGATCATTTGTTTAAGTAGACTGAAATAATTACAAAATTGTTGCATGTTAGAATAGAAATACTCATTTTTCTCCGTGGGATCGATACTCTACTTACCGTATATTACTTGTGGACCGCATGCACTTGTGTGTATGTGATTGTTTTGTTTAACACCGAAATAAGCCAATAATAAGCTCTCAGCATATCCTCTAGAGTCTGAATTGTTCTCTCGCTCTGGCCATCAGTTTGAGGATGGTACGCCATACTCATTCGCAATTGCGTTCCCAAGCATTCTGTAATCGCTTCCAGAAATTTGACGTGAAACGCAGATCCCTATCAGATACAATTGATACCGGAACACCGTGTTTAAAAATAATTTCCTTAACGTACAACCTCACCAATTGATCCAAATTGAATCTAATCTTGATAGGTATGAAATGCGCTGACTTCGTTAGTCTGTCCACGATAACCCATATTGCATCAAAACCCTTTTGATTCGTTGGAAGATCAACCACCAAATCCATCGTGATATGCTCCCACTTCCATTCTGGAATCTCCAGCGGTTGTAGCAATCCACTTGGTCTCTAGTGTTCTGCTTTGACTTTCTGACATGTTAGATATTTTGGCACACACTTAGCAACATCTCCATTCATATTCGGCCACCAGAAATGTTGTCTGAGATCCTGGTACATCTTTGTACTTCCAGGGTGAATTGAATAACTCGAACTGTGAGCTTTGTCCAAAATTTCCTCTCCAATTTCTGGTACTGGCGGTACCCAGATTCTCCCTTCAAACTGTAGCAGTCCATCATTATCAATCTTGAACTTTATCTCTTTACCATCGGTTACTCTCTTCCGGATCTTCTCACACTCCTCATCATATAGTTGTGCCTCTTTCACCTTGTCCACCAAGGTTGAACCGGTTCTTACTTGAAACAGTTTCTCATCCGATTCCTTCGGATACTTAACTTCTAGATCCAACTTAGCCATCTCATTTACCAACTGTTCTTGAGCAGTTAGCAACATTAACTTCTCACGACCCTTTCTGCTTAAGGCATCGGTAACAACATTCTCTTTACCTGGATGGTAAAGAATCTCGCAATCATAGTCCTTGATAAGCTCCAACCATCTCCTTTGGAGCATATTCAAATCTTTCTATGTAAAGATATACTTCAGACTCTTATGGTCTGTATATATCTCACACTTTTCTCCATAAAGGTAGTGTCTCCATATCTTCAGCAAACACGACTGCTGCCAATTCAAAATCATGGGTCGTATACCTTTTCTTATAATCCTTCAGCTGACGTGATGTATAAGTAATGACTTTGCCGTTCTGCATCAGCACACAGGCTAATCCTTTATGTGAAGCATCACTGTATACCACGAAATTTCCTGTACTGCCAGGAAATGACAACACAGGCACAATACTCAACCTATTGAAAACACTCCTCACACTTTTTCGTCCAAACAATCTTCACCATTTTTCGAGTCAAATTGGTCAACGGAGTTGCGATTTTGGAAAAGTCTTGAATAAATATTCTGTAGTAACCTGCCAATCCCAAGAAACTCCTCACTTTTGATGGTGTCTTCGGTTGATCCCAATTCACTACAGCTTCAAACTTCGACGGATCTAATGAAATTCCATCTTTGTCAATTACGTGGCCAAGAAATTGCACAAATTCTAACCAAAATTCGCACTTTGAGAATTTCGCATACAACTTCTCTCATCTCAGTAATTCCAATGTCAGCCTCAAATGTTCAGTGTGTTCCTCCTTAGTTTTGGAATACACCAAAATGTCATCAATGAACACCACTACGTACTTGTCTAGAAATGGCTTAAACACCCAATTCATTAAGTCCATAAATGTTGTTGGTGCATTTGTTAGATCAAATGAAATCACTAAGAACTCGTAATGTCCATAACGAGTTCTAAATGCCATCTTCGGTATATCCTCTCTTCTGACCTTCAACTGATGATACTCGCTTCTCAAATCTATTTTTGAGAAGTATCTAGCACCCTTCAGTTGATCGAACAAGTCATCGATCCTAGGTAAATGATACGTATTTTTGATCGTGACTTTGTTTAACTCCCTATAATCAATACAAAGCCGCATTGATCCATCCTTCTTCTTGACGAATAATATCGGCACTCCCCATGGCGATACGCTCGGCTGAATATACTTCTTATCCAACAAGTCTTGCAGTTGAACCATCAACTCCTTCATCTCTACTAGGAGCCATTCTGTACGGGGCTTTTAATATCGGAGTAGTCCGCGATGCTAAGTTGATCACGAACTCTAATTCTCTATCCGACTAAAGTCCAGGCAAATCACTCGGAAACACGTCCTCAAACTCCTTAACAACTCCTATCTCTTCCAGCTTTGGACTCTCCTTACAAGTATCCAATATGTAAGCTAAGTACCCTACACAGCCTTGCTTCAATAACTTCTTGGCCTGCATAATCTTCAGACAACTCACTTGTCTAGGCAATTTGCTACCATAAAATACTACCTTTGAGGGAGTCGTACGGTTCACAGACTTCTTCTGGGAATCCATTACCGCCCCATGGTTAAACAACCAATCCATACCCAATATAGCATCTAATTCCCCAAGTTTTATCGGAATCAAATCTACCATCAGCTCATGACCCTTAATGTCCAATTTACAGTTCTTGTGGACAAACCTAACAAAAATAACCTCCCTATTCGCAATCTCTATGTTCAAGGGGTAAACTAATTCCTCTTTAGGTAAGTCTAAGTTCTTAGCAAAATCATCGGATAGAAATGAACAAGTAGCACCCGAATTAAATAATACGTAAGCATTAATACTATTGATCGAGATAATACCTGACACCACATCCTTTGACTGCACAGCATCCTGTACCGTCATGTTAAATGTCCTGGCGGTGGGTCGTCTCGACTGCGGTGGTCCAGCAGTAGTCAAAGTGCTACTGCTGCTATTTCCTCTCCCTCTTGTTGACCCTCTAGTTGGCTTCTTAGGGCAATCCCAGGCCATATGATCCTTAGACTCGCATGTGAAACAAGCTCCCTTCTTCGGGTTAGGATAATTCAGCGCAATGTGGCCTTCCTGACCACAATTGAAACATACTCGCCTTCCCCTTAAGCACACCCTAGTGTGATTTTGCCCACATGTAGCACATACTTCAATTCTTCTCTTATGATGGCTTCCCTGTTGACTCCCAGCAGATGTGTTGTCATTCCACTTTCTCTTCTGGTTAGTACCACTACCACCAGCCTTTTTCTCAGTCTCATTCTTCATCTTCTTTAGATCATGGTTATATTTGGTCAAGGCATCGCTCCCACCTTCGGCGATAATTGCCTTTTCCAATACTACAACAAATGTATTCAGCTGGAACATGGAGACCTTACTATATAGCCAGGGCTTCAATCCCTACTCAAACCTTCTTGCTTTCCTCTCATCCGTACTGACTTGGCATGTTGCAAACCTTGCCTGCTCATTGAATTTTGTAGTATATGCTGGCACCGTCATTGTTCCCTACTTCAGCTCTAGAAACTGAACCTCCATCTGGTTCTGCGACCTTACTGGGAAATATATCTCAAAGAACATCTCCTTGAATCTGTCCCATGCTATTACACCTTTTCCTCGTCGAGTCTTGTTAGCCTGCCACCAGTAGCTAGCTTCCAACTTCAGCATGAATGTAGCGAAAGCCGTCTTCTGGTCGTCATTAATTCTGGCCACATCAAAGACCTTTTCCATTTCCATCACCCATATCTGGGCCTCTATCGGGTTCACGGATCCATAGAATTCCTGCGGTCTTACCGCTTTGAATTCCTTGAACATCGCGGCTTGAACTTGCGGACTAATTCGCAAGCGCTCCCGTAAGTAAGTTCACCAGTTGTTGAACTGGGTTGGCGTTAGCCTCATCGTTGTTGTTGTTTGTAGAACCCTCTGGTTGTTGACGTACTGGTCTTCTTCTATGAGGCATCTTTCTGTTAAGGCATACTCTTATTAGATCCCTACTCATCTCTTAAATATTTAAGATCAACTTAAACATTTAAATCAATTCACACTTGAACACATAGCACTTCAATAAACTTCGATGTTTTTTCCTTCATAATTTTTAAAACATAGACTAAATAGCATCTCTGCTATTTACATCAGCTTTCCTGAACTAAAATAAGTTGCAGGACTATATCATCATCTTATCCCATTATTATCTCAAATTCTGGGTTTTACAATTATTTAATACATAAATAAACACATAGTTTACTACTCTACTATCTAGGCAAGTTAAGACGTCGCACAGCCTCTCCACGTTCTTCTTCTATCACCCGAAACACTATTCTATGATCCACCATATACCACGATAAATCCTTGAACTGAGCTGGGAATAAAAGACACGATCCTGCGCCATATCTATAGCCGAATGAAACACATAGTCTGTCCTCCTTCATCTTGGCCTTCTTCGCTTGAACCTCATCTTCAGCTTGATCTGCACGTTGAGTAGCCTTCAAGCAAACATCATCTGCTCTGGTACGCTTCGTTGACTCCTCTTTAATGTCGTTCTTTAGTTTCTCTAGTTCAACCAGTGCATCATCCCTTTCACCTTCCAGGTGAACTAAATCCCACTTTACGTTTCCAAGCTGATCGTCCAGTTCTTAAATTGTCTCCTCCTTCTGTATGGTGGTCTGACTCATGTCCACCAGCTCCTCTAGCTCTCCAACTCTACCCTGCAGCTCAATGTTGCGGTTGTAATACCCGAGAATTTTCATATATTATTAAATAAATATATTAATGGGAATGAGAATTTATTTGAATATAATGATTTTGTGTTATGAGAATGATTAATTCAATTATATTAAATTGAATAATTATAGTAATTGAGAAATTGATGGAGTTTACGATAAACTCGATGAAATGCCTTGTGTGGCACAGTGACGTAATATTAACGATTATATTAACTTAAGCGAACAATTAATCTATATTAATTGTTAATCGTAAAATATTAATTAATTGTCATCGTAGAATAATTGTTATAAAATATTAATGGTGATTGATTAATAATACGTGATTATTATTATTGCAAGAAATATAATAATAATAATGAGCAACGTGTCTATAATATAATAAGATTTATATTAAAGTAATGATTAATCATATAAGGGTTAATTAAATTATTATGAAGATTAACAATTATATTGATTGATAAAGGATGTGTGTATATTATTAATTACTATTTAATTAATAAGATGGGTAATTCTATGTGCAAGCATGCGAATTAAATGTGTAACATATAGTAGCTAACTATGTATTATGTGAAGTGTATTATAACACTATTATATGGTAAGGCTTATTAAATTATGGGAGTTACATGATAATGCCTATGTGACATGTGAGTATACAGTAAAAGAATATGACATGGATTATATATGTGTAAATTAATTGTATCACATTGCCATGTTAAAAGTATATTGTGACTTAAAAGTATATATTATATAATCTAAGTGGACTTGTATAATATATCATGAACATATTGCAAACTATTAATTTTAATAAAGTGAGACATCATGAATATATGGTGAACAATTTAATAATAAATGAGATAATGTAATGTGATAACATCCGATTAAATTATACCAGTACGATAAAAATGTACATAGATTATATGTGTACAAGTCACACTTACTATATTATGTGAATCCATGTTAGTATCATTAGAATTACATTGTAACTATAATTGTGGCCTAATTATATAGTATATATACATGTAACATATTTTGGCATAAGTATTGTGTATATATACAAATTCTAGAATGCTGATATATGGCCTTGTCCCAATATAATAGTCACTCTCCTTCTCCTTCACGTGTATGGCAAAAAGGCTAAGGCCTATTCTCCCCATTCTTCTCCCAAGCTTAGCTAGCAATGATCAATGGGGAGTGGTTTTGATGATGAGATTTACCAACCATTTACCAACTCCCTCTTATCTAGCATGCAATCCATTCATCTGTTAGTTTGATTTGAAATATAGTTGCGTTGTCTGTGTAATAATTCGTCTATAAATAGTAGCCATGTTTCTTCATATTTCTTTTGCTGAGATTTTATTTGAGTTGATAAGTTGAGAGCATATACATATATCAGTATAATAGCATTGTGAAGTAGCAGCACGTTCAATTATCTAACAGAGGTATAATTATCTTTCCATGTTCTTCATTCATATTCTATATTTTGCTTCCTGTCAAAATTTCCAATTCTTGATTTTGATTTCAATTCATGCTAGATTGGATTAGGACATGTTCTTAGTTTCTATATAGACTTATAAACATGTTTAATCCATAATGTGGCTGCTTAGAAAAGTTTTCGTGAAGTAATTTTGTGATTTGGGATAATGTCTGCCGAAGCAGACTGCAGTCTGGCCAGAACCAGGGGTGGCGCAGCTGCGCCGGTTTGGCCTTAGTATGCTGCGCAGCTGCGCATGACACTGTCTGCAGATTTTGAATTGTTGTTTCCTGCTTGATGTTTGCTACATGATAGTTGATGAAATAAAATAGAACAAGCATGCTGATATGGTTAATACATATATATTGACTTGTTAAACTAGAACGAGCATGTTATATTCGGATCGCTTGCATAAACGATGAAGTGATAGATTTTTCAAAATAAACTTAGGATTTCAAAATGGACGTTGATTCGTTATATCCATTTTAGACATTATGACTTGTGAGACATATTGGTATGACCTAGACACACACGAAATGCTTATTGACTTAAGTATATATATATCGTGATATGATATGAACATGTGAACACAACTAGTGCACCTTTCTAACAAAAATACAAGTTTTGGAGGTTGATATTGACATGTAAAGACCATACACACATTCTGATTTTTGGAACATGTTTGATAGAACTTGTAGACTTGCTAAGGTATCATTCATGTTTGCCTACTATGTTACATGTAGTGAAACCAAATTTGCGTAAATAAAGCATGTTTTCAAACTAATGATAATGATAGTTGCATATATGTGATATGAAAACTCATGAACATGTTTACTACAAGTTATGTGAACATTTTAAGTGTTTAAAAAAGCGAGCATGTTAGACCTTATGAGTTCGTATCCTTGAATGGCTTTAAATTATTGAAAGTGTTAACTTAGAATCTATTGCATGTATATTTGAAACGAGGAAAGGTTGTACAAACATAAAAGTATCTTTTAATATGTTTATATGCTATGTGGTGTTGTTGGCTTGCATGACCGGACAGAAACCATAAGGCACAGCTCAGCCTTGGCTTGGCCAAAGGGCTGAGCAGCTGCGCTGTCCCTAGGCTTAGCCATGGCGCAGCTGCGCCGGCCTGGAATCAGAAGCCATGCAGTTTGACAATCTGATCTTGGACAGATAGTTTATATGATGCCTACATTGTTAGAAATGGTTTACACCCTACTAATATGTGTATATATGTGATGATTAAGTAACAAGATAATGTTTAACTTATATAATGGAAGCCCATAGGTCAAGGGATCATAGCTACTTGAACATGATGAGTTGCTATAATATCATTTATGTTATAACTATGTACTTGATTCATAATAACATATAATCTGATTTCATGTCATATGAGAATAAGTATGACATGTGACTAAGATAGTAACATGTATGTATATTGAGTAATAAGTTGTGTAACGGATGTGTTAACTAATGAAAATCCTATACTTATAATACACTATAAATAGGATTCAAAAGTGTTGAATTACTTTACGTGGATAAACTACGCTAAAGGCAAGTTTCCTAACTTACACTCTTTTACGGTGCAAGTATTCTATCTTTGTATATTGCGAACTAGCTTCCTACTTAATCGTTTGAACTGAATTAGCATACTTGAACTCTTATTTCATTAAAGCTATTATTCATGTTGAACTTAGTATTGTTCTTGAATATTGTGAAAGTGTCTATGCCATTTGATTCGGCTATACTTATATTATTGAAAAGCGACCCAAACTAATTGATTGGTGCGGGATCTTATATATGACTGAGAAGAACAAACTATAACTGTCGGAGAACCGACGCGCGCACTTGAGTATGATTGATTGTTGTGCATAACGATGGTACTTTAGGCTGATCACCTGTTGTACCTGTTTTAATTGGATTTTCAGTTTATTACTGTCAATTCTAGTAGAAGTTCATAGTCCTTAGTGACTGCTCAGTATTCAATTATTTAAAATCTTGAATTGACGTATTATTGAATCATATTGATATTATTCTGTCCTTAGCGACTGTTATTGAGAACTGTTGATATTCTGGTTATCCTTGAACTATCAAACCTTGTCATACCTTTTCGAGAATTAAAAATCTTATTACTCACCCTTATTGTATATTACTTGCTGGGCAATTTGTGCTCATTCTTGCTTTCCCTAAAATATTTCAGTTAAGGCAGAGCATGGCGAACCTTCGGGCGTTGATAAGGGCAAGGGCAAGGCTACCAACTAGCTTGTCTCTTTTACGTTTTTAAATATTTTAATGTTGTATTAAGATGATGTAGTAAGACTGGTTTTGATTATGTTTAAGCTTAAGTTAGGTTATGTAATAAGTCGTTAATTGATATTATTATGTAATCTATTAAGTACTGTAGGTTGCGAGACTTGGGGAAATAACTATAATAAATCATTGTAAATTATTCTAGAATAGATTTTCCGCTGTGATCGTGTGATATTTAGTTATTATTATCGTGATGTATTACCATGAGCACGTGATGAACCGAATTCGAGAGACCAAGTGGCGGTCCTAGAATTTGGGGGCGTCACAGCGGTTGTAGACTTCCTCGTACATCACAGCGCTGATAGAGTTAGGTGGAAATTCCTCTTCAGGATCCTCCTTCTCTTCCTTTGACTCATCCTCATCGTCTCGATCAAAGACTGGCTCATGCTCCTGACCCACCACATGTGATCAATGGAGATGGCTCTCTCTAAACCAACTTCTCCCAGACAGTATACATGTCTCGGGGCTCTTCACCCCTAGGCATCTGGGGTAACTCCTCCCAAGCCTGACTGGACTCTCTAACATTGTCATCCTAACAACAAAATTTTAAAGTTTAATTATTACGTGACATCGATCGACACTCTTCGAGTACTTAAACATAAACACATAAGGTAATTTATTATCTTGACTATCATCACTATCTTTTCGATCTTGTATAAGGCTACTACCTAAGGTTTCTCCACCTAAGGTGTGACGCCCCCAAATTCCAGGACCGTCACGGGGTCTCTCGAATTCGGTTCAACACGTGCTCATGGTAATACATCACAATAATAATAACTAAATATCACACAATCACAGCGAAAAATCTATTTTAGAATAATTTATAATGATTTATCATAATTATTCCCCCATGTCTCGCAACCTACAGTACTTAATAGATTACATAATAATATCAATTAACGACTTATTACATAATCTAACTTAAGCTTAAACATAATTAAATCCAATCTTACTACATCATCTTAATACAACATTAAAATATTTAAAAACATAAAAGAGACAAGCTAGTTGGTAGCCTTGCCCTTGCCCTTATCAACGCCCGAAGGTTCACCATGCTCTGCCTTAACTGAAATGTTTTAGGGAAAGCAAGAATGAGCACAAATTGCCTAGCAAGTAATATACAATAAGGGTTTGTAATATAATTCTCAATTCTTAAAAAGGGTATAGCAAGGTTTGATAATTCAAGGATAACAAGAATATCAACAGTTTTCAATAACAGTCGCTAAGGACAGAATAATATCAATGTGATTCAATAACAAATCAATTCAAGATTTCAAGATAACTGAATACTGAGCAGTCACTAAGGACTATGAACTTCTACTAGAATTAATAGTAATAAACTGAAAATCCAACAAAAACAGGTACAACAGATGATCAGCCTAAAGCACCATCGTTATGCATAACAATCAATCATACTCAAGTGTGCACGTCGGTCCTCCGACAATTATATATTCCCTTCAAAGAAGGTTTTTCTTCTCAGTCAAATACAAGATCCCGCACCAATCAATTAGTTTGGGTTGCTTTCCAATAATATAAGTCTAGCCGAATCAAATGGCATAGACACTTTCACAATATTCAAGAACAATACTAAGTTCAACATGAATAATAGCTTTAATGAAATAAGAGTTCAAGTATGCTAATTCAATTCAATCGATTAAGTAGGAAACTAGTTCGCAATATACAAGGATAGAATACTTGCACAGTAAAAGAGTGTAAGTTAGGAAACTTGCACAATCATAGATTTCCTTGCATAAAGTAAATGCGTCGGTTAGGATACTTGCACTTTAAAAGAGTGTAAGTAAGAGAACTTGCCTTTAGCGTAGTTTATCCACAAAAAGAAAATCAACACTTTTGAATTCCTATCATAATACAGTTACGTATATATATGATATTCATTAGTCATATAATTAAACTTCACATTTTATCTTCGAATATACGATCAACACATAAGCTAGGTTTTACCTAGCTACACAGTTATATAGAATATAATTTCTATCCTTAACATTCCTCCTTTAGAGTTTAAACACATTCTCATATCTTATAAGATCGCAATCAATACTAAATATATTTCATTTTAGCAAGTTACGGCATCCCCTTAAGTTAACCGTCAAAATCGGGTTCAAGTAACATCCTATAATATCACGTAGCATGTATTCATATTTAAAGGATACTTTCATGCTTGTATAACTTTTCCAAATCCAATCGTACATGGTATAGGTTCTTAAGTTAATACTTAAAGCCATTCAAGGACACGAACTCATATGGTCTAACATGCTCGCTTTTTAAACACATAAGATATTCATATAACTTGTATTAGGCATGCTCATGAGTACTCGTATCGCATATATGTAGCTAGCATTGTTATTATCTTGAAAACATGCTTCGTTTATGCTAAACTTTAATCATGGCAACTAATCATGGTATATATACATGCATGACACATGAATGAGTCTAAGAGTACTATCACATGTGTCCAAATTATCAGATTCTAACTCTCGTCATAACATACCAAAGTTTACGTTCAAAGCTTATACTTTGTTAGTTTAGTTCATTAATAAGGTCTATCATGTCCATGCTTCCTTATGAAACCTATATATATAAGTTAACATGCTTTTCATACTTTTCAAGGCCCTATAAACATGATCGAAAAGTCAGAATGTATACATGGTCTTTACATATCAATATCAACCTTCAAAACTTGTATTTTTGTTAGATATGTTCAATAGTGAGGTCTAACATGCTCTTGTCATACTATGAACCATATATACATAACTTAATATGTCTTTCATGCATCTCTACCTCATACCGACATGCCTTGAAAAATCAAAATATTAACATGCTTTATATATATTAATGTTCGTTTATGAAACTTTAAGTTCGTTTCCAAACTATATGTCGTTTGGTTAACCATGCATGCTAATATACTAAAACATGCTTACATTGCCTCATTAGGTTTATATATATGTATTAATCATGCTTCCATGCTTGTTTAAACAAAAATCAAACAATTAGTACATAACAGTTTTGTTACATAATGCAAAAAATTGCACACATATATCTGGTGCTGCGGCGCGGGCATAATGCCTTGGGATTGGCACTGCGGCGTGGGAGGCGCTGCGGCGCGGACAATGGCGCTGCGGCGTGGGGACAGTTTCTGCAGTTCACACTGCAGCCGAAACCGACCCAAAACCTCCCATTTCATCGATTTCAACATACCCATATGCCATTACACTAACCTTTTTAACTTACTAACACACATATATATATATATATATATATGCTTATATAACAGTCAATCGCATTTATCAATTCTCAAATTCATGAACCCTAACTAATTTCACACGAATTTGATGCTTTACAAAAATTATAGAGCAACAATGGAAATGAAAGTCAAGAAAGCTATATAGTGGTTCCATCAGGAATGTATGTTCATATAACAACAATATAAGGGTCCTACAAACCAATTATGAACCAATTTGGCATAATCAAGAATTTGAAGAAAACTTCAGAAACAGAAAATGAAAATGAAGAACAAAGGAAGAGGGATTATACCTGTAAGAACCCGAATTTTCAATAAAATTATTAAAATGTGAATTTAATAAATAAAATTTCTAAGGCATGTATTGGGTTCTAATATATATGTGTGTTATGAGGTAGGAAGTATTGTGTTACATGGGATAATATGAACTATGTAATATGTGATTTTTTTGATTAATAAATATATTATTAATATATATTTATTATTTATTATAGAGATGAATTAGCAAGAAGATGGATAAGATTTATCTATTCAATATTAAATAATTTATATAATTATTTATCATAGTAAGATTGGTGACATTAAATATATTTGATAATCACCATCTTCTGGAGTATATGTACGTTGTTGAAGAGGAGAGAGAATAGAACCAATATATCTTTAGATAAACATTGGTTAGTGAATTACTAGTTGATTTAATATACCGCGAGAAGTGAACATTAACGGAATATACATGTGTTATATGTATATATCTTGAATTATGTGGAAGGAATTAGATATATATATGAGAACCTTATAGGGGAATAGAGTTTGAACTTATAATTTAAACTTTGAATCATTTGAAGGAGGTAATAAAATATGTTGGTTAACCGATGTAGCAAGATAGCACATTAAAAAGCATGTTCAAGTATTTAAGAATTGAGATTATGGTTCTGCTATAGCAGAACTTGTCTGCCTATGAACTTGAGGTGGCGCAGCTGCGCCACTTCCAAGCTTATGACCAGCGCAGCTGCGCCGGTCTGTAGAAAATTCTGAGAGTTGTGTAATCTGAACTTGGGAATATGTATATTAGTAATTAAAATGTGGGTCATGTATGGGTTAAGTTAGCAAAGCATGATTTGAATGAGAAATTAATTAACCTAGGATAAATGTGGGTTAATCAAATTATGTTATGGAATAATATATAGTCTTGTGTGGTAATGGAAAGGAATGAGAAAGAGTTAATTCACTTACATAAGATGGTGAATTAATATATGTGTTTTACATAAGAGGATGAAAGGAATATGTTAAATAAAATTTGATATTTTTTAAATATATTACATAGTATTGTAATATATAGAAGGGTTAATATTTGAAAGATAAGTGATTAATAAAAGAAGAGAACCAATATATTTATAAATAAATATTGGTTAGAGATTTATGCATTAAGTTAATAACTAAGTTATGATTAACCGAAAATGTGTTGGGACAAGTTATGGAAGAAGAGGAATTGAAGAATTATAGTTTTCTACATGCTAATTATTCTAAGGAGATAGTTATCTTAAATAAAGGTGTTATGAGTATAAAATTCATAAAGCCCAGTATAGTAGTTCTACATATTACAAGTGTGTAATTATTCAAAGTAAGCTAAATAACTTAGCATTAAGGTAAAGTGTGTCACACAAATTTTATAATAAAAAAATATTAAAATGTGGTAATGAGCTTAAAGTAAGCTTGTGAGATATGCCTAGTGTGGCATAATGATGGACTAAGAATATGCTCAATTACATTAGTGGGGAAATGATGAAGTAATGTGACGGACTAATGATTATTATTATTAATTATTATGAGCAATTACATGTGTTGTAAGAGCATACAATGTAATGCAATAAAATTTGCTTCATGTATAAAAATAAGATGAGATGTGAAGAATAACATAATGTGACGTGAATAGTTATAATATAAGGCTATAAGTTTGAATGGTGTAAATTATTAAGCAAGTATAAATGAGACTTATGTGACAATGATTCATGGTGAATCAATTAAACGTGTATTTTAAAAGTATGGAAGAAACTTAATAGATACTTGATAATAACTATCATTGTAATATTTGAGTATATTTGTGATAATGAATTTTATGGAAAATGATGGGAGTAGAGTACCCAACTAAATTATATGTAACCCAATTAGAATATTAATTGAATTATGTACATAAAGTACATAATTATACATATGGGTATAATTTTTATGTGTAGGTATACATGTATGAAGAGTTGTGTATATATGACATAACTTATATTAATATAGCAACATGAAGTTATTAAAGTGGGACTTGTATTGTCCAAAACAAAATAAACCTAAGTGTTAGTATTTACTAATGTTGCTAGTTGTTGAGAATTGACCTTATCCCAAATTGGTTGTCACCTCTCTCTCCTCACGTGAATGGCTACAAAGCTAGCCTATCTCTATTCCTCAAACTCAGTGGAATCAAATAATGGATGTGCAATGATGACAGAGGAGATGGCTCAATTAGTAGCCATGATTTGCTACTTCACCAACTCTTCTCAATCCTGTGTGCTCTTCTTTTTCCCGTTGGTTGAATTTGGTGGATAAAGCTATGGTATGTGCAATTCATTTTCTATAAATGAAGCTCTTTTCTCCTTCTTTTCTAATTGCTGAGATTATAAAGTTGTCTGTTAGCTGAGAATTGAGGGAGAGTAAAGCATAATTGTGAGAAGTATGAATTTGAGAAAACATGATAACAGCAAGCTCATATTAAAGCTTAGCAGAGGTATAACTCCCTATCCATGTTCTTCAAATTTCAAATTCTTGATTTTGCTAAGTTATATGTTAAGTAGTTGGAGAATGCTTATTAGTTATTACACTAGCTTACAATCATGATTGTAATGCAATGTAGTAGTTTAGAATGGAATTAGCTAAACTTGTCAAAATATGAAAATATAGTATGAACATGAGTTTTGGATTAATATGTGGGTTAGTTAATGTTTATGATAATTGTTGATTCTTTGGTATGTTATAGTTTTATGAGTTACGAATCCATAGTAGCGAAAACGGACTAATTTGGATGAGTTTAACTCGCGTTATGGCAATCGGAATGTGAAACAGTCTGAAAATTTGCGAAGGAGCAAGTCTGGAACAACCTTCTGCCTCCTGTGGCGTAGCTGCGCTGCCCCCAAGGCCATTTGGGGCGCAGCTGCGCCGGGCATGGTCTGATAGAAAAAAAAAACACTATTTTGACCTGCTGTAGTAAATTAGGCATAACTTTTTCATAACAACTCTGATTGAGGTGATTCAAGATGATTCGGAAAGATAACGAGTAGCCCTACAACTTTTATTCTTTAAGTTGTTAGATTCGAAGTCGTTACGAGGGGTAAATATGTCCATCTTTGTGACTGCTCCGTATTCGGAAGCAATCGGAGGGCGTCGGACATGCACATACGCAATTGTAGTGCCCCCGACGATGAAATATGTTATTCTAAGTGATAAAACATAAAAATGCATGTTAATAGATATGACATATGGTCTTGAGTACCTTTTCATATCGTGAGTTGCTTAAATGGTTATTTTCCAAAGATTATATAAAGGTTTTGAAAGCAAACTTTGACAAAACTTGTGTCCTTTAAATTCTGACCATTTGAGTATGTTTATATGGCATAGATATGTGTTCAAATGCATGTGAGTTATGATTTCAAGATACATTACATGTGCTAAGTTACTTTGACATTGAAGAATAAAATTAAAGAAATTTTGAAATTAAGATGAATAAGTATTGAGTTACTTGCATTCTAAACTCATGTTCAAGCATGATGGTACTTTTTTTTTATGTCTTTAAGCATGAATGATATGTGAACCCAATTAGTTAAGCATAACATAAGCTATTCAAGCATGTTTTAAAGTAGGTTGACAAAAGAGGGACTATACTAAATATATGTTACCGAGTTTAATACACATAATCATGCGTATTAAGGATTGTTTAATATCGTTATGTAACTTAATGGTTAACATAGCGAGTCTCTTGTGGAATGAACCTATTTTAGTCTCGATTAAAGAGTTTTGAAAAGGATGACATATGCTAGTTAAAAGTGAATAATTTGGATGTATTAAAGGATGTTTAACATGCTATATGTTAGTACCTATGCATGCTAGAAAGCTAAAACAAAACCAGAAATCAAAAGGCCAAATCTGGTCTGGACAGGGAGCTGCGCAGCTGCGCACCTCCCAGGTCTAAATGTGGCGCAGCTGCGCCACAGGGCAATTTTGCCTTATTATTTTAATGGCAGTCTGAACCTTGTGGTAGGCTTGCATTGTTATCCTAAGTTATAAAATAGAGTCTAACTAATGACATGAGTATTTATTGATGTAATGGTGATATTAAACCCGGAATTGATAAATTTTCCTAAGGTTTGCAAAACACAAGGATAGTGTGATTATATATTTTTGAGTCGAATACTTAGATAGTTAAGTGTGTTAATATTGATATTGAGTATAGTTAAGATATAACTATACGTACCTAACGATACTAAGAGTATGATAGGAAAGTGAAACAAGGTTCTAAGAGCCAAGATAGAAAATAATGTAATACTTATTATTATATTGAGAAAGTATGAATGTATGACTAATGGAAATAAATCCATGATTATATAACTGTGTAGGATTACACGAAGTGCAGAATTCTTTAAGCAGTTAAGTCGTAGTTGTTAAACTACGAATCAGGCAAGTCTTTCAGTTCCTATTTGATATATGAATTCAATAACTGTTAATTAAATTATATTATGCTGTGATGATGTGAACTTATATATGAACTGTATATGAGATATATATGAGTTTGAAAGTTTATCTTTGATGATATGCTTGTTATGTGAAAAGTAATATGCATAGTAAATATAAATTGTGTATAAATGTATGAACTAAGTATAATGTTATATGCTATGTGATGCATGAAAACTGTTAGAATTGCTGAGCTGTCGAGCTCACTCTTGCAAATAACTATTTTTGCAGGTTAATGACTTACGATAAAGACTTCGTGCTTCTTGATTGATAAAGATAGATAGTATCGCAATGAAGAACACTGTTTAGATTTTTACTCGAACCATGTTTAGGTTCTAGTAGTTGTATTCGGTATTTGTTTACAAGGTTTAATGCTTGTCGTACTGTAAAGATGTTTTAGATAATACATAGAGGATATTAAGTTAAGATGTATGTGATTATACAGAAATTTGAATAGAGTGAATCATGATATAGTTTGATTCAGGAAAATGTAATGGATTTAAGTTATGGAATCAATAAAAGATTTTGTTCAAGGAAGACTGAAAAAGTTTAAATTATTTCACATTTTAGTAACATCAAATATGATGTAAAGATGAGATCTTAGATATAAATAGAATTTATATTCTAAATTGTAATAAACAAAGTTGTATTCTTTTACTAATGATTAAAAGATGTAATAGTTTGACGATAGTACTATCGTGACTGCACCGAATCCGAGGTTTCGAAGGAACGTGGATTTGGGGGCGTCACAGGTTGGTATCAAAGCTGTAGGTTATAAACCTTAGGTAAGTATACCTTAGACTATAACCTGAGAGAGTGAAAGATAAGATTAAAATATATCTAAGCAAAGATTCAAAGAAGAATCTCGAAGTATCTAGAGAATGAGAATCAGGAGTTTCCTAACTCCGGTAATAAAAATGTTAAGACGATGTCTATAATATGAATATGACAAAGATAATGAGAATGAACTCGAATGGAGTTTAGTTGATAATAGGGAAAGAACCCTAAGATAAATAGATGATCACGACGTGATCAGATTGAACTGTGAAATGATAGATAGTCTGTAATGACTAAGTATGTATAGCTTGATGCTATGAGAGAATGTACTATAAAAAGTACGAGATGAACTCATGAGGAGTTGTATGTGGTGAAACGTAGAAAGCTCGTAATGAGCAAGTGATAGAGTAAGATATAGTTAAGTGTTGGAATTCCATTGAGGACTCATGTGATGGCTTAGTTGTACAAACTTTTGTATGGGCAGAAGTTTTGTGCTTGCACTGAGTGCGTCACATTGATAATCGTTGGAATGTTAGTGTCGCGGTATCATTATATATATGGTAGAAAGGTGATTCTTTCTCATATTTATTTTGATAGATAGAGATTTCTAAGATATAATTAGATAATATTAAGTTTAGGTGCGAGTTCTTAAGACTCATGCCTATGACAAGTTCGTGACTCATAATCGTATGGTGGGACCCCTCAGCGAATGGACGAGTTTGGTCTGATTAGGATAAGTTCCTCAACCCATATGATTGTGGTAAGTTCCTGAACTTCCATGGTGTGGTAAGTTGGTGAACTGTACGAAGAATAGATATATTATATAAGAGTTTTGGAATAGTTAGCATTGATGGAGTAAGAGATTGGAGTTGATGGAGAAATTTGGATTTTTCTAAATCTTCTAGCTACGCTAGATTTTCAAAATTTATTGACTTCGTGCTAGTGTTTGCACTTCGGTTTTCTTGAGAAAAATATTGGGTCAGGTAACTGAACTAATGAGTTTTTTAAAAAAAACAACACCGTTATTCGTATATCTACGCTATTTGTTTCGGCTTAAGAAAAAAATGATTTGAAAATA
The DNA here is from genome assembly GCA_020205555.1 of Panax stipuleanatus. Lineage (NCBI taxonomy): Eukaryota > Viridiplantae > Streptophyta > Magnoliopsida > Apiales > Araliaceae > Panax > Panax stipuleanatus. Next base: position 90,522,318 of record CM035125.1, on the reverse strand, counting down.
TTTCAAAATGTATTTCGACCATGTGCATCATTTGATATGGTGTAGATGGTAAAACGATGGAGTCATTAATGCAATCGAACCTAGTGTCGGAAGTGAACGTAAGATCGTCAACCTATTATGGTAAGATGTATTATGATAAAGTCACAAAATGATGGAATCCTCAACGTACTACTAATCTGGTATGGTATCATGACGTCATAAAAGAATTTTTGGTTTTCTTGTAAATTATGAAGAAGGTCAATTAAGTTGGCTAAATTATTTCGATTGATGTTCGGATTATTGATAAGAGTCTAAGCTATTTGATTCGGCTAGGCGACTTTGAAAAGAGATTATAGAATTCAAGCATTCTTGTGTATTTATGCCAAACCGGATTGCTCTAGTGCGGATTTAGATGTTGAAAAGCTGAGGTGAACAACCCTATAAAGGGGACATGTTTTCGGGGACAATGGTTCCGAACGTAACACATATAGTCGTTACAAAACACTACATTGCGGCCCAACGTAGTGGTACAATAGGTTGGCCACCTAGAGTACGCATGGAGGGTGTTTTCAGTCTTTGTGATTGATAAACACTCTGGTTTGCGGTGTGAAGAATTGTGTTGAAGCATTAGTAAACCTGGAAAAAAGTTCATGGTCTTGTGACCCCTCAGCATAAATTTGGAATCTGAGTTATTCATACTACTTCCCGATTATTGAAAAATCGTGGAAGATTCTTATTCTTCTGAAGGATGAAGGTAGTAAGTAGAATGTTCCCTAGAAAGGAAAAAGTGGCAGAATACGATGGAGAATGTTATAATAATAAAACTTCCGAAAAGAGAATGAATAAAATTAGTCAAGAGAATATGTAATATTCGGGATAGCACCGAGTAGAGGAGGTTTAGGTGATTCCGAGGACGGAATCCTTATAAGGGGGAGAGGATGTAAGAACCCGAATTTTCAATAAAATTATTAAAATGAGAATTTAATAAATAAAATTTCTAAGGCATGTATTGGGTTCGAATATATATGTGTGTTATGAGGTAGGAAGTATTGTGTTACATAGGATAATAGGAACTATGTAATATGTGATTTTTGTGATTAATAAATATATTATTAATATATATTTATTATTTATTATAGAGATGAATTAGCAAGAAGATGGATAATATTTATCTATTCGGTATTAAATAATTTATATAATTATTTATCATAGTAAGATTGGTGACATTAAATATATTTGATAATCACCATCTTCTGGAGTATATGTACGTTGTTGAGGAGAGAGAGAATAGAACCAATATATCTTTAGATAAACATTGGTTAGTGAATTACTAGTTGATTTAATATACCGCGAGAAGTGAACATTAACGGAATATACATATGTGTTATATATATATATATATATATATATCTTGAATTATGTGGAAGGAATTAGATATATATATGAGAACCTTATAGGGGAATAGAGTTTGAACTTATAATTTAAACTTTGAATCATTTGAAGGAGGTAATAAAATATGTTGGTTAACCGATGTAGCAAGATAGTACATTAAAAAGCATGTTCAAGTATTTAAGAATTGAGATTATGGTTCTGCTATAGCAGAACTTGTCTGCCTATGAACTTGAGGTGGCGCAGCTGCGCCACTTCCAAGCTTATGACCAGCGCAGCTGCGCCGGTCTGTAGAAAATTCTGAGAGTTGTGTAATCTGAACTTGGGAATATGTATATTAGTAATTAAAATGTGGGTCATGTATGGGTTAAGTTAGCAAAGCATGATTTGAATGAGAAATTAATTAACCTAGGATAAATGTGGGTTAATCAAATTATGTTATGGAATAATATATAGTCTTGTGTGGTAATGGAAAGGAATGAGAAAGAGTTAATTCACTTACATAAGATGGTGAATTAATATATGTGTTTTACATAAGAGGATGAAAGGAATATGCTAAATAAAATTTGATATTTTTTAAATATATTACATAGTATTGTAATATATAGAAGGGTTAATATTTGAAAGATAAGTGATTAATAAAAGAAGAGAACCAATATATTTATAAATAAATATTGGTTAGAGATTTATGCATAAGTTAATAACTAAGTTATGATTAACCGAAAATGTGTTGGGACAAGTTATGGAAGAAGAGGAATTGAAGAATTATAGTTTTCTACATGCTAATTATTCTAAGGAGATAGTTATCTTAAATAAAGGTGTTATGAGTATAAAATTCATAAAGCCCAGTATAGTAGTTCTACATATTACAAGTGTGTAATTATTCAAAGTAAGCTAAATAACTTAGCATTAAGGTAAAGTGTGTCACACAAATTTTATAATAAAAAAATATTAAAATGTGGTAATGAGCTTAAAGTAAGCTTGTGAGATATGCCTAGTGTGACATAATGATGGACTAAGAATATGCTCAATTACATTAGTGGGGAAATGATGAAGTAATGTGACGGACTAATGATTATTATTATTAATTATTATGAGCAATTACATGTGTTGTAAGAGCATACAATGTAATGCAATAAAATTTGCTTCATGTATAAAAATAAGATGAGATGTTAAGAATAACATAATGTGATGTGAATAGTTCTAATATAAGGCTATAAGCTTGAATGGTGTAAATTATTAAGCAAGTATAAATGAGACTTATGTGACAATGATTCATGGTGAATCAATTAAACGTGTATTTTAAAAGTATGGAAGAAACTTAATAGATACTTGATAATAACTATCATTGTAATATTTGAGTATATTTGTGATAATGAATTAAAAATGATGGGAGTAGAGTACCCAACTAAATTATATGTAACCCAATTAGAATATTAATTGAATTATGTACATAAAGTACATAATTATACATGTGGGTATACTTTTTATGTGTAGGTATACATGTATGAAGAGTTGTGTATATATGACATAACTTATATTAATATAGCAACATGAAGTTATTAAAGTGGGACTTGTATTGTCCAAAACAAAATAAACCTAAGTGTTAGTATTTACTAATGTTGCTAGTTGTTGAGAATTGACCTTATCCCAAATTGGTTGTCACCTCTCTCTCCTCACGTGAATGGCTACAAAGCTAGCCTATCTCTATTCCTCAAACTCAGTGGAATCAAATAATGGATGTGCAATGATGACAGAGGAGATGGCTCAATTAGTAGCCATGATTTGCTACTTCACCAACTCTTCTCAATCCTATGTGCTCTTCTTTTTCCCTGTTGGTTGAATTTGGTGGATAAAGCTATGGTATGTGCAATTCATTTTCTATAAATGAAGCTCTTTTCTCCTTCTTTTCTAATTGCTGAGATTATAAAGTTGTCTGTTAGCTGAGAATTGAGGGAGAGTAAAGCATAATTGTGAGAAGTATGAATTTGAGAAAACATGATAACAGCAAGCTCATATTAAAGCTTAGCAGAGGTATAACTCCCTATCCATGTTCTTCAAATTTCAAATTCTTGATTTTGCTAAGTTATATGTTAAGTAGTTGGAGAATGCTTATTAGTTGTTACACTAGCTTACAATCATGATTGTAATGCAATGTAGTAGTTTAGAATGGAATTAGCTAAACTTGTCAAAATATGAAAATATAGTATGAACATGAGTTTTGGATTAATATGTGGGTTAGTTAATGTTTATGATAATTGTTGATTCTTTGGTATGTTATAGTTTTATGAGTTACGAATCCATAGTAGCGAAAACGGACTAATTTGGATGAGTTTAACTCGCGTTATGGCAATCGGAATGTGAAACAGTCTGAAAATTTGCGAAGGAGCAAGTCTGGAACAACCTTCTGCCTCCTGTGGCGTAGCTGCGCTGCCCCCAAGGCCATTTGGGGCGCAGCTGCGCCGGGCATGGTCTGATAGAAAAAAAAACACTATTTTGACCTGCTGTAGTAAATTAGGCATAACTTTTTCATAAAAACTCTGATTGAGGTGATTCAAGATGATTCGGAAAGATAACGAGTAGCCCTACAACTTTTATTCTTTAAGTTTTTCGATTTGAAGTCGTTACGAGGGGTAAATATGTCCATCTTTGTGACTGCTCCGTATTCGGAAGCAATCGGAGGGCGTCGGACATGCACATACGCAATTGTAGTGCCCCCGACGATGAAATATGTTATTCTAAGTGATAAAACATAAAAATGCATGTTAATAGATATGACATATGGTTTTGAGTACCTTTTCATATCGTGAGTTGCTTAAATGGTTATTTTCCAAAGATTATATAAAGGTTTTGAAAGCAAACTTTGACAAAACTTGTGTCCTTTAAATTCTGACCATTTGAGTATGTTTATATGGCATAGATATGTGTTCAAATGCATGTGAGTTATGATTTCAAGATACATTACATGTGCTAAGTTACTTTGACATTAAAGAATAAAATTAAAGAAATTTTGAAATTAAGATGAATAAGTATTGAGTTACTTGCATTCTAAACTCATGTTCAAGCATGATGGTACTTTTTTTTATGTCTTTAAGCATGAATGATATGTGCACCCAATTAGTTAAGCATAACATAAGCTATTCAAGCATGTTTTAAAGTAGGTTGACAAAAGAGGGACTATACTAAATATGTGTAACCGAGTTTAATACACATAATCATGCGTATTAAGGATTGTTTAATATCGTTATGTAACTTAATGGTTAACATAGCGAGTCTCTTGTGGAATGAACCTATTTTAGTCTCGATTAAAGAGTTTTGAAAAGGATGACATATGCTAGTTAAAAGTGAATAATTTGGATGTATTGAAGGATGTTTAACATGCTATATGTTAGTACCTATGCATGCTAGAAAGCTAAAACAAAACCAGAAATCAAAAGGCCAAATCTGGTCTGGACAGGGAGCTGCGCAGCTGCGCCCCTCTCAGGTCTAAATGTGGCGCAGCTGCGCCACAGGGCAATTTTGCCTTATTATTTTAATGGCAGTCTGAATCTTGTGGTAGGCTTGCATTGTTATCCTAAGTTATAAAATAGAGTCTAACTAATGACATGAGTATTTATTGATGTAATGGTGATATTAAACCCGGAATTGATAAATTTTCCTAAGGTTTGCAAAACACAAGGATAGTGTGATTATATATTTTTGAGTCGAATACTTAGATAGTTAAGTGTGTTAATATTGATATTGAGTATGGTTAAGATATAACTATACGTACCTAACGATACTAAGCGTATGATAGGAAAGTGAAACAAGGTTCTAAGAGCTAAGATAGAAAATAATGTAATACTTATTATTATATTGAGAAAGTATGAATGTATGACTAATGGAAATAAATCCATGATTATATAACTGTGTAGGTTTACACGAAGTGCAGAATTCTTTAAGCAGTTAAGTCGTAGTTGTTAAACTACGAATCAGGCAAGTCTTTCAGTTCCTATTTGATATATGAATTCAATAACTGTTAATTAAATTATATTATGCTGTGATGATGTGAACTTATATATGAACTGTATATGAGATATATATGAGATTGAAAGTTGATCTTTGATGATATACTTGTTATGTGAAAAGTAACATGCGTAGTAAATATAAGTTGTGTATAAATGTATGAACTAAGTATAATGTTATATGCTATGTGATGCATGAAAACTGTTAGAATTGCTGAGCTGTCGAGCTCACTCTTGCAAATAACCATTTTTGCAGGTTAAGGACTTACGATAAAGACTTCGTGCTTCTTGATTGATAAAGATAGATAGTATCGCAATGAAGAACACTGTTTAGATTATTACTCGAACCATGTTTAGGTTCTAGTAGTTGTATTCGATATTTGTTTACAAGGTTTAATGCTTGTCGTACTGTAAAGATGTTTTAGATAATACATAGAGGATATTAAGTTAAGATGTATGCGATTATACAGAAATTTGAATAAAGTGAATCATGATATAGTTTGATTCAGGAAAATGTAATGGATTTAAGTTATGGAATCAATAAAAGATTTTGTTCAAGGAAGACTGAAAAAGTTTAAATTATTTCGCATTTTAGTAACATCGAATATGATGTAAAGACGAGATCTTAGATATAAATAGAATTTATATTCTAAATTGTAATAAACAAAGTTGTATTCTTTTACTAATGATTAAAAGATGTAATAGTTTGACGATAGTAGTATCGTGACTGCACCGAATCCGAGGTTTCAAAGGAACGTGGATTTGGGGGCGTCACAATACCTCTGTAAATGATTGAGCTTGCAGCTATTCAATTCTTACAAATCTAGACTGATATTATATATGCTCTCAATTTATCAAACTCAAGCAAACTCTCAGCAAGATGAAATGTGAAGGAGAGATGCTTCATTTATAGTAAAAATCAAAACACAGTCCATGCTTCTGACTCTCAAAATAAACTAACGTATGTTTTATTTGCATGCTAGATAAGAAGTAGTTGGTAGATAGTTGTTGAAAGCCATCATCATGCCCACACCCCATTGTATGATTGCTATGAAGGCTTGCTGAGTTTTAAGGTTATAGGGGAGTAGGATAGCTTGAGTATATCACGTGAAAGAGATAGTGGCTCTCCCAGCAAAACAAACTCATCCTTCTAGCAACATACCACACTTGATTCATTATACACATATGTATTAAATACTTAGGCTATCTACATATATATATATATATATATTTTATACATATATCTTTAATTGAAATGTCACACTATAATTCACATAATGTAGTAAGTGTGACTTGTACACATATAATCCAGGTATATTTTTATCATACTGGTATAATTTTCTCGGATATAATCATATCACACTGTATCCTTTATTATTAAGTTCTACTAATCAACAATTGTTTATCATATATTCTTGATGTACTATTTTAATGTATACTTACATACATATTGTCACATAGGCATAAACATGTAGCTTATATATTTCAATCAATATAATTGTTAATCTCCATAACAATTTAATTAACCCTTATATGATTAATTATCACTTTAATAAAAATCTTATTATATTTATAAACAGGTTGCTCATTATTATTATGTTTCTTGCAATAATAATAATCACATATTATTAATCAATCACCATTAATATTTTATAACAATTATTCTACGATGACAATTAATTAATATTCTACGATTAACAATTAATATAGATTAATTGTTCGCTTAAATTAATATAATCATTCTTATATTACGTCACTGTGCCACACAAGGCAATCAACGAGTTTATCGCAAACTCCACCAATTTCTCAATTATTATAATTATTCAATTTTTCGTAATTGAATTAATTCATCTCATAACACAAAATCATTTATATTCAAATAAATTCTTGTTTCCATTAATATATTTATTTAATAATATATGAAAATTCAAGGGTATTACATCCTCCCCCCTTATAAAAATTCCGTCCTGGAATTGCTACAAGGTTACACAAATAGATGGGGATAGTCCCTCATCATCCTATCTTCTAACTCCCACGTTGCCTCCTCGACATCGTGGTTACGCCAAAGTACTTTTACAGATGAAATAACTTTATTTCTCAAAGTTTGTTCTTTCCTATCTAATATTTGGACAGGAATTTCTTCATACGCCAAGTTCTTCTCCACTTGAATGGGCTCGTAAGAAATCACGTGCTTGTAGTAGGCCTTGTAAATCGCAACACGGAAATGTGAAACACGTTGTGGATGTGCTCCAGTTCAGGTGGCAACGCAACTTTGTATGCCACTTCGCCCACTCGCTTCAGTATCTCGAACGGTCCTATGAATCTTGGTGTCAATTTTCCTTTCTTGCCGAAACAAATTTTTCCCTTCCATGGAGATACCTTCAAGAATACGAAACTGCCGACTTTGAAGTCTCGGTCCTGCCGATGCAAATCTGCATACTTTTTCTGGCGGTCTTGAGCTGCTACTAATCTGGCTCTTATCACTGTCACCAAGTCTGCGGTTTGTTGTACTAACTCTGGTCCGAGTATTCGTCGTTCTCCAACTTCGTCCCAACATAATGGCGTTCTGCACTTTCTTCCGTAAAGAGCTTCGTACGGTGGCATGCTGATACTCGCATGGTGACTATTATTATATATGAATTCTACTAAGGGTAGGTGGTCATCCCAATTTCCCTTAAAATCCATCACGCAAGTCCTAAGCATGTCCTCCAGTGTTTGTATTGTTAGCTCACTCTGTCCGTATGTCTGAGGATGGTAAGCCGTACTCAACCTCAACTGTGTTCCCATTCTTTCTTGCAAACTCTTCCAAAAATTGTACGTGAAGCGCGGATCTCGATCAGAGACAATTGACACCGGCACTCCATGTCGTGAAACGATTTCTTTTACATATAGGCTTGCTAATTGGTTCAAACTGTAGCGGATCTTAATTGGTAGAAAATGCGCGGTCTTCGTTAGTCGATCCACGATAACCCAAATAACATCATAACCTTTCTGTGTAACTAGAAGTCCTACCACGAAGTCCATGGTAATATGCTCCCATTTTCACTCTGGTATTTCTAACGGTTGTAGTAAACCACTCGGCCGTTGATGCTCTGCTTTCACGCGTTGGCAAGTCAAACATCTACGGACGCACTCTGCGACTTCCCATTTCAAATTGGGCCACCAAAAATGTTGCCTTAGATCTCGGTACATCTTTGTGCCTCCCGGATGAACGGAATATGTCGTATTATGTGCCTCGTGCAAAATCTCTTCCCTTAACTCGGTTACCGCTGGTACCCACACTCTTCCTTCAAATCTTAAGATACTGTCTTTATCCATTCGAAATTTCTCTTCCTCATTTTCTGTGATCCTCTTTCGGATTTTCTCACACTCTTCATCCTTTTCCTGGGCTTCCTTTACTCTATCCAACAACGTCGGACAAGCTTCCATTACAATTAACTTCTCACCAGACTTTTCTGGTCCTTTCACTTCTATCTCCAATTTCTCCATCTCTCTTATCAACTCTTCCTGAATCGTCAAATTAAACAACTTCTCCCTTCCTTTCCTGCTCAGAGCGTCGGCAACCACATTCGCCTTCCCCGGGTGATAAAGAATATCGCAATCATAGTCTTTGATTAATTCTAACCACCTCCTCTGCCGCATGTTCAACTCCTTCTGTGTGAAGATATAATTCAGACTTTTGTGGTCCGTGTGTATCTCACATTTTTCTCCGTACAAATAATGCCTCCATATCTTTAACACAAAAACTACTGCCGCTAACTCTAAGTCGTGAGTAGGGTATCGTTTTTCGTAATCCTTCAATTGTCGTGATGCATACGCAATGACCTTGCCATGTTGCATGAGCACACAACCAAGCCCCTTGTCCGATGCATCACTATACACCACAAAATTTCCCGCATCATCTGGTAATGATAACACAGGTGCTTCGCTCAATCTCCTTTTCAGTTCTTGAAAACTTTCTTCGCATTTGTCGGTCCATACAAATTTCACCGTCTTTCTAGTTAAATTGGTCAACGGGGTTGCTATCTTAGAAAAATCTTGGATGAATCTTCGATAGTACCCAGCTAACCCTAAAAAGCTTCTCACCTCCGTCGGTGTTCTCGGTTGTTCCCAATTACTTACTGCTTCGACCTTTGCAGGGTCTACTGAGATTCCATTCTTATCCACCACGTGGCCTAAGTATTGAACCTTCTCCATCCAAAATTTGCACTTAGAAAATTTTGCATACATCTTCTCCTTCCTTAGTGCCTCCAAAATAATCTTTAGATGTTCGGCGTGTTCTTCCTCTGTCTTCGAGTAGATCAAAATGTCGTCGATAAAAACCACTACAAATTTATCCAAGTATGGCTTAAAAACTCGGTTCATCAAGTCCATAAATGCTGCCGGAGCATTAGTCAATCCGAATGACATTACCAAAAACTCGTAGTGTCCATAACAGGTTCGAAACGCAGTCTTTGGTATGTCCTCATCGTTACTTTGTTTAATTCTCGATAATCGATACAGAGCCTCATCGATCCGTCCTTCTTCTTAACGAATAGCACTGGTTCTCCCCAAGGAGAAACACTCGGTCGAATGTAACCCTTATCCAATAACTCTTGCAATTGTATCATCAATTCCTTCATTTCTACTGGTGCCATACGATATGGAGCTTTCGAAATCGGTGCCGTTCCCGGTGCTAAGTCTATTACGAATTCGATTTCTCTATCTGGTGGAAGACCAGGCAGATCATCCGAAAATACATCTTGGAATTTATTAACTACGGATATATCCTTAATTTCTACTCCCTTTTTCCGAGTATCAACGATGTAAGCTAAATATCCTACACATCATTTCCTTAACAATTTCTTGGCCTGCATCATCATAACGTAACACGATTGCTTAAGCGATGAGCTACCATAAAATACTACCTTAGACTTACTCGGAATCTGAAGGTTCACATTTGTTCTGACAGTCAATTATCGCAGCATGGTTATACAACAAATCCATTCCCAGTATTACGTCAAATTCTCCCAGTCTAATAGGAATCAAGTCTACGCTCAGTTCATATTCTCTAATGTTTGCGCGACAATCTCGATAAACGTATTCTACGGAGATTACTTCCTTATTAGCAACTTCTATGACTAAAGGATTTTCTAATCGTTCTCGGGGTGTACTAAGTTTACTAGCAAATTCTTCAGATATAAAAGAACAGGTGGCACCTGAATCAAATAATACATAAGTATTTATATCATTGATTGGGATTATACCTGATACCACGTCCTTTGCAGCCACTGCGTCCTGGACGGTCATGTTAAAGGTTCTAGCGGTTGGGCGGTTGGATTGTGCCGGTCCACCGATCATCAGCTTCTTGCCTCCTTGCTGATTACTACCCCCGCCACTTCCCTTCTTTGGGCAGTCCTTAATTCGGTGCTCCGTCGAGCCACACGCAAAGCATCCTTGTATCTTCTATGGTTTCGGACAGTTGGGCGAGATGTGCACTTCCTGTCCGTAGTTGTATCAAGTGCCACGTCCCTTCCAGCACTCGCCCTGGTGATTCTTCCCACACTTTGGGCATCCTTCAGCCCTCTTCTTGAAACCTCCACGAAAATTCCCTGATTGGTTATTGTTGTTTTTGTTGTTGTTGTTGTTCTCCCACTTTCTCTTTCCCAAGTTGCTTCCTCCACTGCTGCTTCCTCCAGTACGATTCTCTCCTCCAGTATTCTTTCCTTTCTTTTCTTTGTTATACAGACTTAAGGCCTCACTGCCACCTTTTGCAATGATTGCCTTCTCCAGTAATGTTGCAAAGGAATCAATTTAAAGAACTGATACCTTATTGAACAGCCATGGCTTCAACCCTTGTTCGAAGGGTCTAGGCTTCCTCTCTTCATCACCAACTTGGTGCTTCGCAAATCGTGCTAGTTCGTTAAACCTAGCCGCGTATTGTGCCACCGTCATGTCACCTTGTTTTAACTCTAAGAATTTCACCTCCATCCTATTCTTCATACTCTTTGGGAAGTAATTCTCGAAGAACAACGTCTTAAACTTATCCCAAGCTATTATCCCTTCTCCAGCTCTTTGTTGATTAGCCTCCCACCAGTAGTTTGCTTCTCCCCTCATCATGTATGTGGCAAACACCGTCTTCTGATCTTCGCCTACGCTGGCTATAGTGAAAGCTTTTTCGATCTCCTTGATCCACGTTTTTGCGACGATTGGGTCGGTAGTTCCCTCAAACTCCGGGGGTCCTACACTCTTAAAGTCTTTAAAGGTTGTTACTGGCACAGTCTGAGGGTTCGGGCGAACGGGTTCATTGTTCCTTCCCCTTAAGGCTTCTCCTAACAAGTCTACCAGTTTTTGGATCGGGTCTACTTGTTCCCTATCATTATTTACTGACTCCTCAGGTGCAGTCAATCTACGCCTGGGCGGCATTATCTGCATCACAATTTTTTATTTTATTATTATTCAAGTATATTACTTAAGTATTTCTTTTAATACTAAAAGAAAACAAAATTTGTAACACATTTCTGAAATAAACTTCATTTATATTCATATGCCAAATCGTTTCATTACATTATTTCCCTAGCATACTGCTATAAATGTTATCACATATATCCCCTAATATCACAAAAGACGGGGAATATACCAACCTACTACCATACTACCCCTCTAACAAAAGCTAACACGGGGTTCACATCATTATCTCTCATCTTACACAAAAGATCGGGATTATAACATAGAATGTACAACACATAGAGATAAATGCTACTAACTACTACTAGACTGTCTAAGGGAATCTCATCCCATCATCCCACGCTCCACTGCGCTCTTGTACTCCAACTAGTGCTATATACGCAACCAGCTCTCGGCTCAAGGTATGTAGAGTCCTGTCCCTGTTCTGCCGGGTAGTGGTACACACCATCAATCACCCTCTCAAAAGCTAAACGGAACACATACCCCATCTTGTTCATCTTTCTCTTCTTACACCTGACCTCGTCCTCTAGGTCGTCAGCTCTCTCATTGGATTCTTCCCACTTCTCCTCGAAGTGTAACCTATCCATCACCTCCAACTCTAGCTGAGTACGGAGTGCCTCTTTCTCAGTCTTCTCACTCAATTCTCTCTGTTCTACTTCTTCCAGCTTTCCTGCCAGATCCACGTTCCGAGCCACTGACCTGTGAAACAGAGTCCCCATCTGGATCCCTGCCTCCTTACGGTAGGCGTTCTCCACCTCTAACTCTTGCATAGCTAGCTTCCTCAGGTGGTCCTCGTCCCGCAGTTTCTGGAACTCAGACTCTCTCTCTTGGGCCTCTGCCTCCAGCTCCTGAACTCTGCAGTCTAACTCTAGGATCCGCTCCTCATACTCTCCTAGCATCTGCTCCTCTATAGTAGCCTCATCAGAGTCCTCTACTGGTTCATCCTCTATCGGCTCGTCCTCCATCGGCTCCTCCTCTGAATCAGACTCTATCTTAATCTCGTCCTCAGTCGTCAGACTTGAACGGTGCAACTGCCTGTACTAGCACAGCCTCTATAGGTGCCTCGTATACTACATGTATATCCCTGGGCTCCTCCTCTGCCACTCTACTAGGTGCACCTGTGTCTGTCATCCTACAATCACAAACACAAGACAAACAAACAGCAACTCCATTAGAATGTTAAATAAAATATAAGTTCATTGTATAAAATGAAGTTACATTTCATAACAGACTAAGCCTTTCAAGGAAAACTCTACATGAGTTTTATCTCCTTCCTAACTTCTAAGTTCGCCTAAGTTATAGTCTAAGGGCACTCGTTCTTAAGGTTTATAACTACAGCTTTGATACCAACCTGTGACGCCCCTAAATTCCAGGATAGTCACGGGGTCTCGAATTCGGTTCATCACGTGCTCATGGTAATACATCACAATAATAATAACTAACTATCACACAATCACAGCGGAAAATCTATTCTATAATAATTTACAATGATTTATCATAATTATTCCCCCAAGTCTCGCAACCTACAGTACTTAATAGATTACATAATAATATCAATTAACGACTTATTACATAATCTAACTTAAGCTTAAACATAATTAAATCCAGTCTTACTACATCATCATAATACAACATTAAAATATTTAAAAACATAAAAGAGACAAGCTAGTTGGTAGCCTTGCCCTTGCCCTTATCAACGCCTGAAGGTTCACCATGCTCTGCCTTAACTGAAATGTTTTAGGGAAAGCAAGAATGAGCACAAATTGCCCAGCAAGTAATATACAATAAGGGTTTGTAATATAATTCTCAATTCTTAAAAAGGGTATAGCAAGGTTTGATAATTCAAGGATAACAAGAATATCAACAGTTTTCAATAACAGTCGCTAAGGGCAGAATAATATCAATGTGATTCAATAACAAATCAATTCAAGATTTCAAGATAACTGAATACTGAGCAGTCGCTAAGGACTATGAACTTCTACTAGAATTAATAGTAATAAACTGAAAATCCAACAAAAATAGGTACAACAGGTGATCAGCCTAAAGCACTATCGTTATGCATAACAATCAATCATACTCAAGTGTGCACGTCGGTCCTCCGACAATTATATATTCCCTTCAAAGAAGGTTGTTCTTCTCAGTCAAATACAAGATCCCGCACCAATCAATTACTTTGGGTTGCTTTCCAATAATATAAGTCTAGCCGAATCAAATGGCATAGACACTTTCAAAATATTCAAGAACAATACTAAGTTCAACATGAATAATAGCTTTAATGAAATAAGAGTTGAAGTATACTAATTTAATTCAACCGATTAAGTAGGAAACTAGTTCGCAATATACAAGGATAGAATACTTGCACAGTAAAAGAGTGTAAGTTAGGAAACTTGCACAATCATAGATTTCCTTGCATAAAGTAAATGCGTCGGTTAGGATACTTGCACTTAAAAGAGTGTAAGTAAGAGAACTTGCCTTTAGAGTAGTTTATCCACGAAAAGCAAATCAACACTTTCGAATTTCTATCGTAATACAGTTACGTATATATATGATATTCATTAGTCATATAATTAAACTTCATATTTTATCTTCGAATATACGATCAACACATAAGCTAGGTTTTACCTAGCTACACAGTTATATAGAATATAATTTCTATCCTTAACGTTCCTCCTTTAGAGTTTAAACACATTCTCATATCTTATAAGATCGCAATCAATACTAAATATATTTCATTTTAGCAAGTTACGGCATCCCCTTAAGTTAACCGTCAAAATCGGGTTCAAGTAACATCCTATAATATCACGTAGCATGTATTCATATTTAAAGGATACTTTCATGCTTGTATAACTTTTCCAAATCCAATCGTACATAGTATAGGTTCTTAAGTTAATACTTAAAGCCATTCAAGGACACGAACTCATATGGTCTAACATGCTCGCTTTTTAAACACATAAGATATTCATATAACTTGTATTAGGCATGCTCATGAGTACTCATATCGCATATACGTAGCTAGCATTGTTATTATCTTGAAAACATGCTTCGTTTATGCTAAACTTTAATCACGGCAACTAATCATGGTATATATACATGCATGACACATGAATAAGTCTAAGAGTACTATCACATGTGTCCAAATTATCAGATTCTAACTCTCGTCATAACATACCAAAGTTTACGTTCAAAACTTATACTTTGTTAGTTTAGTTCATTAATAAGGTCTATCATGTCCATGCTTCCTTATGAAACCTATATATATAAGTTAACATGCTTTTCATGCATTTCAAGGTCCTATAAACATGCTCGAAAAGTCAGAATGTATACATGGTCTTTACATGTCAATATCAACCTTCAAAACTTGTATTTTTGTCAGATATGTTCAATAGTGAGGTCTAACATGCTCTTATCATACTATGAACCATATATACATAAGTTAATATGTCTTTCATGCATCTCTACCTCATACCGACATGCCTTGAAAAATCAAAATATTAACATGCTTCATATATGTTAACGTTCGTTTATGAAACTTTAAGTTCGTTTCCAAACTATATGTCGTTTGGTTAACCATGCATGCTAATATACTAAAACATGCTTACATTGCCTCATTAGGTTTATATATATGTATTAATCATGCTTCCATACTTGTTTAAACAAAAATCAAACAATTAGTACATAACAGTTTTGTTGCAGAATGCAGAAAACTGCACATAGAGGACGGCGCTGCGGCGCGGCAACAGCAGCCACAATCTGGCGCTGCGGCGCGGGCATAATGCCTTGGGATTGGCACTGTGGCGTGGGAGGCGCTGCGGCGCGGACAATGGCGCTGCGGCATGGGGACAGTTTCTGCAGTTCACACTGCAGCCGAAACCGACCCAAAACCTCCCATTTCATCGATTTCAACATACCCATATGCCATTACACTAACCTTTTTAACTTACTAACACACACATATATATATATATATGCTTATATAACAGTCAATCGCATTTATCAATTCTCAAATTCATGAACCCTAACTAATTTCACACGAATTTGATACTTTACAAAAATTATAGAGCAACAATGGAAATGAAAGTCAAGAAAGCTATATAGTGGTTCCATTAGGTATGTATGTTCATATAACAACAATATAAGGGTCCTACAAACCAATTTGGCATAATCAAGAATTTGAAGAAAACTTCAAAAACAGAAAACGAAAATAAAGAACAAAGGAAGAGGGATTATACCTCTGTAAATGATTGAGCTTGCAGCTATTCAATTCTTACAAATCTAGACTGATATTATATATGCTCTAAATTTATCAAACTCAAGCAAACTCTCAACAAGATGAAATGTGAAGGAGAGATGCTTCATTTATAGTAAAAATCAAAACACAGTCCATGCTTCTGACTCTCAAAATAAACTAACGTATGTTTGATTTGCATGCTAGATAAGAAGAAGTTGGTAGATAGTTGTTGAAAGCCATCATCATGCCCACACCCCATTGTATGATTGCTATGAAGGCTTGCTGAGTTTTAAGGTTATAGGGGAGTAGGATAGCTTGAGTATATCACGTGAAAGAGATAGTGGCTCTCCCAGCAAAACAAACTCAGCCTTCTAGCAACATACCACACTTGATTCATTATACACATATGTATTAAATACTTAGGCTATCTACACATATATATATATATTTTATACATATATCTTTAATTGAAATGTCACACTATAATTCACATAATGTAGTAAGTGTGACTTGTACACATATAATCCAGGTATATTTTTATCATACTGGTATAATTTTCTCGGATATAATCACATCACACTGTATCCTTTATTATTAAGTTCTACTAATCAACAATTGTTTATCATATATTCATGATGTACTATTTTAATGTATACTTACATATATATTGTCACATAGGCATAAACATGTAGCTTATATATTTCAATCAATATAATTGTTAATCTCCATAACAATTTAATTAACCCTTATATGATTAATTATCACTTTAATATAAATTTTGTTATATTTATAAACACGTTGCTCATTATTATTATGTTTCTTGCAATAATAATAATCACATATTATTAATCAATCACCATTAATATTTTATAACAATTATTCTACGATGACAATTAATTAATATTCTACGATTAACAATTAATATAGATTAATTGTTCGCTTAAATTAATATAATCATTCTTATATTACGTCACTGTGCCACACAAGGCAATCAACGAGTTTATCGCAAACTCCACCAATTTCTCAATTATTATAATTATTCAATTTTATATAATTGAATTAATTCATCTCATAACACAAAATTATTTATATTCAAATAAATTCTCGTTTCCATTAATATATTTATTTAATAATATATGAAAATTCACGGGTATTACATAAGGTTCATAACCTAAAGCTCTGATACCAACTTGTGACACCCTCAAATTCGGGTATATCATTTCCACAAGATTTGATGTTCACTATCTAAAAAAACATAACTAACTTCTTATAAATAAGGAATACAAAATAAATTACAACCTTAATCACTAAAATCTTCCTTTAAAAAGGATTACAACTTATTAAAACTTCCTAGGGTTTCTAGCCTAAACATTGTCAATGCGGAAAATAAAATATCATAACATAATTAAAGTCTTATTACAACAATCATATCAAACTATGGACAAGTCTTCACTTGTTTATCTTCCCTTTTTTTTTGCTAGTTGAAGTTTTGTCAACTTTCTCAACTTTGGCTGCAATGGTTATATAAATACAAGAGTGAGCAATCAAAAGCTCACTTGAAATAACAATCAATATTGATGACATATTACTGAATAACTTCAACTGAATTGAATAATATTTCTATCATCGATAATCAAGAAATGAATAGAGAATTTAGGATTCATCTAAGGGTCATAAGACCTTGAACTATGTCCTAGGTTATAACCATTTTTATTTAAACCTTTAACAGTCGTTAGACTATATGAACCTTCAACTCGTACTTAGGGGGATCAGCCCTTCGTACTTAGGGGGATCAGCCCTTTCGTACCATGTATTGTGCACAGTCATCTTAATGTTTTCGCATGATAATCCCTTATTAATAGGGTAGTTCATCTCAGTATTAATTAACAAGTTCGCACCAAAGAATGTTTGGTTTGGATAAGCTCAAAGGGTAATTTAGAGTTCAACTATCATCAACTAAAGAGTAGTTGAATCAACTTAAAATAATTTAGAATTCGATAACAAAGAATTATGAAATAGCTATGAGTCATAACAATAGACATCATATTCAGCAGTCATGCTTTAGAAATAAACTTAAAGCATTTGAAAGATATAATTAAAGCCTTGATTGAACAATTAAGTCAAGGTTACATTATTTTAATAATGAACTTCAATAAAATACTTGTCCATTGCAGAATAAAAGGACTTGATCAAATAAAGGTAAACATAACCGAGTTAGGGTAAGATAACTTGCGTAATTAAAAGTAGAGTTTAATAAAAACTTGTCTCGTGCGCAAGCTAGCAATAACAACTCGTTTCACAATTATCTTATGTACACGTAAACAATAGTAACATAAATTAGTTACCATATAGCTAATTCACATCATTAGTTAACCCATCTAGGTTAACTCAACATTCTTTTAGTTATTAGATTTAATCACTAATTATCACATAATATGATCAAACCACACATTCATATCAAACTTATAATTAACAAATTTATATTTTAAAATCATACATTTCATTTTTTTTTTAAATATGATTTAATAGTGTCCAATTAGCATATAATTTTATTAACATGCTCTTATATTTATTACATTATCATGCTCATAAAATTATACATTTAAATATAATTTTCTGACTAAACTGCATAGGTGGTGGTGCTGCTCCACATAATGAACTGCAGCCGGCGCTGATGTGTCGTGCCACATCATCAGGGGCTCTGCAGGCCTGGGGTTGCAGCGCTCCAGTTATACTCAGAACTAACGCTGCCGCGCTACCACATCAGCACTCTCTAAAAATCGGTTTTAGCACTGCAGCGCTGCAGTTAACAAACATAAATGGCGATGCGGCACCGTGACACGTCACCTAACTCTGCAGTGGCACTGCAGCGTCCAATTTACTCATAGGATTGGCGCTGCGGTGCCACGTCACAGTCAGACGCAGACAGCCTCGCGAACTGTGCGGAAAAAAGCCAATTTGGCTTATTTTCTCGCACCAAACTCAGAATTAAACTCACATAATGCATATAAAACTTCATCAAATGATAACTTCATGCTTCTAACATGCTTTAACACACATATATACATAACAACACATAATTAAAAACCTTTGATTTTGTGATTTTGAAGAAAACACCATTTTTTCCAAAATAGTTCACTGTAAATTGCTATGAACATGATTTCTTCATATTCATCATATTTGCATGAATTGAACCACTTAAATTATCATATAACTCATATATAATAGTTTATATACATAATTTAACATAACATATATCATATACTCACAATTATCATGAAAAACCAAATTATAGAGAAGTAAACTATGAAGAAACTATGAAGAACATAATTTTAAAATTAATTATACCTTTGATGTTTAGAAGAAGAAGATGAAGATGGTGATGATGGTTTTTTTGAATTCACAAGCTTTCTCCTTCTTCTTTCTTCTTTCTTTTCTCTCTAGTTTTCTTTCTCTACTCTTTCTCTTTTCTTACTCTGATATTCTACTTCTTCTTACTTAACGTATAATATAATATACATATAACTGATAGATATATAATATAATAATTGATATAACATAATATCTATATTAACTATTTTATCAGTTACTTTGTATTTTAAAAATGAAAAGCCATAAGGCTTGTTTCGCAAAACCCATTTAAGAGAAAAATAGATTTTTAGAACTAAGACCTTGTTTGGTAAAACTAATTTAAAATAGACTTAAGGGCCTTGTTTGGCAAAACATAATGAAAACCCTTTTATTTTAATCACTCTTTTACTACGTAGTTTAAATGTCACACTTTATTTAATTAAATCTCACTATTCCAATTTAACTAAATTAAAGCTAACATTAATTTATTAAATAAAATTGCCACATAAATTAAATTGCTACCCAATTATAATTTACTCATTAATCATAATTCCATGTAACAAATTAGTAAATCTCTAATTTAATTATTTAAATTAAATTAGACATTACTATAATTATACATTAAATCATTAAATCCTTACTAACAAATACCACATAATATTCATCTAATTTAATTATCTCAAATAAATTAGAACTTCATCACAAAATTACTCAAACATTAATTTAATATTAAACATCAATTTAATTCATATATTGCACTTAATTAAATTATTTCACTACATAATCACATCAACTATTTATTCAACTCAATAAATAAATTAACTAAAATATTTATTTAATTAATAAATATTAAAAATTAATATACAAAAATCTCGTTTGTTACAATTATCATTCTCTAACTATCCAAAATGCACATATGAAAAGATTCACCTTCTCGCCATATACATATTGATAGCGTGACCTTACAACTTCTAACTTTCTCCTTACCTAATACGAATTTGCTTTAATTCGTATTCTATCCTTCACAACTCTTCAGAGTTCTTTTGCTCGTACTACTTCCTAGTACCATTCCATTATACCCTTTAACTATAATTCATTCATCGTTTAATAGAAAAACAGTTATTACGATTTAATATGATCATGTGGTGATCTTTTTCCTTACTTATTTAACCCAACGATTTTCTTACCATTCTCTCTCAGATTATAACCTTAGGTAATCGTACCTAAGGTTTATAATCTATCAGCTCTGATACCAACCTGTGACGCTCCGAAATTCGATCTATCTTCACACCCAGATTCCGTACATCACCAGTACTTCTCGTTTCATACATACATCATTATATCATAAAGAATAACGACATATCTATTCAATTCCCAAGTTCTATTACCTTAAAACCTCCATTCATTCAAATAATGATAATTACATTATTCTTTACTTCTTAAGAGAGTGACTTTTATTCGCCACAAAGGATTCATAATAGTCCATTAAACTAATCTATAGTTTAATAACTAATCTACATTACAAGTCTTGGATTGAATCGTAACGCTCATTCATATCACGAATGGCACTTCATCTTGTGACGCTAATGGTACTCGCAACTATAGCAGGACACCGATCAGCTTGATCTTCACAGGATCCTTTAATACATACTATCGTCGTTCGCTGAAAATATTTTTATTTCAAGCAAGTGTGAGCATTCAATTGCTCAGCAAGTCGTAGTATTTGAATAATAACAACTCAAGAATCAAAATTCTTTTAAAATCTTCGATAACCGAACAAGGGTTATGAAGCAGCTCGAATAATAGGAATACGTTCTGATTCCTATCATTTTAAAACATTCATCATATTTACTTTTTTATACTTTCATTTTTCTACTCTTTCATATACATTCCATCTGGCTAGAATCATTAGCACAGACTTAACAATAACGGTTCATGGATAAACCGAACTTTTACATATTAAACAGTTCAGTCACAAAACAGTTCATTTCACAGAAACACCAAAGTGTTAACATTGTGGCACAAGGCCTCCTACATACTAACACCTTGTACAAATATCACACATTTGCACATAGGTAAAACATCTCAAGTTCAACATCTGAGAAAGTTTAAGAAACTAGCATTCATATAAAAATGAATGAAGTTAGGAAACTTGCCTTAGCGCTGCATACTTCTTACGCTATACCGTTCATCGTAATCCCTATATAACATATAAAGAAACACACATACCAATTAGTCATATATTTGACTTACGCATTAGTTTAAATTTTGTTTTACTTCTTATGGTTCGCGTTCTTGCAATCTAAGTTTACACGACCAACTTTACTTTCATTCCTTTGGTTGTTATAATATACGGAAATGTTACAACCTTACGATTATCTTTTATGATAATTTACATTTTCATCTTCCTCTCATACCATCTACACTTAGCACACATCGAGTGTCTAACAATATTCAATACAGTACACTGAGTGGTTTCCCATAAACAACCAACAAAATAGTTTTCCGTCTCGTCTACACTGTCTTTCACAGCGAGTTAGATCGGTTGTTAGTTCATATATACCTCCGCTCTCTGAAGGAATCGTTTAGCCCAGGTGCTATACATCAACCATTACAGACTACGATTGTACCACAACTTAAACTTAACTTAGCCAAACTATTAAAACCATAAAGTTCGTTAAGTTAATTATCATTCCATATCTTACAACGTCCGATATATTTGAATCGGAACGTTATTCAAGTTATTGTCATTAACTCGACTTTTCAACGTTTACACGTTATTCATTACTCTTCATTCTCTTACGTTCAAACCATACACGGCGTGTATGCTAAGAACGTTTAACTCACGTGTACACTTAACACTTTTACGTCAGTTTAAATGTTTTACGTTTACTTGTCTTCCTATGTTCCGTTATCCGGTTCATACTCAGACTTTCATTCATGTTATTACCGTTAGTTATGACTTTCTTGATAATTACATATCTTACTTACTAACTTTGTTAACGTCTAAGTCGTACAACCAATGTATACTTAGAACGTTCACTCAATGTCTATACGATTCACGAGAATCGTTCACGTATCCTGCGTTCACGTTACTCATCTCCTACTCTCATTCAACATTTACTTAAGGTTTAACCACTTTCAATGGTAATTTATTACATGAACATTATGTTCATCATCATTACTTAATGTCTAAGCCATACAGTTCGTTGTAGGCTAAGATTGATCGTTCATCGCAACAATGTTACGTTTATAGCGTTTATACGCTTTACACTTAACTTTTATTTCGACATTATAGCATTGGAATGTCATAACTCACCCTCTTCATTCAACGTCCAAGGAATTACAATCATAGCAATCCCACACGTTCGTTTTAACGCGAACACGATCCCCGAATAACCGTCACGTATCATACGTTCGTCGTTTTATAACCTTTATTGTCAAACTCAAGGTTTTAATCATTATTCTAGACATTTCTTTTCATGAACATTGCATTCATGTTTTCCCCTTAATTACCATCAAAAAAGTTGGATAATTAAAAGCTCACGTCGAGAAATTTTTGGTTAAGGGCGCTGCGGCACCAGACATAGTGTTAAATTTTACGCTATAACGCCCTTTAGGCAGTGACTTTTTCCCATATAGGCGCTGTGCCGCCAGCTTCTTAGGCATGGGCAGCGCTGGCCCTGTGCTTTTGAATTTTTTTAAAAATTTTCAATTTGATCCCTTCTCGAGCACGTAACGCGATCGTTATAACTCAGAATTGGCTCGTTCAAAAGCCATTAGCTCACATATCTCATACACTTTGATTCTATCCAGTCAGATTCAATTTCTGAATCTGTTGGGGGAGAAATTCACCGTTTCGTCCATTTTAACGCATTCGTTAAACGTTCGTGAACGTTTGACGCTCATTTCTTCGTTTTAAGTCTGAATTCGACCATTCTTGCTTCCGCAAGTCTTAATTACCTAATTCTACAATACACCATTGAAAACCAAGGTTTTCGAGTTAAAAGATGACTTTTGACTTTCATTCTGGGAAAATTTACGATTTCGACGATTAACGTCTAATCTCGTAACTTTCACCATAACTTCGTTACTCAAAATTTTTACTCCAGACCAAATGGAATCAATCCATTGGTTATTCATCTATGATCCTAACCAACTATAAGCATCTAACTTACGATGGTTTTTAATTTGTCCATCAACAACTTCTTACCGTGTTCTCCGCATTCTTCGTTCGTTCTTCGTTTTTAATCGAAATTATGATTACGATTTTACGTTTTCTCGCATTTTAATGTTATAAGTTTGATAACTCATCCTTGTAACATCGGAGAGTTCATATCACTCATCTGAATCGTCCATTAATATTAAGCGATTCATAGTTCTTATGAAAAGATTTTAAGAAATTTATGAACTAACTTTTAATTCTTATTTCTTCATTTCCTTATGATTCAACCATAAGAAAATTGTTTCTTAACATCTCTTACTTCTATTATCCATAAGTTATATGATTTCCCTATAAGACTAAAAGAAAATTTAGATGGAAGTTAGGTTTTGGATTTGTAACGCCCTAGAAAATAGAGCGTTTATGTAAATGAATTTTATTTGATTTATTGAATAAAATTAGCTTATTTTTTTATTAAACTGAATAAGCTAATTGTAGGTCATTCTATGACCTAGAGAATGCAGAAATGAGGAGGATTCTGGCTACGTGCTAGAAATAATTGATATAAATTTATAAGACGAAAATAAAATATTTTTGAGAATAAAAAATATTTCTGGAAAATGACCAAATATGCACTATTCATCTATGAAACCCTAGGTTAAATCCTAAGCATTAGGGAAAGTAAAATCAATGATTAAGTAAGTACGTATAATAATAAATGATTATTATACGGAAGGAGTATGCGTATAAATACGACAATTAATACGACGTATAAAACGAATTTTATACTAAGTAAATACGTTGAATTTGGATTAAAGTTAATAAGTTAACTGTGGGTCGAACCGTTGGGTAAACGGGTGGGCTAACCCATGGCCATATGGGTGCATGTGGGAGCGCAAGGGGGGCCATGTGCTAGCACATGAGGGGACATAGGCAAGATGAGGGGAGGAGGTGGGCTAAGGAGATCTGGTCCTAATGACCAAACTACCCTAAGCTTGCCAACTTCTATAAATAGAGAGCCTTGCCTCTTCATTTTGTTGTTTAACAATTTTCACCAATCTGACGCCCCCAAAATAGGTCCACACCACCTATTCTGAGTCACCAAAAATACATGGTACGAAATTCAAATACAAATCTTCATATTCCAACTATTACTCTGTCGTGCACAATACGACCACACATAAATTGTAAATAAAAATACTCATACTCCTTTTCAATGATACGTTACATAAAGGTACAGTCAATAACTGTTTAAGGAATTAAAATCTTTGGAAAATGCTCAAGGAAACCTTCGTACATGGGAGGGCATGCATCTAAGTTATAATAGATATCAAAGGACTTGAGAATTAACCTTGGTTGACCCAATAGACCCCAAAGAAGAATGAGAAGATTACTATCTTGTTCAGTCCAATGGTGAGTATTCTATTGCCATATAATTATCTAAATTATCTCAAACTGAGGATTATATTCCAACCATACTCCAAGATTATATAGGTAGTGCTCATAGATATAATCAGCAAGTGGATGCACACAACCATGTCTTATAATAACATAAAGTTATATGTGGTTAGACATCTTGTATGATAGTGGCAACACACCCTTCCAAAGTCGGATTCACCTCACCTAAGTCGGGTCACCAAAATCAACTGTTAAATGACGTCAAAAATATGACACACACATTTAAAGTTCTCAATACAGTTATATATTGTCATGCTATTTTATAATGTATTGAGAAACTTCAACGGTCACCGACCATCACTCTATTTCCTTGTTATCCCCGCTGGACCCAGCTAAACTCTTATTACCTGAAAGGAATTGTGAAGCAAAAGGGTGAGCACAAATAGCCCAGTAAAGAATATTATGACTAAAGATAATTAAATTATCAATAGCCTTCATCAGTAATGAATCAGATCTTTAGAACCTTAGCCCTCAACAGGGAAAAATTTGATAGAATACAATAGACGGCAAGTTTTAGATCAACAACCGCAGCGGAACAAGCAATCCATTAGAAGAGTCAAGTAGAACATAATGTTTACTATCTTCTCCATATTAAAAGTCCACCAACAATATTTCATCCCTGTAACATCAATCAACAGTTCATTTCCACAATCATGTAAATAGTTTATGATCATAATTATGTTGATAAATTCCTCTTCGCACCAGACGAAGATAATTCTCATCACCTGTCTTTACCTAAAATACCAAAGATCATGGTTATATCAAATCACAGTTCTTTTACATAATCATGCTAATAAGTTCATCTTTGCACTCAGGCCAAAGATATTCATTTGTAACATCAATAATCATGATTATACTAGTCTACAGCCTTTAGTCATAATCATGTTAGTTGATTCATCTTTGCACTACGGGCCAAAGATATTTAATAGTAACATCAATGGTCATGATCATGCCAAACACCTGTCCATCTTTGCACTACAGGCCAAAGATATTCAACAATAATGATCATGATCATGCCAAACACCTGTCCATCTTTGCACTACGGGCCAAAGATATTCATCAATCAACAATTCATCTTTGCACTATGGGCCAAAGATATTCATTAATCAACAGTTCATCTTTGCACTACGGGCCAAAGATATTCATAAATCAACAGTTCATCTTTTCACTACGGGCCAAAGATAACTTTCACCATAATTTAGGTCTGAGAATATTGACAATGATATAAAGAATGAATCTAGTGAGATCAAGGACAAATATTAGATATTTATAATTCAATTTATCTAGAGTTCAATTATATCCAAATTGTCAACATGATGTTTAAAACATGGATCCAATTTCAAGAATATATTTCATAAATCAAAGATAATTTGGACAGAAAAATAAACCAATTTTTGTCGTGAATAGTACCCCATAAATAGTAACTCGTGAATAGTAACTTATAAATAGTAACTCAGGAATAGTAACTCATGATTAGTTCTCAAATGAATAATATGAATAGTAACTCGTGAATAGTAACTTATGAATAGTAATTTATGAATAGTAACTCACAAATAGTAACCCGTGAATAGTACTCGAATGAATAGTACCTCGACATGAAAAGGTAAAACATTCATAATCAAGTTCAGACCAATATTCCGGTGAAATGATATTAGATGAAGCGTAAAACTCAAGGAATTTTTAATCATTTCAGGAATTATAGAAGCAATACTTACCATAGTAAGTTTAAATTTAGGAATCTGAAATAAAATATTATTACTTACATACTATAGAGTATGGAAGAAAATAATATTTCTTCCGAATATCGAATAGAAACAACATCCTTTACGAGAAAAATAATATCCTTTACCTCAGAGAATACTAGATCTGTCTGGATTATCAGATATTATGTTGAAGAACTCTTGCACTGTTATCAACACTCAAAATATCTTAATACTCACAAGAAATACGCTTAATATTATAAAGAGAAAATTTTCTGATTCTGGTGTGATTTTTATTTCTAACTAAGCACCCTATTTATAGGAAAGGTGTGGCACACCATTATTGACAAAATATACCAACGGATGATTTTTCCAAGCTCATCACTTTTGAAAGCACACCACATTTGAAAAATAATTTCCAACACATGTTTATATAATATATATATATATATATATATATATATATATATTAAAACCTTTATAATTATTAAAAGAATTCCAATTCTATTTTTTTTTCTTCCACCTCATTTTATTTTTATACCATAAAAATAATGTCATCATTTAAATTATAAAATTATACTATTATATTATCACATTATATTATTATAATAGTATATTTGAATAAATATTTTATCGGAGAAGATAAAATGTCAATTTTCAACAAATGTCTTATGTTAAAAATTCTTTCATTTATATCAAAATTAAATAAATATTTACTTATTATATTTATCAATAATTTTTATTTTATTCGTCAATTTTTAGTCATAATTAATATTATAGAATCACAATATTGACAACCAGGTCGTTCCTAAGAAAGAGGGGGTTTTCGATAAGAATTTCTCCTCATTGGCGCGCAATTATATAACCTAACCACTTTTCTCGACAGAACTTTCTGGACAGTATCAATAATGCTATCTAATAATATCATTCCAATAATATGAGTGACAATTATTAATTTAATATAGTGAAATAGTGTGCAGTGGTTACTATGACAATTACTGAATCAATAATATAAAATAATATGCAATTATCAATGTAGCAATTATTGAATCAATAATATAAAATACTGAACAGTAATTACTGTAACAATTATTGAATAAATAATTTTTTACATAGGAATCAATAATTAGAAATTACTGTGTAATACCGTGTGTTACTGTGCAACAACGCGTATTATTGTATTTTAACCACCTGGCATTTCAACAGTTTAACGGTAAAAGTTTTGCCGTTATTTTTAGAAAACTTATTCTTGTCGTTTTCTTCATCCGATAGTTTTTCGTTATGGGATCCACCAATGACTGCGCCGTCGTACGAATATTCCCCGACCAAATGAATATTCCCCGACTTCTGTCGCTTTCTATATTTGATAGTTATGCTATTGGTGGGCTCACCAATTATTGGTTATTTCGGCGCCGCTGTCGTACTTTTCCGAATATAATATTTCCCGACAAAAGGAATATTCTCCGACACAACGAATATTTTGTGACAACTTGCTTACTTTGTAAAATTTGCACATATCACCCTTAACTTTAACCTTTTATCAATTTAACCATTTACTGAATAGAATAATAATTATAAGAAAATTGAATACTTTTATTTCATAAAATTCGGGGTCTTGCAACCAACATCTAGAGAGAGAGAAGGAGTTAGCTTATGCTTTGACAAGAGAATTCGAGCTATCAAGAAGCTAAGAAGAGGAATTGAGTAGACATACTCAAGCAAACCAAGAACAACAAAGGTATAACATAAGAAAATTATGTAAAATTCTCCTTTTTTTCAAAAGTAAAATTGATAGAGAAGTGATTAAGGGAAGTATGAAGAATAAGAAGTTATAAGGATGGCTTAATAGTGAACTAAGAACCCTCACAAACCATGGATGATGAGATAATAAGAACTCATTAAGAACAAATGAAGAACTTAATGAATTCATGAAACTTGAAATGATGGATATGTTAAACCATGAAAACATAGATGGTTTGAATGATTAGAATTATTAATAATCAACCATTGGATTAATTCCAATTGATTTAACGTAAAAATAACGAAGAACGAAGATTCGACGAAAGTTACGAGATTAGATGATAATCGTCGAAAACGTAAATTTCCCAGAATAGAGGTCAAAAGTCGTCGTGTGCTTCGAAAATGATGGTTTTAGATTGCAACACATGTAATTAGGTAAATAAGACTTGCGGGAGCAAGAACGAACTAATTTTGACTTAAAACGAAGAATTGAGCGTCGAACGTTCACGAACGTTTAAAGAAAGCGTAGAAATGGACTAATCGGCTAATTTCTCGCCGATGGATTCAGAAATGAATTCTGACTTTATAGGATGAGAGAACATAACATTTATGAACTATTAGCTTTGGAACAAGCCAATTCTGAGTTGTAACGGTCACGTTACAAGCTCAAGAATTTTAGAAATTTTCAAGTCTTAGATAATTTTTCTGAGGTGCAAGGCTGACACCGCTGCGCCGCCCAAAAAGTTATAAACCGGCGCCGCCGCGCCAGTTTGGGGGAGAGTCCCTGCATGGTAGGCGCCGCAGCGCCACTTAGCAAGGCAAAGCTGGCGCCGCAGCGCCAGCATAGGGGAAAAGTCTGACGTGTTTGTTAATTACTTAACCTTTCTTATAACAATTAAGTGGTTAGTAAGTGATGAGTATACATGAAATAGAAACCCTTTAAATAACATGTTTAACAAAGGGATTGTAACAATTAAATGTTAATCAAACGTAATTAAACTTGAGATTTGGAAACGTAAAATCGTAAACCAAGATCGAGTTAGGGAATAAGTTAAGATCTCGTTTATCATCATGCTTAATGATGATTGATGAAAGTTTGTTTTATAACATAGGTTTATTAAAATGTCGAAATGAACATTAAATAACTTGAACGAATGTTATTAGTTAACGATTCGGTGAAGTTATACAAGAAGGATAAGTTAGGCTATGCATTGTATATCGAATATGAATTCTCATTAGTATACTATGTGTTATGCTTTGTAGACGTTGTAAAGACTGAGTAGAATACGTTTAAAGCTTAAGAGACACAAAGTCAAGTTTCCTAACCTTGTTCAAGTTCTACTTAATGCAAGTTTTCTAATTCTTGCATTAACGTTTCGTTATGGAAGTTTTCTAAACTCTTATTTATATGTTATGGTTGGACAAGTTATCATTGTGCATACTATCTTATGCATGAACTGTTATTGAATAGTCGATGCCATTTGATTCGGCTAGATTGAGACTTAGTATATTTTGGTTGGCTTTCCACAAACCTTTCCAAAATACTTACAATGTTGTGATCTGATGCCAGTTGATTGGTACGGATTCTTAGGTAAACATGAGCATGAATAAAACAAAGGTTTTAAATGTCGTTAAATTGACAAGCACTTGAAGTTGCCAACAATTAAACGTCAACACGTTTAATATATGAGTGTTGATCAACATAGAGTACTACAGGTTGATCACCTGTGTAAGACCCCGAATTTTATAAAATAAAAGTATTCAATTTTTATTAAAATTATTATTCTATTAAGTAAATGGTTAAATTGATAAAAGGTTAAAGTTAAGGGTGATATGTGTAAATTTTACAAAGTAAGTAAGTTGGCATAAAATATTCGTTGTGTCGGGGAATATTCGTTTGGTCGAAAATATTCTTTTTGTCGGAGAATATTCGTACGACGGCGCAGTCATTGGTGGACCCCACAATGAAATAACTGTCGGATATAGAAAGTGACAGAAATAACATTTTTAAAAATAACGGCAAAACTTTTACCGTTAAACTGTTGAAATACCCTGTGGTTAAAAATATAATAATACGTGTTGTTGCACAGTAGCACACAGTATGGCACAGTAATTTCTAATTATTGATTATTACGTAAGAGGTCACTCATTCAATAATTGTTACAGTAATTACTGTTTAGTATTTTATATTATTGATTTAATAATTGCTACATTGATAATTGTATATTATTTTATATTATTAATTCAATAATTGTCACAGTAACCACTGCACAGTATTTTACATTAATAAATCAATAATTGTCAGATATATTATTAGAATGATATTATTAGATAGCATTATTGACAATGTCTAGAAAGTTCTGTCGAGGAAAGTGGTTAGGTTATATAATTGCGCGACAATGAAGAGAAATTCTTATAGGAAAACCCCCTCTTTTCTTGGAACGACCTGGTTGTCAATATTATAATTTTGTAATATTAATTGTGAATAATAATTGATTATTGATAAATATGATAAGTAAATATTTATTCAATTTTGATATAAATGGAGGAATTTTTAGGATGAGACATTTGTTGAAAGTTGACATTTTATCTTCTCCGATAAAATAATTCATTCAAATATATTATTATAATATTACATTATAAATAGTATAATGTGATAATATAATTGTATAATTTTATTATTTAAATGGTAACATTATTATAATAAATTTATGGTATAAAATAAAATGAGATGGAAGAGAGAAAATGGCATTAGGAATTTTTTTTAATAATTATAAATGTTTTAAAATATATATAAACATGTGGGAATATTTGGTGGAGGCTTGGTTTTGAAATCATCTTTGGTGTGCTGCATGTTTTCAAAAGTGGAGTGCTTGGAAATTCATCTGTAGGTCATTTTATCAATATTGGTGTTCTGGCATTTTCCTATAAATAGGGTGCTTAGTTAGAAATTAAAATCACACCAGAATCAGAAAATTTTCTCTCTATAATATCAAACGTATTTCTTGTGAGTATAATGATAGTTTGAGTGTGGATAATAGTGCAAGATTTCCTCAATATAATATCCAATATTCCAGTCAGATCTAGTATTCTACTAAGGTAAAGGATATTATTTTTCTCGTAAAGGATGTTGTTTTCATTCAATATTCGTAAGGAATATTATTTTCTTCCATACTTTATAGTATGTAAGTAATAATATTTCATTTCAGATTCATAAATTTAAACTTATTATGGTAAGTATTGCTTCTATAATTCTTGAAATTATTAGAAATTCCTTGACTTTTGCAATTTATTTAATATCATTTCACCGAAATATTGGTCTGAACTTTATTATGAAAGTTTTATCTTTTCATGTCGAGGTATTATTTATGAGTTACTATTCACGAGTTACTATTTATGAGTTACTATTCATGAATTACTATTCATGAGTTACTATTTATGGGGTACTATTCACGACAAAAAATTGGTTTCTTTTTATGTCCAATTTATCTTTGATTTATGAAATATATTCTTGAAATTGGATCCATGTTTTTATCTTCATGTTGATAATTTGGATATTCTTGAACTCTGGATAAATTGAATTATAAATATCTAATATTTGTCCTTGATCTCACTTGATTCATTCTTTATATCATTTTCATTATTCTCAGTCTTAAATTGTGTTGAAAGTTATCTTTGGTCCGTAGTGCAAAGATGAATTGTTGATTGATGAATATCTTTGGCCTGTAGTGCAAAGATGAACTGTTGATTAATGAATATCTTTGGCCCGTAGTGCAAAGATGGACAGGTGTTTGGCATGATCATGACCATTGATGTTACTGTTGAATATCTTTGGCCCGTAGTGCAAAGATGAATTGACTAACATGATTATGACTAAAGGTTGTAGACTAGTATAATCATGATTATTGATGTTACAAATGAATATCTTTGGCCTGAGTGCAAAGATGAATTTATTAGCATGATTATGTAAAGGAACTGTGATTTGGTATAACCATGATCTTTGGTGTTTCAGGTAAAGACAGGTGATGAAAATTATCTCTGTCCTGTGTGCGAAGAGGAATTTATCAACATAATTATGATCATGAACTATTTACATGATTGTGGGTAGGAACTGTTGATTGATGTTACAGGGATGAAATATTATTGGTGGACTTTTAACATGGAGAAGATAGTAGACATTATGTTCTACTTGACTCTTCTAATGGATTGCTTATTCCGATGTAGTTGTTGATCTGAAACTTGTTGTCTATTGTATTCTATCAGATTTTTCCCTGTCAAGGGCTGAGGTTCTAAAAATCTGATTCATTACTGATAAAGGCTATTGATATTTAATTATCTTTAGTCATAATATTCTTTACTAGGCTATTTGTGCTCACCCTTTTGCTTCACAATTCCTTTCAGGTAATAAGAATGTAGTTGGGTCGAGCGGGGATAACAAGCGACTAGAGTGATGGTCGGTGACTGTTAAAGTTTTTTAATACATTATAAAACAGCATAACAATATATAATTGTATTGAGAATTTTAAATGTGTGTGTCGTATTTTATACGTCATTTAACAGTCGATTTTGGTGACCTGACTTAGGTGTGGTGAGCCCGACTTTGGAAGGGTGTGTTGCCACTATAATACAAGATGTCTAACCACATACAACTTCATATTATTATAAGATATGGTTGTGCGCATCCCCTTGCGGATTATATCTATGAGCACTACCTATATAATCTTGGAGTATGGTTGGAATATAATTCTCAGTTTGAGATAATTGAGATAATTATATGGCAAGAGAATACCCACCATTTGAATGAATAAGATAGTAATTTTCTCGTTCTTCTTTGGGGTCTATTGGGTCAACCAAGGTTAATTCTCAAGTCCTATGATATCTATCATAACTTAGAAGCATGGCCTCCCATGTACGAAGGTTTCCTGGAGCATTTTCCAAAGATTTTAATTCCTAAAATAGTTATTGACTGTACCTTTATGTAACGTATCATTGATAAGGAATATGGATACTGTATTCGTATTAAAACTCAAATTTTTTGTGTGGTCGTATTGTGTACGACAATTGGATATAAAAGATTTGTATTTAGATTATGTACCATGTATTTCTTGGAGACTCAGAATAGGTGGGTTGTGTATTGAACCTATTTTGGAGGCGTCACAAATGGTATCTGAGCCATATGGTGTGAAGAGCCCCGAGCCTTTATCTGGTGACTTCCTTTGTGGGATGCACCGAAGCCAGACTCTCCGTAGGGGACGCCGTCTTTGTGTTGTGGCAAACTGATAGGTGCCATTGTGAGGTGATATCCAATGTTGGGATATGAGTCACAAATGGTATCAGAGCTTAGGGATATGGTCGCTAGAGGAGATCTGAGTTTAGAACTAGGAGGGGAGAGACGAGTAATATACTTCGCTAGTGTGTGACTTACCTAAACTGAATTTTCTTACTTAATAAATTGACAAATTGTGATATGTCAATTAACCTTTGTTTTGAAACTGTATTCTAGAATGATATCTGAAATCTAAGAGATGAGCAATGGAGAAATCATGATACAGAAGAAATGAGCAGGAAGATAGAATCTGAAATGAAAGCAAGGTGTCCTCACCTCTTCGAATTACCAGTTACATAAATTTCGAGGACGAAATTTCATAAGGAGAGGAGATTGTAAGACCCCGAAGTTTATGAAATAAAAGTATTCAATTTTTTTATAATTATTATTCTATTTAGTAAATGGTTAAATTGATAAAAGGTTAAAGTTAAGGGTGATATGTGCAAATTTTTTAAAGTAAGCAAGTTGGCATAAAATATTCGTTGTGTCGGAGAATATTCGTTTTGTCGGGGAATATTCTTTTTGTCGGAGAATATTCGTACGACGACGCAGTTGATAAGTAGGTTTTATACCTGCTTATTGAATATCAACTGGCTATGATTATGGCTTAAACTCAAGCATTTTAGTGTCTTGTGATATGTTTTGTCTTTGTTTTGCATATTTCAGACAGGAAGCTCAAATGGCATGATAACGGCATCAAATGGCATGGTTTGGCATGGAAGTGGCAAAGACAAGGTGGGATGGCATGAAGATTTCTTGGCATGGCATGAGGTGATGGCTTGTGCAAAAAAAAAAGGAGAAAGAAGCAGCAAGAAAGCAGTAAGATAGCAGCATAACACCAGAAGAAGCCAGCAGAAATTGCAGGCCCGTGCGGTAGCGCCAGTATAACAAAAGGGAGCCATGCACTAGTGCCAATTAGCAGAGCAGAGTGAGATTTCTGGTGAAGAGCGCGGCCGAACCCCAAATGTACTACAGGGTCGCGCGGTCGTGCCAGTCATGATTTATTGACTTTTTATTTTGCATTTCGGCTGAGTGTTTTATATAAGGGTGTGTTGTGTAATGAACGGGGATAATCATTGAGACTTATCAATTTATTACAAGCATTCAAGTTTTCCTATTTTCTAGCGCTAGAGAGCTAGAGAGCTTAAGAGACTAACTCTTCTCCTCTTCTAGTTCTAGTATGTGACACCCCCAAATCCTGGTACTTCATTTCTACATGATTTGGTGTTCACTTTCTATTTAAAACATATATCTACCCAATAATAAAGAATTGCAAAATCAATTACAACCTTCATAAAACTTAAATAAAATCTTCCTTGATAAAGGATTACAACTTGTCCAAATAAAATCTCAGGGTTAAGTAAACCTTAACATCAAACAAAGTAAATGCGGAAATAAATCATCGTCAACTAAATCTTATTACAATATAAACTTGAAACCACAAGCCTTCACTTTCTCATCTTTCATTTTCCTTTACTTGTTGACGGGATGTCAACATTCTCGGCATTAACTGCAAGGGTTTGTAAGAATATGCAAGAGTGAGCAAACAAAAGCTCACTTGAAATACAACATTGATATGACATAGTGAATATTTTTAAAAGAGTTTGAATCACCTTATTTTCATTAAAATAAAAAATTGAATAATAATTCTTCCATTATATTTAAAGTTTGAGTATAGACTTTATCTGAGGGTCATACGACCTTGAACTATGTCCTAGGTTATAAATATTTCTATTTAAACCTTTAATAGTCATTAAGACTATAGACCTTCAACTCGTACTCAGGGGGATCAGCCCTTCGTTCCATGTATTGTGCACACCCATCTTAACGCTTTCGCATAAATGTCCCCTAATTGATAGGGTTGTTCGTTTTCAGTATTTGAATACAAGTCCGCACCAAAGAAAGTTTGGTTTGGATAGGTAACGGAACATTAGAGTTTCAACTATCATCAACTAAGGAGTAGTTGAATAGACTCACAATGCTTTAACAGTTCAATAATATAAGAATCATGAACCAATTGTAAGATATAAAAATAATCTACATAATAAGTAGGCATGCTTTAGAAATAACTTAAAGCAATTGAAAGAATAAGTAGATCTTGCTTGAACAATTAAGTCAAGATCACAACACTATAACAATAATTGCATTATGAACATTGGAATACGATATAACTTGTACAATATATAACAAGTTAAGAATCGGAAATAAACTTCCATGACATCTTGAGCAAGGGTTAGAGAACTTGCACAATAAAAAGATGCATTGATAACGCTTGCATAGCGTACAAGAATAGTTTAGAAAGCTTGTACAAAGTAAATGTCGAGTTTAGAAATAGAAACTTGCTTAACGTATAAGAATAAGGATTAGACAACTTGCCTCAAGCGCAAGCTACACTTTAACAATTACAATCACTTTCACAATTATCCTACACATTTATATTACGTTCAAAACATCTATTAGTACCCAACTACAACGTTTAAACCGTTAAACGTCATACTCAAGTCCAACTCATAATGTTGTTTACAACATAGGTTGCTAATTAGCCACATACGTGAGTATAAACTCACGATATACATTCATAAGCTTATAACGCTTTAAATCGTGTGGTGTACCTTATGAAAGTAACACACTCATACACATGTAACACATTCATATAAAACTTCAATCTATCTTGAACATATCAAAAACATGTTATCTTATTACTTATTACACTTCTCAAGTCATAGAAATAAGTTAGCTAAACAAACGGGGCATGAAAACATAACAAACAAAAACTAAAGTTTTCGGACAGCAAGGATACCTGCTGGGGCGGGTCCCCCAAGGCAAATAGCCCCGATGGGGAGAGTCCCTCCCCTGGTGAATATCCCAGTTCGCGAATTGGCAGAGTAATAAGCCAATTTGGCTTATTTCTTCACATTGAATTCGATTTTTCCCAACATGATTAACATGAAACTTACTAACAACAATATTTTAAACTCTTAAACATGATTATAACATATAAAATCCATACAACACATAATCAAACCCAAGGTTTTCATGATTTTAGAAGAAAAACACAATATTAAGCGTTCTTGACAAAATTTGCTATTACGAATTCGTTTTTCAATCAATTCAAGTAATTCCAATTGTAATAACTTCTATTCTTAACATACTAACATAATACATGATCATTTTAAATAATAACCCATAATCAAATATCAATTTGACAGTTTCAAAAGCCATTTTTCAAAAACTAATTCATAGAAAATCCTTATAAACACAATTCTTCTTGTTTATCAAAGATACATGGATTGAATTGCTAAAACAATAATATAACTCATATATAATCATTAATATACACATATACATCACATATATACATCATGATCAAGTAATTTACACGAAAAGCTTTTTACAAAGAAGTTTTAAACCAAGAAATATTAAATAACATAGTTTAAACTTGTTTTAAGACGATTGAATCTAGAGACTACTTTCATGGCATACAATTACTACGAAGAACATATGAATACCATATATATACATAAAATTCATGATTATACAATTTTTATGAAAACCTAATTTGACAGAGAGAGAATACAATAAGTATACAAATTGATTCTTCAATTATAAGGGTTAAGATTATAACCTTACTAGTTTGGATTATGAGATAGAGATGATGATGATGTTCTTCTCTTGTTTTCTCAAGCTTCTCTTCTTCTTCTCTGTATTCTCTCTTCTCTGCTCTTCCTTCTTCTTTGTTCTTAGTTTAGACTTAGGCTTAGAAAACTAACGTAACTTAGTGTATATACAATATACATATAGCACATATAATTATAGAATATGTAACTCCCAATATAATTATATATACTAAATACTAGTTAATACATAGGTTACACAACTTTTGAATTTGAAAAGCCTAAGGCCATGCTTGGCAAACTCTTTATTTTTAAAAACAGATTATTAGCTAAGGCCTTGTTTGGGTAAAATAGATTTAAAAGAGGTTCAAGGGCCTCGTTTGACAAAGATCTTTTAAAACCCCTTTTCTTTATTTTAATAAATTCTTAATCCATAATTAAATACTACACTTATTTAATTAAATTATAACATTCTAATTCAATTAAATAAAAGCTCATTATTAATTAATTAAAATTGCACATAATACCAAATTGTTACACAATTGTAATTCCATTATTAAACATAATTCATATAATAAATTATTATCAATACTTAGCATATAACATTAAATCTAATTTAATTATTTTAAATTAGAATTATGCTACACCATTATAACACCTCAATTTAATTAAATATTACTCTTAATTAAATCAGTCCACACAATCACATCATTTATTTATTTAACTCAATAAATAAATTTAATAAAATATTTATTTAATTTAATAATTATTTACAATTAATATATAAAATTCTCAGTCGTTACAATGTTCCCTCTTTAAAAGGATTCTGTCCTCAGAATCATAACAAAAAAAAATTTCTCATAAAAATTCTCATCTGTCACATTCTTCCCCCCTTAAAAGGATTCTGTCCCCAGAATCGATATATAAGGGTTACAAAAAATCAATTAAGCAAATAATTATGGATAAGATTTCATCATAACATCTTCGAGTTCCCACGTGGCTTCTTCAGCACTGTGGTTCCTCCAGATTACTTTTAACAGAAGGTATCACTTTATTCACTTTATTCCTAAGCACTTGTTCCTTTTTGTCAACTATTTGAACAGGAACCTCTTCATAAGTTAAGTCTTTATCAAATTGTAAAGGCTCGTATTCTATTACATGTTTATAGTCGTGTTTGTAAGGTCGTAACACGAAAATGTGAAAGACGTTATGTATATTCTCAAGCTCCGGAGGTAATGCTACCTCGTAAGCAACCTTGCCCACCTTTCGTAGTACCTCAAAAGGTCCAATAAATCAGGGACTCAGCTTCCCCTTCTTACCGAATCGAATCTTCCCCTTCCAGGGAGATACTTTTAGAAAAACGAAGCTCCCTGGTAAGAATTCTTGGTTCTGTCGATGTTGATCGGCATATTTCTTTTGTATGTCTTGAGCAGCAACCAATCTTGTTCTGATCAGCTTCACGATTTTGGCAGTTTGTTGCACCAATTTCGGTCCCAATAGCTGATGTTCACCGACTTCATCCCAGCACAAGGGAGTTCTGCATTTCCTGTCGTATAACGCTTCGTAAGGCGGCATGCCGATACTCGCGTGGTAACTATTATTGTAGGCGAACTCCACCAACGATAGATAATTATCCCATCTTTCCTTGAAATCCATCACGTAAGCTCTCAGCATATCCTCAAGCGTCTGTATTATTCTCTTGCTCTGGCCATCGGTCTGAGGATCGTATGCTGTACCCATTCGCAATTGCGTTCCCATACACTCTTGCAAACGCTTCCAGAAATTTGACGTAAACCGCAGATCTCTGTTGGACATAATCGACACCGGAACATCATGTCGAGAAATAATTTCCTTAATGTACAGCTTCGCCAATTGTTCTAAGTTGTACTTAATCCTGATCGGCAGAAAGTGGGCTGACTTCGTCAGTCGATCCACAATGACCATATTGCATCAAAACTCTTCTGAGTCGGTGGAAGACCAACCACAAAATCCATCGTGATATGCTCCCACTTCCACTCTAGAATTTCCAACGGTTGTAGCAATCCGCTATGTCTCTGATGTTCTGCCTTGACTTTCTGGCAAGTTAGATATTTCGCAACGCATTTAGCAACATCCCTCTTCATATTCGGCCACCAAAAATGGTGCCTAAGATCCTGGTACATCTTCGTACTCCCAGGATGAATTGAATATTTCGCACTGTGAGCTTCGCTCAAGATCTCCTCCTTAACTTCTGGTACTGGCGGAACCCAGATTCTACCTTCAAATTGTAGCAGTCCCTCACTGTCAATTCTGAATTTAAACTCTTCGCCATCGGTTAATCTCTTTCGAATCTTCTCGCATTCTTTGTCAGTGAAGTTGAGCTTCTTTCACCTTGTCTACCATGAACTCTATCTCCCTATCTGGTGGAAGTCCTGGAAAATCGCTCGAGAAAACGTCCACAAACTCCTTAACCACTGGTATCTCTTCTATCTTCGGGCTCTCCTTACGCGTATCTAATATGTAGGCTAGATATCCTACACAGCCTTGCGTTAAAAGTTTCTTGGCTTGCATCACCATCAGACAGCTCGCCTGTCTAGGCGATTTACTACCATAGAATACTACCTTTGACGGGGTCGTAAGATTTACTGACTTTTTTTGATAATCGATCACCGCCTATGGTTGAACAACCAGTCCATTCCCAATATGACATCAAATTCCCCAAGTTTTATCGGAATCAAATCTACCCTCAATTCTTGACCCTTAATGTCCAATCTACAGTTCTTGTAAACAAACCTAACAGGAATAACCTCCCTATTCGCAATTTCTATGTTCAAGGGATAAACTAATTCCTCTATAGGTAAGTCCAGGGTATTAGCAAAGTCATCAGATATGAATGAACAAGTAGCACCCGAATCAAATAATACATATGTATTTATACTACTGACCGGAATAATACCTGCCACCACATCTTTTGACTGCACAGCATCCTGCACCGTCATGTTGAACGTACGGGCAGTGGGTCGAACGGCTTGCAGTGGCGACTGGTCCAGCAATAGTCAGAGTGCTGCCGCTGCCATTTCCTCCATTCCCTGTTGACCCTGCTGCTGGCTTCTTAGGGCAGTTACGAACAATGTGATCCTTGGATCCACATGTATAACAAGCTCCCTTCTTCGGGTTTGGACAATTTGGCACGATGTGGCCTTCCTAACCACAGTTGTAGCACACCCATTTTCCTTTTATGCACACTCCAGTGTAAGTCTTCCCGCATATAGCACATGCTTCGAGCTTCCTCTTCTGTTGGCCTCCCTGCTGACTCCCAGCAGAGGTACTGTAGTTCCACTTCCTTTTTTGATGGATAGCCCCGCTACCACCAGTCTTGTTTTCCGTCTCATTCTTCTTCTTCTTCTCTTGGTTAAACTTAGTCACCGCGTCGCTTCCTCCCTCAGCAAGTATGGCCTTTTCCAGCACAGCAGCAAATGTATTCAGCTGGAACATAGAGACCTTGCTGTAGAGACAGGGTTTTAATCCCAGCTCAAACCTCCTCGCCTTTTTAGCATCCGTGCTGACTTGGTATGTAGCAAACCTGGCCAGGTCATTGAACTTAGCGGCATATTCAGACACCGTCATCCCCCCTACTTAAGCTCTAAGAATTGGACCTCTATCTGGTCCTGTGAACTCACAGGGAAGCACATTTCAAAGAACATCTCTTTGAAACGTACCCACGGTATGACTCCTTCACCTTCTCTGGTCTTATTAGCCTGCCACAAGAAGCTAGCATCTGACTTTAACATAAAAGTCGCGAATACCGTTTTTCGGTCTTTACCGACCTTAGCCACGTCAAATACCTTCACCATTTCCATAACCCACATCTGTGTATCTATCGGGTTTGTCGATCCCTTGAATTCAGGCGGTCCTACTGCCTTGAATTCCTTAAATGTAGTACCCTGCACTTGCGGCTGATTCGCCATCACTCCTGTCATCAGGTTCACTAACTGCTGAACTGAGTTAGGGTTTGTTCCATCGTTATTGTTCGTCGAACCCTCGGGGTTTTGACGTGTTAGTCTTCTTCTAGGAGGCATTTTCTGTTAAGAAAATTATTATTAGCTCCTTTATTCAATTCTTAAGTATTCAAGTTCAACTTAAACATTTAAATAACTCAATTCATATATGAACACATAGCACATCCATAAACTTCTTTTGTTCATTACTCACAGTTTTAAAAACATAGGATAGATAGCATTTCTGCTATTTACATCATCTTTCCTGAACTGGAACAAGTTACAGGACTACATCATCACTTTATCCCATTATTATCTCAAACTATGGGATTTACATTTATTTATTACAAAAAGAAACACATAATTTAGAAGCTCTAATGTCTAGGCATATTAAGACGTCGCATAGCCTCTCTTCGTTCTTCCTCCATCACCCGAAATGCTGTTATTCGGTCCACCACATACCATGGTAACCCTTGGAACTGAGCTGGGTAATAGAAGATACGGTCTTGGGCCCTATCTATGGTCATATGGAAAGCGTATTCTGTTTCCTTAGCTTGGCTCTCTTGGTTTCAGCCTCATCTTCAGCTCGATCGGCTCGTTGAATAGCCCTCAAGCTTGTTTCCTCAGCTCTGGCATGCTTTGTTGACTCCTCTTGGATGTCTTGCTTTAGCTTTGCTAGCTCGGCTCGGGCCTCGTCTCGATCATTCTCTACGTGGATTAGCTTCCACTGCGCTTCTCCTAGATCACTAGCTATCTCTTCGATAGTCTCGTTCCCCTGCTGGATGGTTTCTTCGAGCTCTCC
Source organism: Panax stipuleanatus (assembly GCA_020205555.1). Lineage (NCBI taxonomy): Eukaryota > Viridiplantae > Streptophyta > Magnoliopsida > Apiales > Araliaceae > Panax > Panax stipuleanatus. Next base: position 90,480,141 of record CM035125.1, on the reverse strand, counting down.
GACTCGACCATGAAGCTCCACGTTACTGTCGTAGACCGCCTCGTACATCTCAGCACTAACAGAGTGAGGTGAAAATTCCTCTTCAGGATCCTCTTCCTCCTCTTCCTGCTCTTCAGACTCGTCCTCGTCCTCTTCCTCTGGAATAGGTGTCAGCTCACGCTCCTGACCAGCTACGGTGATCATTGGAGATGGCTCTCTCCTAACCAGCTGCTCCCAGACAACATGGATGTCTCGGGGCTCCTCCTCTCTAGGCACCTGAGGTATATCCTCTCTAGCCTGACTGGACTCTCCTAATGTTCGTCATCCTGACAAAAGAATTTTAAAGTTTATTATTACGTGATATCAAGTCGCCACTCTTCGAATACCTAAACGTAAACACATAGCACATAAGGTAGTTTATTATCTTTACCTATCACCACTATCTTTTTTGATCTTACTATAAGGCTACTACCTAAGGTTTTCCCCCACCTAAGGTTCATAACCTACTGCTTTGATACCAACCTGAGACACCCCCAAATCCGGGTACTTCGTTTCCACATGATTTGGTGTTCACTTTCTATTTAAAACATATATCTACCCAATAATAAAGAATTGCAAAATCAATTACAACCTTCATAAAACTTAAATAAAATCTTCCTTGACAAAGGATTACAACTTGTCCAAATAAAATCCCAGGGTTAACTAAACCTTAACATCAAACAAAGTAAATGCGGAAATAAATCATCATCAACTAAATCTTATTACAATATAAACTTGAAACCACAAGCCTTCACTTGCTCATCTTTTCTTTTCCTTTACTTGTTGACGGAATGTCAACATTCTCGGCCTTAACTACAAGGGTTTGTAAGAATATGCAAGAGTGAGCAAACAAAAGCTCACTTGAAATACAACATTGATACGACATAGTGAATATTTTCAAAAGAGTTTGAATCACCTTATTTTCATTAAAATAAAGAATTGAATAATAATTATTCCATTATATTTAAAGTTTGAGTATAGACTTTATCTGAGGGTCATACGACCTTGAACTATGTCCTAGGTTATAAATATTTCTATTTAAACCTTTAATAGTCATTAAGACTATAGACCTTCAACTCGTACTCTGGGGGATCCGCCCTTCGTACCATGTATTGTGCACAACCATCTTAATGCTTTCGTATAAATGTCCCCTAATAGATAAGGTTGTTCATTCTCAATATTTGAGTACAAGTCTGCACTAAAGAAAGTTTAGTTTGGATAGGTAAAGGAACTTTAGAGTTTCAACTATCATCAACTAAGGAGTAGTTGAATCAACTCACAATGCTTTAACAGTTCAATAATATAAGAATCATGAACCAATTGTAAGATATAGAGATAATCTACATAATAAGTAGGCATGCTTTAGAAATAACTTAAAGCAATTGAAAGAATAAGTAGATCTTGCTTGAACAATTAAGTCAAGATCACAACACTATGACAATAATTGCATTATGAACATTGGAATACGATATAACTTGTACAATACATAACAAGTTAATAATCAAAAATAAACTTGCATGACATCTTGAGCAAGGGTTAGAGAACTTGCACAATAAAAAGATGCATTGATAACGCTTGCATAGCGTACAAGAATAGTTTAGAAAGCTTGTACAAAGTAAATGTCGAGTTTAAAAATAGAAACTTACTTAACGTATAAGAATAAGGATTAGTCAACTTGCCTCAAGCGCAAGCTACACTTTAACAATTACAATCACTTTCACAATTATCCTACACATTTACATTACGTTCAAAACATTTATTAGTACCCAACTACAACGTTTAAACCGTTAAACTTCATACTTAAGTCCAACTCATAACGTTGTTTACAACATAGGTTGCTAACTAGCCACATACGTGAGTATAAACTCACGACATACATTCATAAGCTTATAACGCTTTAAATCGTGTGGTGTACCTTATGAAAGTAACACACTCATACACATGTAACACATTCATATAAAACTTCAATCTATCTTGAACACATTAAAAACATGTTATCTTATTACTTATTACACTTCTCAAGTCATAGAAATAAGTTAGCTAAACAAACGGGGCATGAAAACTCAACAAACAAAAACTAAAGTTTTTGGACAGAAAGGGTACCCACTGGGGCGGGTCCCCCAAGGCAAATAGCCCCGCTGGGGCGGGTCCCTCCCCTGGTGAAAATCCCAATTCGCGAATTGGAAGAGAAATAAGCCAATTTGGCTTATTTTTTCACACTGAATTCGATTTTTCCCAACATGATTAACATGAAACTTACTAGCAACAATATTTTAAACTGTTAAACATGATTATAACATATAAAATCCATACAACACATAATCGAACCCAAGGTTTTCATGATTTTCGAAGAAAAACACAATATTAAGCGTTCTTGACAAAATTTGCTATTACGAATTCGTTTTTCAATCAATTCAAGTAATTACAATTGTAATAACTTCTATTCTTAACATACTAACATAATACATGATCATTTTAAACAATAACCCATAATCAAACATCAATTTGATAGTTTCAAAAGCCATTTTTCAAAAACTAATTCATAGAAAATCCTTATAAACACAATTCTTCTTGTTTATCAAAGATACATGGATTGAATTGCTAAAACAATAATATAACTCATATATAATCATCAATATACACATATACATCACATATATACATCATAATCAAGTAATTTACATGAAAAGCTTTTTACAAAGAAGTTTTAAACTAAGAAATATTAAAGAACATAGTTTAAACTTGTTTTAAGACGATTGAATCTAGAGACTACTTTCATGGCATACAATTACTACGAAGAACATATGAATACCATATATATACATAAAATTCATGATTATACAATTTTTATGAAAACCTAATTTGACAAAGAGAGAATACAATAAGTATACAAATTGATTCTTCAATTATAAGGGTTAAGATTATAACCTTACTAGTTTGGATTAAGAGATAGAGATGATGATGATGTTCTTCTCTTGTTTTCTCAAGCTTCTCTTCTTCTTCTCTGTATTCTCTCTTCTCTGCTCTTCCTTCTTCTTTGTTCTTAGTTTAGACTTAGGCTTAGAAAACTAACGTAACTTAGTGTATATACACTATACATATAGCACATATAATTATAGAATATGTAACTCCCAATATAATTACATATACTAATTACTAGTTAATACATAGGTTACACAACTTTTGAATTTGAAAAGTCTAAGGCCATGTTTGGCAAACTCTTTATTTTTAAAAACAGATTATTAGCTAAGGCCTTGTTCGGGTAAAATAGATTTAAAAAAGGTGCAAGGCCCTCGTTTGGCAAAGATCTTTTAAAAACCCTTTTCTTTATTTTAATAAATCCTTAATCCATAGATTAAATACTACACTTATTTAATTAAATTATAACATTCTAATTCAATTAAATAAAAGCTCATTCACTAATTAATTAAAATTGCACATAATACCAAATTGTTACACAATTGTAATTCCTTTATTAAACATAATTCATTGTAACAAATTATTATCAACACTTAGCACATAACATTAAATCTAATTTAAATATTTTAAATTAGAATTATGCTACACCATTATAACTCCTCAATTTAATTAAATATTACTCTTAATTAAATCAGTCAACACAATCACATCATTTATTTATTTAACTCAATAAATAAATTCAATAAAATATTTATTTAATTTAATAAATATATAAAATTCTCAGTCGTTATATAGTAGATTTCCATTCTAGGGTTTCGCTTTGGGTTTGTTTGTGATCTTAACTTGGCATTGAAGGCTTCTATTGAAAGGGGATACTTAGATTTACATTTTCTATATCTCCTAATCTCTTACTTCCATATTTGCTTATCATACTTTGCTCAAAACCCATAATGGTTATTGGTTCAGAGATGAACTAACTACCATTATGGGATTCTAATGAATCTTATTGCTTAGTCTATCTTTATATGCCTCATTGATATGTATACTTGATCTTGTATGGTTTGCCTAGCATGGTTGTATTGAATATATAGATACTTGATCACCATCTACTATAATAGTTTATATGGAATTGAAAGAGGAAGTATAAACTTAGATTTTTCCATGCTAACATATGTTTATGAAATTTGCATTGGATAAATTTTATGATTCGTAATCCGGATAGAAATATACCGGCTTGCCATATGTAGCCAATCGGGAGCTTGCACTTAAACCAATATAGCTTGTAAATCACATAGACATATAGTGATTTAGGTTTTATTGGTGTTCATATTAATTCTATCTCTTTTGTGGATTTTATATGATATGGTTTTGGTTTATTGAAAGATAGTCATTTCTCACATTCGTGCTCTCGGCTAGCATTCCTAATTAATCAATTATACTTGACATGAGGTGTGTAAACTAGAGGATGCAATAGGTGAAGTTAGGGTCCCCATATTTCTCCAATTTGAATCTTACATCTGTTAATTAGTTAATTTAGCTTTAAAATCAGTCTAGTTATTAATTCACACTTTGATACTCGTTTGAGCAGCTGAAGATAACTATATAATTGTTGCATGATAGTTTAAATCTAATTTTTTTCTCCGTGGGAACGATCTCTACTTACCACATTTATTACTTCTCGGCTGTGTATGCTTGCACGCGTTTGTGCCCGTTTTGTTAACACCGAAACGACGCAACAGTAGTCATTGGTGGATTCCACAACGGAATAACTATCGGATATAGAAAGCGAGAGAAATAATATTTTTAAAAATAACGGCAAAACTTTTACCGTTAAACTGTTGAAATACCCTGTGGTTAAAAATACAATAATACGCGTTGTTGCACAGTAGCACACGGTATTGCACAGTAATTTTTAATTATTGATTATTACGTAAGAGGTCACTCATTCAATAATTGTTACAGTAATTACTGTTTAATATTTTATATTATTGATTCAATAATTGCTACATTTATAATTGCATATTATTTTATATTATTGATTCAATAATTGTCACAGTAACCACTGCATAATATTTCACATTATTAAATCAATAATTATCACATATATTATTAGAATGATATTATTAGATAGCATTATTGACAATGTCTAGAAAGTTCTGTCGAGGAAAGTGGTTAGGTTATATAATTGTGCGCCAATGAAGAGAAATTCTTATTAGAAAGCCCCATCTTTCCTTGGAACGACCTAGTTGTCAATATTGTGATTCTATAATATTAATTGTGAATAATAATTGATTGTTGATAAATATGATAAGTAAGTATTTATTCAATTTTGATATAAATAGAGGAATTTTTAGGATGAGACATTTGTTGAAAGTTGACATTTTATTTTCTCCGATAAAATAATTCATTCAAATATATTATTATAATATTATATTATAAATAGTATAATGTGATAATATAATTGTATAATTTTATAATTTAAATGGTAACATTATTATAATAAATTTATGGTATAAAATAAAATGAGGTGGAAGAGAGAAAATGGAATTAGGAATTTTTTTTAATAATTATAAATGTTTTAATATATATATATATATATATATATAAATATGTGGGAAAATTTGGTGGAGCCTTGGTTTTGAAATCTTCTTTGGTGTGCTGCATGTTTTCAAAAGTGGAGTTCTTGGAAATTCATCCGTAGGTCATTTTGTCAACATTGGTGTTCTGACATTTTTCTATAAATAGGGTGCTTAGTTAGAAATGAAAATCACACCAGAATCAGAAAATTTTCTCTCTATAATATCGAGTGTATTTCTTGTGAGTATAATGATAGTTTGAGTGTGGATAATAGTGTAAGATTTCCTCAACATAATATCCGATATTCCAGTCAAATCTAGTATTCTACTAAGGTAAAGGATATTATTTTTCTCGTAAAGGATGTTGTCTCCATTAAATATTCGTAAGGAATATTATTTTCTTCCATACTCTATAGCATGTAAGTAATAATATTTCATTTCAGATTCCTAAATTTAAACTTAGTATGGTAAGTATTGCTTCTATAATTTCTGAAATGATTAAAAATTCCTTGAGTTTTGCGCTTCATCTAATATCATTTCACCGGAATATTGGTCTGAACTTTATTATGAAAGTTTTACCTTTTCATGTCGGGGTACTATTCACGAGTTACTATTCACGAGTTATTATTTATGAGTTACTATTCACAAATTACTATTCATGAGTTACTATTCACGACAAAAATTGGTTTATTTTTCTATCCAATTTATCTTTGATTTATGAAATATATTCTTGAAATTGGATCCATGTTTTTATCTTCATGTTGATAATTTGGATATTCTTGAACTCTGAATAAATTGAATTATAAATCTCTAATATTTGTCCTTGATCTCACTAGATTTATTCTTTATATCATTTTCATTATTCTCAGTCTTAAATTGTGTTGAAAGTTATCTTTGGTCCGTAGTGCAAAGATGAACTGTTGATTGATGAATATCTTTGGCCCGTATTGCAAAGATGAACGGTTGATTAATGAATATCTTTGGCCCATAGTGCAAAGATGAACTGTTGATTAATGAATATCTTTGGCCCGTAGTGCAAAGATGGACAGGTGTTTGGCATGATCATGATCATTATTGTTGAATATCTTTTTCCCGTAGTACAAAGATGGACAGGTGTTTGGCATGATCATGACCATTGATGTTACTGTTGAATATCTTTGGCCCGTAGTGCAAAGATGAATTGACTAACATAATTATGACTAAAGGCTGTAGACAAGTATAATCATGATTATTGATGTTACAAATGAATATCTTTGGCCTGAGTGCAAAGATGAATTTATTAGCATGATTATGTAAAGGAACTGTGATTTGGTATAACCATGATCTTTGGTGTTTCAGGTAAAGACAGGTGATAAAAATTAACTTCGTCCTATGTGCGAAGAGGAATTTATCAACATAATTATGATCATGAACTATTTACATGATTGTGGGCAGGAACTGTTGATTGATGTTACAGGGAGGAAATATTGTTGGTGGACTTTTAACATGGAGAAGATAGTAGACATTATGTTCTACTTGACTCTTCTAATGGATTGCTTGTTCCGCTGCAATTGTTGATATAAAACTTGTTGTCTATTGTATTCTATTAGATTTTTACCTGTTAAGGGCTAAGGTTCTAAATATCTGATTCATTACTGATGAAGGGTATTGATAATTTAATTATCTTTAGTCATAATATTCTTTACTGGGCTATTTGTGCTCACTCTTTTGCTTCACAATTCCTTTCAGGTAATAAGAGTGTAGCTGGGTCGAGCGGGGATAACAAGGGACTAGAGTGATGGTTGGTAACTGTTAAAGTTTTTCAATATATTATAAAACAGCATGGCAATATATAATTGTATTGAGAACTTTAAATGTGTGTGTCGTATTTTATACGTCATTTAACAGTTAATTTTGGTGACCCGACTTAGATGAGGTGAACCATACTTTGGAAGGGTGTGTTGCCACTATCATACAAGATGTCTAACCACATACAACTTCATATTATTATAAGACATGGTTGTGTGCATCCACTTGTGGATTATATCTATGAGCACTACTATATAATCTTGGAGTATGGTTAGAATATAATTCTCAGTTTGAGACAATTGAGATAATTATATGGCAAGAGAATACCCACCATTGGAATGAACAAGATAGTAATCTTCTCGTTCTTCTTTGGGGTCTATTGGGTCAACAAAGGTTAATTCTCAAGTCCTATGATATCTATCATAACTTAGAAGCATGGCCTCCCATGTACGAAGGTTTCCTTGAGCATTTTCCAAAGATTTTAATTCCTAAAACAGTTATTGACTGTACCTTTATGTAACGTATCATTGATAAGGAGTGTGGGTATTGTATTCGTATTAAAACTCACACTTTATGTGTGGTCGTATTGTGTACGACAATTAGATATAAAAGATTTGTATTTGGATTCTGTACCACGTATTTCTTGGCTACTCAGAATAGGTGGGTTGTGTATTGAACCTATTTTGGGGGCGTTACAACCTGGATGCGCTCGTAAGCTATATCAAACTTACGGCCTTCGTGCCAGGTTGTTCCTTTCATGAATGAGAACTAAATGATAGTTCGTGGTCGTTGACCAATACGAAATTCTGAAGATGCTATAAAGTCCTTGGAAATGGTTTTAAAGGAATCAAAATGATATTTTGATTATTCTTAAGTACTTCATAACTATTGTACAGTTATTGAAGACCAAGAGATATGATTCTTGATTTTGTGGTTTCAAGATATAATGTTTAACTTGCCTGAGCTGTTTATGCTCGTTCTTGCTTAAAACTAAATTATTTCAGCTAAGAGCAAACGGACCGAAGGATCCGGTAAAGACAAAGGCAAGTCCAAGACGAACAAGTAGTGACCTTTGTAATAGTATAGTATTAGTATTGTAATTACTGATATTATGACACTGAATAATGTAATGGTTATGAATAACTTGGGAAGGGATTAATAGAATGTAACAATTTGTAAACTTATGCATGGTTATTGATGTCCTCAATTGAATGTATGAGTAGATTATAGCACCGTGTAGCACCATATCCTGGGTTTGAAGGTACCCAAATTTGGGGACGTCACAGGTTAGTATCAAAGCCTTAGGTTAAAAAACTTAAGGGGTAAAAACCTTAGGCTATAACCTGGAGAAGTGAAGTAGAAGTTAGAAGTAAATAAACTCGGGTAGAGTTCTAAAAGGAGAAAGTAACCTTATACATATTAAATGTGATATATGTTGTTAATATTTTGATTGTATACTAATCAAGTTATGTGTGTCTTATTGTAGATAATAGGATAATGGACATGTATAATGAAGTACATGAGGTTAGCGAGGATTCAGTCAACTTTATAGAGGTTGTACTAATGCCGGTAGCAGAGGTACCCGTGATAATTATAGAGGAGACTGATATAGAAGAAGAGGATCCGTCCGAGGAATCTGACAACTTTGACTTCGCGTCATTGTTTGATGTTATGTCAGAGGAAAAGGTTGAGACAGTGCCGATTAATACGGTACTGCCTACCGAGGAAGTGGAGGATTCTACGCCGGAGGAATCCATGAAAATGTTATTCATAGCAGTCTTGGACAGCAATGTCCAACTGAGCAAGGAGGTCCGTGACCTCAAGAAAGTATTCAACGATGTTGTAGAGGACAGATAAGATATGGAGGTCTTCTGAGAAGAGGAGCACGATGAGAAAGTGCTGGCCAAAGATAAAATCCAGGACCTAAAGTTAGAGGTCCAAGAACTGAAAGCTGTGCTTCTAAATAAGAAGCAGAGAATAGGTCAGATGTCTTATATCCATATGATTTCACATGAGGATTACCAGCATCAGATTGCTGAGTATCCGGTTGAGGGGGAACAAACTTAACATATGATTAGCAGGGATATAGTGGCCAGTATGACCGATGCGGATTACGAGAATTTCGTGAGGCAGATGTAGTCTGATAATATGTATAGAAGAGTTAGCAATGTAAATAGGGTGTAAGTTGTAATGACGTAAAACCCTCTTTTGAAAAGTAATTGCGGGATAGTATTATAAATAGCTGAAGCCATATAAGGTACAGTGTAGTGTTATACTACGAAGAAGCAAATTAATATAAAAGTTTATTAAATGCTTGTCAATGTGATTGAGTTATTATTTGATTGTTAATAATACTCGAATGAGGAAATAAATAATAACGAAAATGTTTTCGCAGTAGCTGAAAAATGCCGCCAAGGAGACATCAAATAAATCAGGAAGAAGAACCTCGTAATGAGGAGGGGCAAGGGAATAATAACCCGATGCAGGAATTTGTGAATCTATTGGATACGTCTCTCAATCGAACGAGAGATACCGTACGCACTAATCTTGGGGTAGGTCGGGGGACTACCTTTAAGGATTTTAAGATAATAGGTCCGCCTGAGTTCTACTGAACTACGAACCCTATAGCTGCCCAAGGTTGGGTAAAAGAAATAGAGAAGGCTTTTGTTATTGCAAATGTCGGTAATGCACAAAAGACTTCTTTTGCGACTTATATGATGAAGGGGGAGGCCAACTACTGGTGGGAGGCCAACCAGGGTAGGGCCAGAATAGAAATGGTTACTTGGGAACGGTTCAAGGAGTTATTCTTTGAGAATTACTTCCCCACGAGCATGCAGGGAAGGATGGAGATTCAGTTCTTAGAATTAAAGTAGGGGGATATGATAGTTCCCCAATACGCAGCCAAGTTCAATGAACTGGCAAGGTTTGCTCCAAACTAAGTGGACACGGAGTTGCGAAAGGCACGACGGTTTGAGCAGGGATTGAAACCCTGGCTCTATAATCGGATCTCAGTTTTCCAAAGTGTTACCTTTGGAGCAGTGTTGGAGAAGGCTATTATAGCCGAGGGTGGTAGTGAGGCGTTAACCTTATACCACAAGGAGAAGAAGAATAAGGCCAAGACTTAGGTATCAGTCAAGATTGAGGGAGCCAGCGGGAGTGGCCAGAAGAGAACGGGTTTGTAACGCCCGAGAAATTCAGACGTTATAAAAAAGAATTTTTAATTGCTTATTTGAATAAAATTATATTAAATGTTTATTCAAGTGAGTAAGCTAATTCTCGGTCGTTTTATGACCTAGAAGATGTTAATGTTGTTAGTATTCTGGCTTCATACTAGAATTAAATTATATGAATTTTCAAGACAAAAACGAAGGTTTTCTGAGAAATTTCTGATAAATCACTATTCATCAGTTTCTGATAGGGAATGAATATTAAAATTCTGAGAAACACGTAATGATAGGATTTGATAACGAGATAGCATATCTGATAAAATTTTAATTATGGCTCACGAAGTTTTCACTTGAGGACTTCTACCCCTAAGGGTTAGAGAGATTAAAACCTATGAATTAATGGGTTATGTGTAATAGTGATGATTATTATACGATTTGAATACCAGTATAACACAAATGATTATACGAGTATAATATGGAATGAATACGAGAATTGGTACAACGTATAATATGAATTCCATACCAAGCCAATACGTTTAAAAAGAATTAAAGTCAATTATTAAACTCGTGGGTCGAACCAATGGGTTAATGAGTGGGTTCAACCCATAAGGGCAACCCAAGTGATGAGTCATTAAGCTTGTGATGTCATGTGGGTGATGTCATGAACTTGGTGGCTAAGTTATGTTAAGGATGTGGTCAAACTTGGGGCCAAAGAAAGAATAAGGAGGTTTGGGGCCTAAATGACTATTTTACCCCAAATCTTGCAAAGTCTATAAATAAAGAGTTTCCTAATTCATTTGTGGGTTGTTTAATTTGAGAGCAAATAGAGAGCAAGCAAGAGAAGCTAAGTATTGATAGCAACCAAGAAGAAGAGCTATTCCCTTAAACAATCAAGAACTACTAAGAACACAAGAAGGTATACTTCCTTTACTTCAATTCTTTCATCTTCCTTCTATAAGTTTTGGTAGAGAAGTGTGATGGATGAAGTAGGAAGCCTATGATGTGATAAAGTGATATTAGTGGACTATAATTTCTTAATAATAAGAATGATGGAACCATGAGTAAGTGATGAAGAACCTAATAATGGAACCTTAGAAGGTAATTGACCTAAACTATGATTTCATAAAGAAAGGATTAAAAGAACTTGAATGATGACCATGTAATTCATTGGACATAGATAATCATAATGGTTAGAATTGGTAATAATCAACCATTGGATTGATTCCAATTGGGTTGAAGTAAGAATAACAAAAAACAAAGCTTCGGCGGAAGATATGATAATAGACAATAATCGTCGAAAATATATTCTTCTCGGATTAGAAGTTGAAAGTCGCCATGTGAGTCAAAAATGTTGGTTTTCAATTGCAACAAGTGTAATTAGGTACATAAGACTTGCGGGAGCAAGAACGGACCAATTCCGACTTAAAACAGAGAATTGAGCGTCGAACGTTCTCGAACGTTTAACAAAAACTTAAAAATGGACTAAACGGCTAAATTCTCACCGACGGATTCAGAAATGGATTTCGACATAATAGAATGATAGAACATGACGTTTGTGAACTATCGGCTTTGGAATGAACCAATTCTGAGTTAAAATGACCATGTTACGAAGCTCGGGAAAAATCATAATTTTCAGCACTTAAGGAAAAATTTCTGGTGCAGAGGTAGCGTCGACTGCACCGCCAGGGAGCAGGGCCCTCCAGGCCGGATGGAATTCCCTGCAGGGGTAGTGCGGGACGCGCCGCTTGAGAGAGGAAGGTGGCGCGGGGCGCGTGATGAGTGGAATTTGTACCCGCAAATCGGATACTTTATGGCTTAAATAGTTGCCTGATCTTCGTAGTTTTTATATAGTTTTATATGTTTATAGTATTATTATGCTTAACCGATGTATTGCAGGCTTTACAGGACTTTTCTAGCTTTCAGGGGACAAAACGGAGAATTTACATATACTGGCGCCGCAGCGCCAATGCCTAGTCTCATTATCGCGCCGCGGCGCCGCCCCTGGTCCTTGCTGATGTCATTCTGGAGCTGCAGCGCCACAGTTCCTTTATGGACTCGCGCTGCAGCGCGACCTCCGGTCTTTTGATTTTAACGTGGCGCCGCAGTGCCACTTATAAGCCTATTGCCCGTGCCGCAGCGCGGCCTCCGGTGCCAAGGCAGGAAAGGCTTGCTTTTGACCTAGCAAAAGGAGGAAAACAGATATATATATGAAGAAAGCCTTTGCAGAGAGGTATTGGAGAGGAAGAAAAAGAGCAGAGAAAGAAGACTGGGATAGAATCGGTTAGCTTAGCTTAGGATAGATTAGATCTCTTTTGTACTTTCTCTCTCTAGTTATTAGGTAATGTTTGTAAATATAGATTAGGTAGATGAGGATAAAGTCTGGGATTTCCTTGGAGCAACAAGAGCAGTGAGCTACATGGATTGGAGAGCTTGAAAGGAGCGGAATGTTTGGAGACTGAAGAGCTTTGACAGAGTTTATTCTTATCCATTTATTTCCTCTAATTTTGTAATCCATAAATGTTGTCTTTATTGCTACTTATATTTTGTTCAATAGCTATGAACTAAGTATTGGCTCTAAGGTTATAACGGAACCCTTTGTTAGTTAAATTGACTGTCTTATCTCTTTGGTTGGCACCATATGGTTTGGTTTAATATATTCATGCTTAATGATTCTCACTAAGACATTAGTGATGATTTTGGTAATCTATATGATATCAAAAGAAAGATTATAGATTTACACCTAAATATATTGGCATGTGATTATGAGTTTCGACTACATAAGTGTGCGTAGAATAGACATATATCTATGTGCCACGTGTGACCTAATTGAGAACTTATGCTTAAATCATTGTTAGGTTAATTCTCATAGACATGTGTAGGATTATCACTTAGTTTGGATGTTCTTTTCTGTTCTATTCCTTATCGGGTGGATCTGGAGAGGATATGTTTGTGCATACCTCGACAGAGGTGTATGAGCACCTGTGTCTTCTCGGTCGACAAACTGTCGTGACCATTAAGACCAAAGAGAGAAGGGTAGGAAGTTTGATGAAGCATAGCACGCCAGGTGTTCGACGGAATGCCTGTGTGGGGTGAAGTTGTAACCTTAGCTTGTAATTCCTTCGATTACCATTCGTTATCCGTTTACTTGCTTTAATAATTAGTTATAACTAGTTTAACCACACTCCTATTAGTTTACTGTTCGAATAAGACTTAAGCGATACAAAGTTGGTATTTGGTAAATATTAGTGATAGTTCCTCGTGGGTACGACACTTTCCTTATCACTGTATTACTTGTTAGACCGCGTATACTTGCGTGTGTTTAGTGATCGATTTTCCGACCAACAGCACGCCGGCCAGAGAGAAATGTTAGATAATTTCAAACATGAACTTAACCTTTTTTATAACGATTAAGGGGTAGTCAAGAATAGTTAATAAGTGTTCGAATTATTATACCTAAACCGTTAATCAGCCGTAACAAACGTTAATAACTTGACCGAATGTTAACATAGTAATAACTCGGGGAGGTTTTACGAGAAACAGAAGATAGGTTCCACAACATCTATCACTTGTGATAATCTAATAGATATGCTTCGTGTTTATATCTTGTAGAAGTGTGACGCCCCCAAATCCTGGTTCTCTAACCTCGGATTTAGTGCTCACGGTACATCATCATCATAAGCATTCTATAAACTATTGCGGAATAATAAACATATATTGTTCATTACATTAAAGTCTTACAAACATATCCCAAGGTCTATTACCTTAACTTAAACATACCTTATATAAGTTACATCTAGTAACATAAAAGGTTTACAAATACATCAAACATAGTATCTCATGATACATAAGCATTTATGTTAACTATTCCTGAACCTTTCCTTTGCCCTTGTCTTTCTTACTCAAACTCTCGGGCTTAGCTGAAATAATTGTTAAGATATAGCAAGAGTAAGCAACTAATTTGCTTAGCAAGTTTAAATATGAAAGAGATATATCATGATTAAAAAAGAATTTAGCTTTAATGCTCAACAAGATAAATCGATTGTGAAAGAACATGAATTACATCTTTATAACTGTATATTCGAACAATTGAATAGTAGATGCTGAGCGGTTTTAAATAACCGTGAACATATACTAAGGTTGTCAGTATTTAAACTAGTCCTTTTAGTAAAGTTTGGTAATCAAGGAGATCAGCCTTTCATACCCAGTGAAATATGCATAATCACTCAATATACTAGCAACAATTGTTTTCCAATAATGCTTTAGTAAAATTTGTTCTTCTTCCCAGTCAAGAGTCCTTACCATTTCAATTGGTTATGCACCGCTTTAAAAACATATTTGATTTAACAAATTTAAACATGTTTGATCTAGCTGATACAACTAGCATAGATCCATCTCGTAAACAATTAATAAATGAAAGAACTTTAAATAATTCACAATTTAATAATAGTAGAACAGGAATTCGATTGCACAAAGTGCGAATATCAACAATTAATATCGATGTGAATAATCATCAATAACTATTCACTAACATGCTTTGAAAATATAACTCAAGTTTGAGTTAGAGAACTTGACTCAATCACGGTCTACTGCTATGTAATTTACTTTAACTTCTTAAGAGAAAAGACCTATAATTGATCTTTCGATTAGTCATAGCATAACTCACTTATAATCTTATCATCTTATATTAAAGTGTTTAACATCTAAACATATAGTTAAGTATTAGACATTATATTAAAGTCTTAATGTTACTCTTATACTTTGATAGTCTTTTAGTCACATCATAACTTGTACTTATAAGTTATCCATTTTATATGTCATCTTAGTAAACTAGATAACATGTCAGTAAACTGAAATACCATTTCAATAAACCAAAATACATTTCAGTATCCTGAAATCATCATTTCAGCTGACCAAAACCAGTTGCAGTAAACTGAAATCATTTTAGTAATCTTGAATCCATTTCAGTACCCTGACTTCTCATCTCAATCTACTACAATCATAATATAGTTCATTCCCTACCAAATTCAACGACTACGATTAAAATAAAGTAATTTCTCTATTTTAAATCTTCCGCTTAATATTATTAATTAAATAATAATATTTCAAACTAATGTTATCTACTTTTAATAACATTTAAGTCTAATATTACCAATAATATTTTAATCTAATATCATTAGTCATATAAAGATATTTTAAATCATTTATTGAATTAATAAACAATTTATTTAATTACTTTTTCTTTCACTAATTAATTTATTTAAATCTTCTAAAACACCATACACATAACCACTTATCACCACTGACCGAAATCCTCACCCCAAATCTGCATCAATCATACTTAAGGATCCCAAGTCATGAAACCATATTTTTCACATTTTTGACATCATATATTTAATTAAATTTATTTAACCATATAACATCATTTATATGAAAAATAACAAAATAACTCCAAAACCATTTCTTTTCTGGACAGCAGCTACATATAATCCCCTAATGAAAATATATTTTTCTGGAAATTTTTAAAATTCATTTACTATATTTAAATAGTCCATAATGACCAAATATTGTCAGATTTTTCATAAATCGAAAATAATTCCAAAAATTCTAATATTTTTAGAGTAGGCTTCTGTTATATACATGTACTTCCAGTAAAAATTTCTTAATTTTTGGATAAATACATAGAGAGTTATTTGGTTAGAGTTTTAAACGTAGTCATCGGCCGTAAAATGTATAACTCTCAAATCTTATGGCCAAACATTCTCAAATTTTTACAGGACCTACCTAACCTCTGATATTACCTTTTCAAATTTTACTAGAATTTTTAAAGCACATGAAGTGGACGAAACTACCCTCGTGGCAGACTGATCAGAGAGCTTTTTGTCCACTACGTGGACTATTTTGACCAAAACGCATACCACGACTGTTAGACACGTAATTTTCAACTTCTACCACTTGGGTTAACTAGTCAACAAATATATCTAGTTGCCCTTTTTGACGGATCATGAAAAGAAGGTGTAGATTTAACATACCATTTGTTCAAAGGGAGAGAAAGCTAGGATTTTTTCTAGATTTCTAGAAACCTAGTTTCATTTCTCTCCTTTTGATCCACCTTTTAATACTTGTACAAGTTAGTTCCATACATGAATCCACATAAAACACATAAATTAAAGGGCTCCATACTTCTAACTCATAAACCCTTTTCACCATCAAGTCCATAAAATGAAAATAAAAGTAAAGCTTAGAAAATAGTTATACCTTGTTTTCTTAGCTTCCTTTCTCCTCCACCTGTAATATGTGATAAACCTTGGGTGCATATGGATTCAAGCTCCCTCTCCTCTTCTTCTTGTTCCACCGAATTCTCCCTCTCTCTCTAGTTCCTTTCTTTTCTCTTTCTATTACTTCCTTCTTTCTCTCTATTTCTTACGTTAGGAAAAAAAATAAAGTGAGAGCCTAATGAATATCTAAGTTTGCTTAGCCAAATAAAATGATTAGAAATATCATATCATATCTATCGATATCCTTACTCATCTTATTCTTCTCTATCTCATCATTATAATTAAGATAATAATCAAGTGGTGGCACCATAATTATTTTGACACCTAGCCTAACTTATCTTTTCCAAAAAGTAGAGTAATGATGATATGCTCCCCCCTTTCTCATCTTATCTCATCCACCCACCTTGGTTATCTTATCCTTTCTTCTTTTATTTTATTAAATGCTTAATTAATGACTATAATAACCCTCTCTAAGTGGGCTTAATTATTAGGCTTGTAATTAAATGTTTAATAGACTTGCACTTTTATTATTAGGATTAATTACATATATTAGTACATTTTAAGAAATAATTACAACAACAGTGCATCAACAAAATAATTATAAAAGTAATACATTTTAAATAGTTTATTTACAAAATTAGTGTATTTGGCATCCCTTTAATTATGGCCCACGATTCTCTCCCACGGAGCATCCGGGATGATATCTAATCCATCCCCGCTTCGTAATTTTGACATCAATATTTCTCTTCTTCTCCTCCACCTCCACTGCCACATGCCTCTGCGATCCAACCTTTATACCAATTCTTCCACCGCCCTCCACCGCCACATGCCTCCACATCTGGATCGTGCACATGTAGGCATTTCATCCACCGCCCTCTAATTTTTTTTCTTTGTGAAGACTCAAGAGTAAGAGCTCATCTGGATCATGCACTAAATTTCTACTCTATATAGAACTATCCTTCCATGAACATATACTAAATTGCTTCTATCATTGGATCTTCTTTTCCATGGTCATGCACTAAACTGCATCTATATTTGGATTCCCTTCCATCAGATTGCAGGAGTAGACAATTGTTTCCTATTGGATCGGAAATGTGTGTCACTACGGGTCTGTCTTGTTCAGAAGAAATTAATAGTTTCTCCTTTTGTAAATTTTTTTCTGGATACACTTTAATATATTACTTACCCACCTCCACACCTGTAATTTTTTCCTAGTGCAGTTGGTAACCAAACCTTCGTACCAAGGTAACCAAACCTTCATACCAAGGTAACCAATCCACCTACACACCTGCAATTTTTTTATAATGCAGTTGATAACCAAACCTTCATACCAAGGTAACCAAACTTTCATACCAAGGTAATCAATCCACCTCCACACCTGCAGTTTTTTCATAATGCAGTTGGTAACCAAACCTTCATAGCAAGGTAACCAATCCACCTCCACACCTGTAATTTTTTCATAGTGCAATTGGTAACCAAACCTTCGTACAAAGGTAACCAATTCAAATTTATTAGGTTACCAATTTATTTTGAATGTGATGCAGTTGGTAGCTAAATTTTCATGCAGTTGATAGCCAAACCTTCATATCAAGGTAACCAATTCAGTTTTATTAGGTTACCAATTCAATTTTATTAGGTTACATTCATAGTACAGTTGGTAACCAAACCTTCATACTAAAGTAACCAAACCCTCATACCAAGGTAACCAAAACCTTCATATAAAGGTAACCAATCCACCTCCACACCTGCAGTTTTTTCATAATGCAGTTGGTTGCCAAACCTTGAGACCAAGGTAACCAATTCAGTTTTATTAGGTTACCAATTTATTTTGAATGTGATGCAGTTGGTAACCAAACCTTCATACAAAGGTAACCATTTTAGTTTTTATGGGTAACTAAATCTTCAAAAAAAAATCAATTCTCATTTCTAATTCCCTACTTTTCAATTGTTTTTATATTTTGTGGAATCAACAGGCTGAACAACCGAAAAACCAGGCTCGCTCGTGCAGCTAAGTATGTTCCTTATAATTCCCTCCTCCTATCCCCTCGTTTACATTGCCCGCGCTGCAACTGCTTATGTGGATACTGAGCCCATTATTCGAAGAAAGAAAACAACTAGTAGTAGTAGTATTACTCCTCCAATCTTCTCTTCTTAAAGAATAAATTAAGTTGTAGTACTGATTATTGATTGTATCAAAGGTCTCTATTTTTACCGGACAGTGGCCATGAACTGGCCAATATAATTTGGGCTGTGAAGAGAGAGAGAAAGACAGAGAGACATGTTAATAACTGGGTGCAACAAAAACTACCGGCGCGGCGGCGGAGGAGGAAGATGACGAGGGAGCAAGATGACGAGAAAATACTTTTTTATTTTTTCTCTTTTTGATTTGAATTTTAAATTTTGAATTTATTTTTGTTGTTAGATCCCAAATATTTGAATTTGAATTTGAATTATTAATTATGACAGCCTTGATTTTAGGTTTCATTATTAATGTGAAATTGAATGGTTTAAATTTATTGCGTTATATTTGTAATTATTTTGTGGATGCACTATTATTGTAATTACTTTCTAATTGTTGTATATTAGTGTTAAGGACCCTTATTATTATGCTTACTTACAAAATTGAACTTAGGCTTCCCCATTAATTCAATTGGGCCATTATTATAATTATCTTATACATGATATATTGAGCCAATTTAATAATTAAATTGCCCTTAAATCAATTTATCTACAAGTCCCATGCTTAAATAAATAATTGGGCTTGTTTAATTTATTTACTTTTCTTAATTTATTATCTCTTGAGCTAATGCTCATTATTATTAATATTTCCATATTATTATTCATTAATAATATTAAGTCACTTACATAACCCAATTAGACTTGTCGTATTCAAGTTTATTGAATATGTAATTAGGGTTTAACACCTAAATTTTATTTTCTGGATTATTAAAATACTTAGGTTAGTTCACTAACTTATTTAACTTATTAGTGAGACTTCCTTTAAATAATATAGCATATTATTCACATAATCACTTAATTATCCATAATATATTACAAATTATTTAATATATTTATTTACAATGCAATACAGAAATTCTTGGTTATTACAAGAAGAATAAAGACAAGTGTATCCGTAAAGATTAAAGACGCGAAGGCAATTGTTCTAACTCCATTCATTTCATATGAATGCAAGTCCCTAACCTTTGTATTAACAATATGTTATGCAAATGTTCATGAACTCTTGTCTGTACATGAGGTCGGACAAGTTGTCATTATACATAGTCGTCTATGCATGAACTGTTGTTGGATAGTCGATGTGACACCCCCAAATCCGGGTACTTCATTTTCACATAATTTGGTGTTCACTTTCTAAATATAACATACATCTACCCAATAATAAATAATTGCAAAATAATTTACAACCTTTATAATTAATAAAATATTCCTTATCAAAAGGATTACAACTTTTCAAAATAATTCCCAGGGTTTAATCTAACCTTGACATAAACATATAATGCGGAAATAAAACATAACTCAAAAGTCTTATTACAATCGTTCACTAATTAAACAAGTCTTCACTTGTTTAGCTTCCCTTTGCTTTTACTCGTTGACGGGGCATCAACACTTTCAACCTTAGTTGCAATGATTATTTAATGCAAGAGTGAGCAAACAACAGCTCACTGGAATACAACAATAAATAAGACATAGAAGAATATCTTTGAAAAAGTTTGAATAACTTTACTTTCACAACGATAAAGAATTGAATAATAATTCTCTATCAACACTAAAAATTCGAATATAGAATTCATCTGAGGGTCGTAAGACCTTGAACTTTTGTCCTAGGTTATAAACATTTCTATTTAAAACCTTTAACAGTCATTTAGACTATGGACCTTAACTCGTACTTAGGGGGATCAGCCCTTCGTACCATGTATTGTGCACAAACATCTTAACGCTTTCACATAGTAACCTCTCCTAGTAAATAGGGTTGTTCATCTCAGTATTTGAATACAAGTCCGCACCAAAGGAAATTTGGTTTGGATAAGCTTAAAGGGTAACTTAGAATTCCCCGTTCATCAACTAAGGAATAATTGAATCGACTTACAACAATCAAGAATAATTCATAATTGAAAGATTATGAATCTATTATATGCTTTAGAATCAAACTTAAAGCATTTAAAAGATAATATAGACCTTGCTTAAATAATTAAGTCAAGGTCCTATTAATTCAATAATAAACTTTGATAATATTTGCTCAATATGAAATTATAAGGATTACAAATAATTTGCATCATTATGATCAATAAAATAACTTAAGTAAGGTTTAAGTTTAGAAAACTTGCCTCAAGCGCAAGCTACGGTTACAACTCACGTTCTAACACTTCCTACACATATATATTCAATCACAATAACCTAAATTAGTTAACACGTAACTAATTCACATAATTAGTTATCCCATCTAGGTTAACTCATTTTTATTTAATTATTAAGTTAATAATTAATAACCACATAATTTAATTACATCACATAGGCATGCTCACATTAATCAACTTATAATTAAATAATTATAATTTAAACATTTAATCTATTATAATTACTCAAATTATAATTGCATCTTATTTATATTAAATTATAAACAATTTATAATTTATAATTAATTAACTACATCATGCATTCACTAAATTATAATCACACAATTTATAATCAAGCATGCAAATATTAAATTATAATACAAAATTTATAATTTATAATTAATCATGCATTATAATACACAATTATAATTTAAATCAACATTTACTTGATTAAAAGAAATCAAATAATATTTATTATAATTTAACAAAATTATAATTTAAATTATACCTTTACTCTAATTATAATTATTCAAAATTATAATAACATATTATATTTTACCAATATAATATATTAGAAATTATTTAGCATTTTAATGTATGCTTAATCATGCCATAAAAGTTATTACATAAAATTAGTTTTGCAAAATACAAAAGAAAACAACAAGTTTCTTTTTCTGCCACCCCCCCTCCCCTGCCAGGGCGGGGGTTTCTCTCTTGACAAGCCCGCGGGGGCGGGCCCCCTACAGCGAACGTAGACAAGTTCGTGCACTGTGCAGAGAAAAAGTCAATTTGGCTTATTTCTCCACACCAAATTCTAATTTTAGTTCATGCAATTCATATAAATTCATAGAAAACATAAACTTAAAGCTTCTAACATGATTCCAGCATACATAAACATGCTCCTAGACACAAAATCATCTTAAACAACAAGAATCCATGTTTTAAAAACTCCAATTTTGATATTTTCTAAAAATTCATAGTTTTCACAAAACAATTCACTGTAAATCCAATTCTAACCCAATTCAACTCATAATTCATGCAATATTTTCGTAATTAAAGAGAACATCATGATAAATTCTAAATAGGCATATTAACACATAAAAAATCCTCAATTTTCATTTTAAAACTTAATCAAAACATATGAACTCACAAGAACATCAATTTTATATTAAAACATGTTTTAAAACCAATTTGGTTTTTGAAAACTTGTTTATGGCCTACAATTCACTTATAAACAACACATGATTACTCTATGTATAAACAATTCATGATTATACAATTTCATAAAAATTTTCTTTGACAGAGAATAAAACACGAAGAACACGTAAATTGAGTTCTAAAAAAATATAAAGGCAAAGGTTATAGATTATACCTTTTGTTAATAGATTGAAAGAGGAAGATGATGATTTCTAGGCTTCAAGCTTAGCAATTCCCTCTCCTTCTTCTTCTCCCTCTTCTTCTTTCTCTCTAACTCACTGTGTTCTTTTCTCTCTAACAGTCTAACTTTCTAACATAGTTTTACTTAACGTAATATACATATATAACTGATATAATAATATACGTATACTAATTACACTTAATAATATAATTAAATTAGCAGTTACAAGATTTCAAAAGCCACAAGGCTTTGTTTGGCAACAGATTAATTTAAAAAAAATTAGTTTTATTAACTAAGGCCTTGTTTGGGTAAAATGGGTTTAAAGCTAGTGCAAGGGCCCTGTTTGGCAAAACCTTTTAAAACAAAAGTAAGGGCCTTGTTTGGTTAAAACCATTTAAAAACTCTTTTCTTTATTTTAATAAATTATTTTAACACATATTTTAATGTTACACTTTAATTAATTAAATCTCTAACATTCTAATTTAATCAATTAAAATCTAACATCAATTAATCACATAAAAATTGCTACATAATTACAATTACTCGCTAATTATAATTCATGTAACACTTAACACATAAATTTATCTAATTTAATTCTCTCAATTAAATTAGAACTATACTATAAAATTAATATACATCAATTAAATAAATTATTAAATATTCATTTAATTAATATATAACACTTAATTATATTACTCCACAACAATCACATAATTTATTTATTCAACTCAATAAATAAATCACATAAAATATTTATTTAACTCAATAAATATTTAAAATTATAATATAAAATCTCAATCGTTACAATCTTTCCTCCATAAAAGAATTTTGTCCCCAGAATCACACATAAAAAAAAAATTTACTCTCGTCTATTACATTCTTCCCCCAGTAAATGGATTCTGTCCCCAGAATCGGTACATAAAGGGTTACACACAAAAAAGTTAAGCAAATAATTGCGGATAAGATTTCTTCATAACATCTTCGAGTTCCCACGTGGCTTCTTCAGCACTGTGGTTCCTCCAGATTACCTTAACAGAAGGTATCACTTTATTTCTAAGTACTTGTTCCTTTCTATCAACTATTTGAATAGGAACCTCTTCATAAGTTAAGACTTTATCGAATTGTAAAGGCTCATATTCTATTACATGCTTATAGTCGTGCTTGTAAGGTCTTAACACAGAAATATGAAAGATGTTATGTATATTCTCGAGCTCCGGAGGTAATGCAACCTCGTAAGCTACGTTGCCAACTTTTCGTGGCACCTCGAAAGGTCCAATAAATCGGGGACTCAGCTTTCCCTTCTTACCAAATCGAATCTTCCCCTTCTAGGAAGATACTTTTAAGAAAACTGAAACTTCCTGGTAAAAATTCTTTGTTTTGGCAATGTTAATCGGCATATTTCTTCTGTCTGTTTTGAGCAGCAATTAGTCTCGTTGTGATCAATTTCACAATTTCGGCAGTTTGTTGTACCAGTTCCGGTTCTAATAGTTGACGTTCACCGACTTCATCCGAACATAAGGGAGTTCTGCATTTTCTGCCGTATAACGTTTCGTAAGGTGGCATGCTGATACTAGCGTGGTGACTATTATTGTAGGCAAACTCCACCAACGGTAGATGATCATCCCAGCTTCCTTTGAAGTCCATTACGTAAACTCTCAGCATATCCTCAAGCTTCTGAATCGTTCTTTCGCTCTGGCCATCACTCTGAGGATGGTACACTGTACTCATTCATAATTGCATTCCCAGACACTCTTGCAAACGTTTTCAAATATTAGACGTAAACCGCGGATCTCTGTCCGACACAATCGACACCGAAATACCGTGTTGAGAAATAATTTTCTTCACATACAGCTTCGCTAGCTGATCCAAGTTGTACTTTATCCTGATTGGTAAAAAGTGGGCTGACTTCATCAATCGATCCACTATAACCCATACCGCATCAAATCCCTTCTGAGACGCTAGAAGACCTACCACGAAATCCATCGTGATGTGCTCCCACTTCCACTCTAGAATTTCTAACGGTTGTAGCAGTCCACTTGGTCTCTGGTGTTCTGCCTTGACTTTCTAGCATGTCAAGCATTTTGCAATGCATTCAACAACGTCCCTCTTCATATTCGGCCACCAAAAATGGTATCTGAGATCCTGGTTCATCTTCGTATTCTCAGGGTGAATCGAATATCTCGAACTGTGAGATTCACTCAAAATCTCCTCTTTGACTTCTGTTACTGGTGGTACCCAGATTCTCCCTTCAAATTGTAACAGTCCTTCGTTATCGATCTTGAACTTGAACTCTTCGCCATCGGTTATTCTTTTCTGAATTTTCTCGCATTCCTCATCGTGAAGTTGTGCTTCTTTCACTTTGTCTACTAGAGTAGAACCAACAGTTACATGAAACAACATCTCATCCGATTCCTTCGGATACTTCACTTCCAGCTCTAACTTAGCCATCTGTTCTATCAAATGTTCCTGATCAGTTAACACGCATAGCTTCTCTCGACCTTTTTTGCTCAAAGCGTCGGCGACGACATTAGCTTTACCCTGATGGTAAAGTATCTCGCAATTCGTAGTCTTTGATCAGTTCTAACCATCTTCTTTGGTGTATGTTCAGATCCTTCTAGGAGAAGATATACTTCAGACTCTTATGATCTGTGTATATTTCACACTTCTCTCCATAAAGGGAGTGTCTCCATATCTTCAGAGCAAATACTATTGCCGCTAATTCTAAGTTATGGGTCGGATACCCCTTCTTATAATCCTTCAGCTGACGTGACGCATAGGCAATGGCTTTTCCGCTCTGCATGAACACACAGCCTAATCCTTTATGTGAGGCATCGATATATACTACAAAATTTCCCTTACTATTTGGCAAAGACAATACAGGCGCAACACTCAACCTCGTCCTCAGTTCCTGAAAACTTTCCTCACACTTTTCTGTCCAAACAAATTTAACTATTTTATGAGTCAAATTCGTCAATGGAGTTGCGATCTTGGAAAAGCCTTGGAGAAATCTCCTATAATAACTTGCCAATCCCAAGAAACTTCTCACTTTAGACGGCGTTTTTGACTGATCCCAATTCATTACAGCCTCAACCTTTGACGGATCTACCGAAATACCATCCTTGTCGATTACGTGGCCAAGAAATTGCACACGTTCCAACCAAAATTTGCATTTCGAGAATTTCGCATAAAGCTTCTCTCGTCTCAGCGATTCTAAGGTCAGCCTTAGGTGTTCAGCGTGTTCCTCCTCGGTCTTGGAATAAACCAGGATGTCATCTATGAACACCACTGCGAACTTATCTAGGAATGGCTTAAACACCCTGTTCATTAGGTCCATAAATGCAACTGGGGCATTCGTCAAACCAAATGACATCACCAAGAACTCGTAATGACCATATCGAGTCCTAAAAGCCGTTTTCTATATATCTTCCCTTCTCACCTTCAACTGGTGATAGCCACTTCTCAAATTGATTTTCGAGAAGTATTTAGCACCCTTCAAATGATCGAACAAGTCATTAATCCTAGGTAAAGGATACCTATTTTTGATCGTAATCTTGTTCAATTCCCTATAATCAATGCAAAGATGCATCGATCCATCTTTCTTCTTAATGAATAAAACGGGCGCTCCCCACGGCGAAACGCTCGGTTGAATATACTTCTTGTCCAGTAATTCTTGAAGTTAAACCATCAGTTCCTTCATCTCGACTGGAGCCATTCTGTACGGAGCCTTCAAAATTGGAGCAGTTCCCAGCGCCAAGTCGATCACGAACTATATCTCCCTATCTGGCGAAAGTCCTGGAAAATCGCTCGAAAACACGTCCACAAACTCCCTAACCACATATATCTCTTCTATCTTCAGGCCCTCCTTACGCGTATCTACTATGTAGGCTAGATATCCTACACAGCCTTGCGTCAAAAGTTTCTTGGCTTGCATGGTAGTCAGACAATTCGCTTGTTTAGGCGATTTGTTACCATAGAACACTAATTTCGACGAAGTCGTAAGGTTTACCGACTTCTTCTGACAGTCGATTATCGCTCCATGGTTGAACAACCAGTCCATACCCAGTATGACATCGAATTCCCCAAATTTTATAGGAATCAAATCTACCCTCAGCTCCTGACCTTTAATGTCCAATCTATAGTTCCTGTAAATAAACCTAACAGGAATAACCTCCCTATTCGCAATTTCTATGTTCAAGGGGTAAACTAACTCCTCTATAGGTAAGTCTAGGGTTTTAGAAAAATCATCAGATAAGAATAAACAAGTAGCACCCGAATCAAATAATACATATGCATTTATACTATTGACCAAAATAATACCTGCCACCACGCCTTTTGATTGCACAGCATCTTGCACCGTTATATTGAATGTCCGGGCAGTGGGTCAAATAGCCTGCAATGGTGCAGCGATAGTCAAGTTACTGCCGCCCCCATTTCCTCCACTCCCTGTTGACCCTGCCGTCAGCTTCTTCGGGCAAATGCGAGCTATGTGATCCTTGGATCCATATGTGTAGCAAGCTCCTTTCTTTGAGTTCGGGTAATTCGGCGCAATGTGGCCTTCCTGACCACAGTTGAAGCACACCCGCTTCCCATTCTTGCACACGCCAGTGTGATTCTTCCCGCATGTAGCACATGCTTCAAACTTCCTCTACTATTGGCCTCCCTGCTAACTTCCAGTAGAGGTGTTATCGTTCCACTTCCTTTTCTGGTTGATAATCCCGCTACCCCCAGCCTTGGTCTATGTCTCATTCTTCTTCTTCTTATCTTGATTAAACTTCGTCACCGCATTGCTTCCTCCCTCAATGAGAATAGCCTTTTCCAGCATAGCTGCAAACGTGTTCAGCTGGAACATTGAGACCTTACTGTAGAGCCAGGGCTTCAGTCCCCGCTCAAACCTCCTCGCTTTCCTAGCGTTAGTGCTAACCTGGTAAGTAGCGAACCTGGCCATCTCGTTGAATTTCGCGGCGTATTCGGACATTGTCATCCCTCCCTGTTTCAGCTCTAGAAACTGGACCTCCATCTGGTCCTGCGAACTAACATGGAAGTACATTTCAAAGAACATCTCTTTGAAACGCTCCCACGGTATCACCTCTTCACCCTCTCTAGTCTTGTTGGCTTGCCACCAGAAACTAGCATCTGACTTTAACATGAAAGTTGCGTATGCTGTCTTCTGGTCTTCACCTACTCTAGCTACATCGAAGACCTTCTCCATTTCCATTACCCACGTCTGGGCATCTATAGGGTTTGTTGATCCCTTGAATTTAGGCGGTCCTACTGCCTTAAACTCTTTAAATGTCGTGCCCTACACTTACGGCTGATTCGCAAGCGCTCCTGTCAGTAGGTTTACTAACTGCTGAACCAAGTTAGGATTCGTCCCATCGTTATTGTTGTTGTTGTTCGTTGAACCCTCGGGGTTTTGACGTGTAGGTCTTCTTCTAGGAGACATTTTCTGTTAAGAAAATATTATTATTAGATCCTTTACTAAATTCTTAAATATTCAAGTTCATACTTAAACGTTTGAATAACTCAGTTCACATAGAACACATAGCACATCAATAAACTTCTTTTATTCATTACTTGTAGGTTAAAAACATCAATTAGATAGAATTTCCTGCTATTTACATCATCTTTCCTGAACTGAAAAAGTTACAGGATTACATTATTAACTCATCAAATTCTTATCTCAAATTATGGGATTACATTATTTAATACCAAAAGCAACACATAAATAAAAGCTCTACTGCCTAGGCATATTAAGGCGTCGCACAGCCTCTCTGCGTTCCTCTTCCATCACCCGAAACACCGTCCTTTGGTCCACCACATACCATGACAAACCTTGGAACTGAGCTGGGTAATAGAAAACACGATCCTGGGCCCTATCTATAGCCGTGTGGAAAGCATACTCTGTCTCCCTCAGCTTTGCCCTCTTGGCTTCAGCCTTGTCTTCAGCTCGATCGGCTCGTTGAGTAGCCTTTGAGCTTATCTCCTCAGCAATGGCATGTTTGGTCGACTCCTCCTTGATATCTTGCTTCAGCTTCGCTATCTGGGCTCGAGCCGCGTCTCTATCATTCTCTACGTGGATTAACTTCCACTACGCTTCTCCTAGCTCACTATCCATCTCTTTGATAGTCTCGTCCCACTGCTGGATGGTTTCTTCGAGCTCTCCGACTCGACCATGTAGCTCCACGTTACTGTCGTAGACTTCCTCGTACATCTCAGCACTAGTAGAGTGAGGTGAGAATTCCTCTTCGGGATCCTCTTCCTCCTCTGACTCATCCTCAGTCCTCTTCCTCTGGAATAGGTGTCAGCTCACGCTCCCGACCAGCTATGGTGATCACTGGAGATGGCTCTCTCCTAACCAGATGCTCCCAGACAATATAGATGTCTCGGGGTTCCTCCTTTCTAGGCACCTGAGGTATATCCTCTCTAGCCTGACTGGACTCTCCAATGTTCGTCACCCTGACAAAAGAATTTTAAAGTTTAATTATTATGGGATATCGAGTCGTCATTCTTCGGATACTAAAATGTAAACACATATCACATAAGGTAATTTATTATCTTTACCTATCACTACTATCTTTTCGATCTTCCTACAAGGCAACTACCTAAGGTTTTCCCCCCACCTAAGGTTTATAACCTACTGCTTTGATACCAACCTGTGACACTCCCAAATTCGGGTACTTCATTTCCACATGATTTGGTGTTCACTTTCTAAATATAACATACATCTACCCAATAATAAATAATTGTAAAATAATCTACAACCATTATAATTAATAAAATCTTCCTTATCAAAAGGATTACAACTTTTCAAAATAATTCCCAAGGTTTAATTTAACCTTGACATAAATATATAATGCGGAAATAAAACATAACTCAAAAGTCTTATTACAATCGTTCAATAATTAAACAAGTCTTCACTTATTTAGCTTCCCTTTGCCTTTACTCATTGTGATAGTAGTGTGCATACAAGCCAATCATGTATGATGATAAAGCACGTACTTTGTAAAAAATCTTATTTATTTATTAATGAAATATTCATTTATTACAGGCATTTAATTATCTACATGTTGCTGTTTTTATAATATGTAAATAACCCATAGTTTTAAGCAATGCTTTTAGAATCATGATGATGATCATGCTAATGAGATCTAAATTCTTAGAAAGTTTTAAAACTTAAATAGTTCCCAATCGTGGGATTACTAAAAAGGGGATTAGTAAATCCGGATAGATTGGTACATATGTTGCTTGCTCATTGGATGAGGATGATTGATCTCATGATCATTTGTGTGGAGACACTAAAGCAAGTATGTAGGTGCTTATTGAAGAATAAGTTCACTGAACGTGATTCGCTATGGAATACCTAATGGAGTTTTACTCGCATGTCAATAGGAATTCCTAATGTGATAGTAGTACAAGTGATCCTTGGACTTGAGATCATCATAGTATCTTGTATGTAACAAATTATACTTTGACTTATTCCTTAAGACCTTTTAAGGCATATATAGGGTATGCTTGGGTATAATGAGTTACATATGGAGATAATGAATGATCAATAAAGAATCTACCACCTCTAGTAAAAGAGGAGATATGTCCTATGTGATTCGTTAAATGACAACCCAGGAATCCTTGGCCAAGGTGAAATGAAATTAGAAAGGAGTTTCTAATTTGCATTATTTGGAGTTGTGCATTTTCTAATCTAAATACATATAATTAAATAAAATAAGACTTGACAGTAAATCCATGTCTTATATTTAATTGGGACATTGTATGGTGGAAGGATTGAATTGTACGGTAACTATTTACTCACAGGTTCTTTTTGATTAATGTTGAAATCTATATTATCTGGAAAGTCGTTGATCGCTAGGGAGGCTTATCCCTATTGTAGAATAAATATTATTTATTTAAATAAATTATTAGTTTAATTTATTTATTTAAATAAGATTACAATTGTTTTAATTGATTTATTCACAACCGGTTTAATATGGAGAACCTAAAGGGTCACACCATAAAAGGAAGAATAATTATTTAAGAAGGTAATGGCATAATCGTAATAATGCATTAAGTATAATTAATTTAATCTATGGTGATAGAATAAATTAAATAGCTTAATGTTTATTATTTAATATTTTGGAAATATTAAATATAAATTAATAAGAGGAGTCTTATTAATATTATTACAATTATTATTATTTTAATTTCTAAAGGAGTTTAGTAATTAATTTAATATTTAGTACTCTCATTTATTCCTAATAAGATTAGGAGACAAATTAATTAAATGAATTTAATTAATTATTCCCATGTGGTGGGAAGCCTAAATTAATTAAAGGAGTTTAATTAATTAAAAGAAATCCCATGTCTAATAGGATTAGAAGGGTTGACCAATGTCTATATAAGAGAAGTCTTATAATAGATATTAGATTGATGCAATTCCAATTGTTGGAGAGTACTCCTTTTCTATAGAGGATAGAAAACTAAGGTTAAGCCAAACACCCTCCTTCTTGATAATTCATCTTCCTTGGTGGATCACCTCTAGAGGCCAAACACTTGGGTGGCTAACGTTGATCAAAGGAAGAAATCTAACCCAGAAATTCAAGGAGATCACGAAGAACAAGGAGTTGAACTAGTACCTGTGGAAGCTTCGTTCTACAAGGGTATGATTCCATAACTTCTATTTATCGTTTTAAATTAATAATTTGCATAAAGGATGATCCGGGTAATGGTTTTGTAGAAATTTTTTAAACTCTGATATACCATGCTTCCGCTAATTTTTGCAATTTGATTGCGTCACGATTTCGTACAAACCCAACAGTGGCATCAGAGCCAAATCTTTATGCAATTATTAATTTATTTTTGATTTCATATACATATGGGTATATATTTAAAATAATTTATTGGGCATAATTTTATTGTATAAAATTATATATATATATATATATTTTTTTTTAAAAAAAAAAGACTTTTTTTGGGACGAATCACAATTTTTTTTTTGGTGCTAATCTTGAATTCTGCAAAGAAAAGGTGTTGTCTCTTTCTTACTCCAAAAAGAAGGTGACCCATCAGGAAAGGACTTTTTTAATAAACCTGCAGGACTCTTTTAATAAAAGAAGGTGACTTCTTTTTAAAAAATAAATATGATATATTTATATATTATATTCTAAATAATTTTATAATTAAAATAAAGAGTTTATTTTAATCTTGAAATTGGATTTCATGCAATTTAAAATTGCCCATTAAATGATACTCGTATATATATGGAATGTTTTAATTCATGAGATGAATATTTATTTATTGATATATATGGTGATATGTATGAAAATAAATGGGGATTGATTATGGACTATTTGACCAATGTGATTGGATTTTATTTTAGTTGAATGCTTGAATGAATGGGTTTTATTAAATGGGGTCTGCGTACCTCGTCTTCTCTAATTTTTTTTTTCTTGATGTAAAATTCTATCTCCCTCCTATGTACTTCCCATTGACTGTTGATCAAGGTTTCTATTTAAATTAAATATTTTAATGTAATAGAAATAGTTAGAATTATCTTTAAAAATTGGAGACCAAGGAGCAAGGAGCGCGTGAAGACCCGTTTGTATGGAGCCCGAGTTTAAATGTAATAGTTATATTTAAATTTAAATTCTTGCACTCCTAGGTTTGACCTTTTGGTTCACTTGGTGGCTCTAGTGAACCAAACTAGAATAAAAGTCCATAATCAATTCGGGTAGAATATAATATTCTATATTGCATGCTAAATATTATATAT
The DNA here is from genome assembly GCA_020205555.1 of Panax stipuleanatus. NCBI lineage: Eukaryota > Viridiplantae > Streptophyta > Magnoliopsida > Apiales > Araliaceae > Panax > Panax stipuleanatus. Next base: position 90,447,905 of record CM035125.1, on the reverse strand, counting down.
ATTATATTTTATGCAAACATGCTTCGCATGTTTAATAAAATGACGCGTATTTTATATATATATGTGCATGCGCGCTAAACAAGATGAGACAAATAATAACAAACCCCTAAAAGAAATAATATTAAGTCCGAAGCGTTCAAATGATATTTGGAATATCGAACGTCGCCTTCTAGCATGATAAATTAATAGAGTATTAAATATTTAATATGAGCTTGTTGTGCTATCCACAAGGCGAGTATTGCGTATTTAAGATGTTAATTAATCACATTTGATGCTTATCAAGAAAATTGAACGATCTAGTCTTGTTGTGCTATCCACAAGGACGAACATTTTTCTTTTTTGAATTTATGGAAGTGCTAGGCTGGACTTAACTTAAATCATTTTAGTTCGGATGTGCACACACTTGACCATTATGATTTAAGAGGCAAAATAAAAGGAGTTATATAGTGTTGTAATTGACAAGAGTTGTCTACCTATTTATTTGTATATCGCTTGTTGTGCTATCCACAAGGTTATATACATTTGAAATGGGATCCTTATTCTCACTAGCAAATCTTTAATTAGATGTTGCCGAACTATATAAGTGAGGGTAATATAGTTTGATGAAAATAGTGGGAGATACCAATTTAAAATAAAGACCTAAATTTATTTTGGTATGCAAAATTAATAAAATGAATGTTTGCTAAAATGTTATTTTTCACATGCAGAATTTTAAAAATGTCTAAATCACTAATCTCACTACGAAGCATACTTGATGCAAACAAGCTTACCGGGCCGAATTATGAGGACTGGCTAAGAAATCTGAGAATTGTTCTCACTGCTGAAAAGATTTCTTATGTCCTAAATTCAACTGTCCCTGAATCTGTTTCAGAAACAGCCTCTGAGGAAGAGATTGCCACTTTCAATAAGTGGCAAGATGATGCATCTGTGGCTCAATGCATCATGCTCGCATCCATGAATAACGAGCTTCAGCGTCAGCACGAAAAAATGGATGCTCCTGCTATGCTGCTTCACCTCAAGGAGTTGTATGGTGAACAGAGTAGGACTGCTAGATATGAGATATCTAAGGAGCTCTTCCGATCTCGGATGACCGAGGGTACTGCCGTCGAGACTCATGTCCTGAAAGTGATCAATTTGATTGAACGCCTTGGACAGCTTGGGTTCGTCATGGATGGGGAGTTGAGTCAAGACTTGGTCTTGCAGTCACTCCCTGAGACCTTCTCGCAGTTTGTGGTTAATTTTCACATGAATAAGCTAGATGTCAGCTTGCCTGAGCTGCTTAACATGCTGAAAACTGCAGAAGGTCACTTCCCATCCAAGAAGAACCATATCTTGATGGTGGATTCTTCCAATAAAAGGAAGAGACCTAAGGTATCTTCTGAAAAGAAGAAATCCAAGAAGGCTAAGGGAAAGGGGAAAGAAAAGGAGCAAAAGAAACCTGAACCAGCTAAAGGAATGTGCTTTCATTGCAACAAGCCGGGACATTGGAAAAGGAACTGCAAGAAGTATCTAGCAGAGAAGAAGCTTGGAGAAGCTTCGACTTCCAATCAAGGTTTGTTTATGATTGAAATTAATTTTTCTGAAAGTCATAATTCTACTTGGGTATTGGATACCGGCTGTGGTTCTCACATATGTAATACTGTGCAGGGACTGGTCAGAAGTAGAAAGCTGAACAATGATGAGGTGATCTTACGAGTGGGGAATGGAGCAAAGGTTGCTGCATTAGCTGTAGGAACTTATTATTTAGCAATGCCTTCGGGCAAGTCCATTTATCTTAATAATTGTTATTATGTTCCGAATATTATTAAAAACATTATTTCAATTTCTGTATTGGATATGGAAGGATTTAACGTTGTTATAAAGAACAATAGTTGTTCTATTTATAAAGACTATGTTTTATATGGTATTGGAAATTTGCGAAATGGACTTTATACACTTGACTTACAAGAAAATATATTTCAAATTGAACAAACTAAGAAAAGGAAAAGAGATGATATTAATTATACCTACATGTGGCACTGTAGACTCGGTCATATCAATGAAACAAGATTATCCAAGTTGCATAAAGATGGGCTCCTCGAGCTATCCGATTATGAATCATATCCAACTTGTGAATCTTGTCTCATGGGTAAAATGACTAAATCTCCTTTTAGTGGAAGAGGAGAAAGAATTACAGAGTTGTTGACATTGATTCACACAGACGTTTGTGGGCCTATGACAACAAGTGCACGGGGTGGGTATTCTTATTTTATTACTTTCACTGATGATCACTCAAGATTTGGATATGTGTATTTAATGAAATACAAGTCAGAATCATTTGAAAAGTTCAAAGAGTTCAGAAGTGAAGTAGAGAAACAAACGGGCAAGAGTATAAAGATACTTCGATCAGATCGAGGCGGAGAATACTTAAGCGATGAGTTTCTCAATTGTCTCAAAGAAAATGGTATAATCTCACAATGGACTCCTCCAGGTACACCACAGTTAAATGGAGTATCTGAAAGGAGAAATCGAACACTGTTAGACATGGTTCGATCCATGATGAGTTTTACCGACCTTCCAATTTCCTTCTGGGATATGCCCTAGAAACGGCTGCATACCTACTTAACAAGGTTCCTACCAAATCCGCCCCAAAGACTCCATATGAGATGTGGAAGGGGAGGAAACCAAATCTTAAGCATGTTAAGACTTGGGGTTGTCCAGCTTATGTCAAAAAGTTTGAACATGATAAGCTACAGACTAAATCCGAAAAGTGTAGATTTGTGGGATACCCTAAAGAAACTGTAGGGTATTATTTCTATCATCTAACTGATCAAAAGGTGTTTGTTGCGAAACATGCTGCCTTCTTGGAAAAGGAGTTTATCCATGAACGGGGTCAGTGGGAGTAAGATATATCTTGAAGAAGTTCAAGAACCACAAATTACCACGGATCAAAGTCAGGTACCTGACCAAGTAGAAGAACCTACTATACCACACCCTGTTCGTAAATCTTGGAGAGTACTGAAGATACCTGAGAGGTATGGATTCGTTATAGAGGATGACGATGAGGTACACATCATGAATGATGATGATCCATTGAATTACGAACAGGCCATGAGTAATAAAGACTCAGGGAAATGGCTTGAAGCCATGAAATCCGAAATGGACTCCATGTATGAAAACAAAGTATGGACTTTGGTTTCACCACCTGAAGGCATTAAGCCTATTGGGTGTAAATGGGTCTTTAAAAGAAAGACTGGAGCGGACGGCAAGGTGGAGACCTATAAGGCCCGACTGGTTGCAAAAGGTTTTAAACAAAGACAAGGAGTTGATTATGATGAAACCTTTTCACCAGTAGCTATGCTCAAGTCCATTCGGATTTTGCTTGCGATTGCAGCTTATAACGACTGTGAGATCTGGCAGATGGACGTGAAAACGACCTTCCTCAATGGGAAACTTGAGGAGGATATGTATATGACACAGCCAGAGGAATTTGTTTCAAAGGTTGGAATAAATCAAGTCTGTAAGCTGCAACGATCCATTTATGGATTGAAGCAAGCTTCTCGTAGATGGAACATTCGTTTTGATGAGACAATCAAAGAGTTTGATTTTATCAAAAATGACGATGAACCATGTGTGTACAAGAAGGTTAGTGGGAGCGCAATTTCATTCCTTGTATTATATGTTGATGATATATTACTGATAGGGAATGACATTCCTATGCTACAATCGATTAAAATCTGGTTATCTAAACACTTCTCCATGAAGGACTTGGGAGAAGCATCCTATATTTTGGGGATAAAGATCTATAGAGATAGATCTAAAAGGATGCTTGGTTTATCCCAAGGAACGTACATTGATGCAATGCTAAAGAGATTTAGCATGGAAGATTCCAAAAGAGGTCTCATGCCGATGAGCCATGGAATACATCTCTCCAAGAAACAGGCCCCAAAGACACCTGAGGAGAGAGACCGTATGAGTAAGATCCCTTATGCTTCTGCAATAGGATCTATCATGTACGGTATGATATGTACTAGACCGGATGTTGCTCATTCACTTAGTGTAATGAGCAGATACCAGTCGAATCCAGGAGAAGAGCACTGGAAGGCAGTGAAGAATATCCTAAAATACTTGAGAAGGACTAAGGATATTTTTATTGTCTACGGTGGGTCTGAATTAAAACTCGAGGGCTTCACAGACTCAAGTTTTCAAACGGACCAAGATGACAGTAAATCTGTTTCGGGGTATGTTTTTACCTTGAACGGAGGCGCAGTGAGTTGGAAGAGTTCCAAGCAGCAAACAGTTGCTGATTCAGTGACAGAGGCAGAGTATATAGCTGCAAGTGAAGCTGCAAAGGAAGCTGTTTGGATGAAGAAGTTCATAACTGAACTTGGTGTGGTTCCTAGCATTGGAGAAGCAGTTCCCATTTACTGTGACAACACAGGAGCAGTTGCACAGGCTAAGGAACCGAGGTCTCATCAGAAATCTAAACACGTGTTGCGCCGATTTCATTTGATCAGGGAGATCATTGAAAGAGGAGACGTCACCTTGGAGCGTGTAGACTCTCAAGACAACATTGCAGATCCATTTACTAAAGCTTTAACACAACAGCAGTTTGATCGTCACTTAGAGAAGATGGGTATGAGATACCATGGCGATTGGCTTTAGTGCAAGTGGGAGATTGATAGTAGTGTGCATACAAGCCAATCATGTATGATGATAAAGCACGTACTTTGTAAAAAATCTTATTTATTTATTAATGAAATATTCATTTATTACAGGCATTTAATTATCTACATGTTGCTGTTTTTATAATATGTAAATAACCCATAGTTTTAAGCAATGCTTTTAGAATCATGATGATGATCATGCTAATGAGATCTAAATTCTTAGAAAGTTTTAAAACTTAAATAGTTCCCAATCGTGGGATTACTAAAAAGGGGATTAGTAAATCCGGATAGATTGGTACATATGTTGCTTGCTCATTGGATGAGGATGATTGATCTCATGATCATTTGTGTGGAGACACTAAAGCAAGTATGTAGGTGCTTATTGAAGAATAAGTTCACTGAACGTGATTCGCTATGGAATACCTAATGGAGTTTTACTCGCATGTCAATAGGAATTCCTAATGTGATAGTAGTACAAGTGATCCTTGGACTTGAGATCATCATAGTATCTTGTATGTAACAAATTATACTTTGACTTATTCCTTAAGACCTTTTAAGGCATATATAGGGTATGCTTGGGTATAATGAGTTACATATGGAGATAATGAATGATCAATAAAGAATCTACCACCTCTAGTAAAAGAGGAGATATGTCCTATGTGATTCGTTAAATGACAACCCAGGAATCCTTGGCCAAGGTGAAATGAAATTAGAAAGGAGTTTCTAATTTGCATTATTTGGAGTTGTGCATTTTCTAATCTAAATACATATAATTAAATAAAATAAGACTTGACAGTAAATCCATGTCTTATATTTAATTGGGACATTGTATGGTGGAAGGATTGAATTGTACGGTAACTATTTACTCACAGGTTCTTTTTGATTAATGTTGAAATCTATATTATCTGGAAAGTCGTTGATCGCTAGGGAGGCTTATCCCTATTGTAGAATAAATATTATTTATTTAAATAAATTATTAGTTTAATTTATTTATTTAAATAAGATTACAATTGTTTTAATTGATTTATTCACAACCGGTTTAATATGGAGAACCTAAAGGGTCACACCATAAAAGGAAGAATAATTATTTAAGAAGGTAATGGCATAATCGTAATAATGCATTAAGTATAATTAATTTAATCTATGGTGATAGAATAAATTAAATAGCTTAATGTTTATTATTTAATATTTTGGAAATATTAAATATAAATTAATAAGAGGAGTCTTATTAATATTATTACAATTATTATTATTTTAATTTCTAAAGGAGTTTAGTAATTAATTTAATATTTAGTACTCTCATTTATTCCTAATAAGATTAGGAGACAAATTAATTAAATGAATTTAATTAATTATTCCCATGTGGTGGGAAGCCTAAATTAATTAAAGGAGTTTAATTAATTAAAAGAAATCCCATGTCTAATAGGATTAGAAGGGTTGACCAATGTCTATATAAGAGAAGTCTTATAATAGATATTAGATTGATGCAATTCCAATTGTTGGAGAGTACTCCTTTTCTATAGAGGATAGAAAACTAAGGTTAAGCCAAACACCCTCCTTCTTGATAATTCATCTTCCTTGGTGGATCACCTCTAGAGGCCAAACACTTGGGTGACTAACGTTGATCAAAGGAAGAAATCTAACCCGGAAATTCAAGGAGATCACGAAGAACAAGGAGTTGAACTAGTACCTGTGGAAGCTTCGTTCTACAAGGGTATGATTCAATAACTTCTTATTTATCGTTTTAAATTAATAATTTGCATAAAGGATGATCCGGGTAATGGTTTTGTAGAAATTTTTTAAACTCTGATATACCATGCTTCCGCTAATTTTTGTAATTTGATTGCGTCACGATTTCGTACAAACCCAACACATTGACGGGGCATCAACACTTTCAACCTTAGCTGCAATGATTATTTAATGCAAGAGTGAGCAAACAACAGCTCAATGGAATACAACAATAAATAAGACATAGAAGAATATCATTGAAAAGGTTTGAATAACTTTACTTTCACAACGATAAAGAATTGAATAATAATTCTCTATCAACATTAAAAATTCGAATATAGAATTCATCTGAGGGTCGTAAGACCTTGAACTTTTGTCCTAGGTTATAAACATTTCTATTTAAAACCTTTAACAGTCATTTAGACTATGGACCTTAACTCGTACTTAGGGGGATCAGCCCTTCGTACCATGTATTGTGCACAAACATCTTAACGCTTTCGCATAGTAACCTCCCCTAGTAAATATGGTTGTTTATCTCAGTATTTGAATACAAGTCCGCACCAAAGCAAATTTGGTTTGGATAAGCTTAAAGGGTAACTTAGAATTCACCGTTCATCAACTAAGGAATAATTGAATCGACTTACAACAATTAGGAACAATTCATAATTAAAAGATTATGAATCTATTATATACTTTAGAATCAAACTTAAAGCATTTAAAATACAATATAGACATTGCTTGAATAATTTAAGTCAAGGTCCTATTAATTCAATAATAAACATTGATAATATTTGCTCAATATGAGATTATAAGAATTACAAATAATTTGCATCATTATGATCAATAAAATAACACAAGTAAGGTTTGAGTTTAGAAAACTTGCCTCAAGCACAAGCTACGGTTACAACTCACGTTCTAACACTTCCTACAGATATATATTTAATCACAATAACCTAAATTAGTTAACAAGTAACTAATTCACATAATTAATTACCCCATCTAGGTTAACTTATTTTTATTTAATTATTAAGTTAATAATTAATAACCACATAATTTAATTACATCAGATAAGCATGTTCACATTAATCAAATTATAATTAAACAATTATAATTTAAACATTTAATCTAATTATAATTACTCAAATTATAATCGCATCTTATTTATATTAAATTATAAATAATTTATAATTTATAATTAATTAACTACATTATGCATTCATTAAATTATAATCACACAATTTATAATCAAGCATGCAAATATTAAATTATAATACAAAATTTATAATTTATAATTTATAATTAATCATGCATTATAATACACAATTATAATTTAAATCAACATGTACTTGATTAAAAGAAATCAAATAATATTCATTATAATTTAACAAAATTATAATTTAAATTATACCTTTACTCTAATTATAATTATTCAAAATTATAATAACATATTATATTTTACCAATATAATATATTAGAAATTATTTAGCATTTTAATGTATGCTTAATCATGCCATAAAAGTTATTACATAAAATTAGTTTTGAAAAATACAAAAGAAAACAACAAGTTTCCTTTTTTGCCACCCCCCACCGGGGCTGGGGTTTCTCTCTTGACAGACCCGCCGGGGCGGGCCCCCTACGGCAAACGCAGACAAGTTCGCGAACTGTGTAGAGAAAAAGCTAATTTGGCTTATTTCTCCACACCAAATTCTAATTTTAGTTCATGCAATTCATATAAATTCATATAAAACATAAACTTAAAGCTTCTAACATGATTCCAGCATACATGAACATGCTCCTAGACACACAATCATCTTAAACAACAAGAATCCATGTTTTAAAAACTCCAATTTTGATATTTTCCAAAAACTCATAGTTTTCACAAAACAATTCACTTTAAATCCAATTCTAACCCAATTCAACTCATAATTCATGCAATATTTCCGTAATTGAAGATAGCGTCATGATAAATTCTAAATAGGCATATTAACACATAGAAAATCCTCAATTTTCATTTTAAAACTTAACCAAAACATATGAACTCACAAGAACATCAATTTTCCATTACAACATGTTTTATAACCAATTTGGTTTTTGAAAACTTGTTTATGGCCTACAATTCACTTATAAACAACACATGAATACTCTATGTATAAACAATTCATGATTATACAATTTCATGAAAATTTGCTTTGAAAGAGAATAAAACACGAAGAACACGTAAATTGAGTTCTAAAAAAAATATAAGGGTAGAGATTATAGATTATACCTTTTGTTAATAGATTGAAAGAGGAAGATGATGATTTCTAGGCTTCAAGCTTAGCAATTCCCTCTCCTTCTTCTTCTTCTTCTTCTTCTTTTTCCTCTTCTTCTTTCTCTCTAACTCACTGTGTTCTTTTCTCTCTAACAGTCTAACTTTCTAACATAGTTTTACTTAACGTAATATACATATATAACTGATATAATAATATACGTATACTAATTACACTTAATAATATAATTAAATTAGCAGTTACAAGATTTCAAAAGCCACAAGGCTTTGTTTGGCAACATATTAATTTAAAAAAAAATTAGTTTTATTAACTAAGGTCTTGTTTGGGTAAAATGGGTTTAAAGCTAGTGCAAGGGCCCTGTTTGGCAAAACCTTTTAAAACAAAAGTAAGGGCCTTGTTTGGTTAAAACCATTTAAAAACTCTTTTCTTTATTTTAATAAATTATTTTAACACATATTTTAATGTTACACTTTAATTAATTAAATCTCTAACATTCTAATTTAATCAATTAAAATATAACATCAATTAATCACATAAAAATTGCCACATAATTATAATTACTCGCTAATTATAATTCATGTAACACTTAATATATAAATTCATCTAATTTAATTCTCTCAATTAAATTAGAACTATACTATAAAATTAATATACATCAATTAAAAAAATTATTAAATATTTATTTAATTAATATATAACACTTAATTATATTACTCCACAACAATCACATAATTTATTTATTCAACTCAATAAATAAATCACATAAAATATTTATTTAACTCAATAAATATTTAAAATTATAATATAAAATCTCAATCGTTATAATCTTTCCTCCTTAAAAGGATTCTGTCCCCAGAATCACACATAAAAAGAAAAAAATTTATTCTCGTCTATTATAGTCGATGCCATTTGTTTTGGCTAGACGAATTTTTATAGTACTTTGATTGATTTTCATAAATCCTTCAAAGTATTATTGATGAGCTATCCTATGCCAATTAATTTGGTATGGATTCTGAATGAAAATCTGAGTATGAATACACAAAGGGTTTGTTGCCGTTAATTCGACTAGGCATTGTGCTGCCATATAAACGTGAAAACGTTTACGGATGTAGTGTTGATCAACGCAAAGTACTACAGGCTGATCACCTGGACGTGCTCGTAAGTGAAGCCGGGCTTACGGTCCTGTACCAGTTTGGTCTTTTTAAAAGATGATGTTTATGGTCTTTGACCAGCTCAGATTCTTAAGCGACTTTGTGTCCTTGAGAATATTTTAAAGGAATTCAAAACCTTATTTTTGCTTATTCCTATTTCTTCATAGCTCTTGTACAGTTATCGAAGATGAGACGTATGATTCTTGATTTTGTGGTTGCAGCATAAATTGTTAGACTTGCTGAGCTAGTTATGCTCATCCTTGCTTAAAATCATATATGTTTCAGCTAATAGCAGTCGGACCAAAAGCTCCGGTAGCGACAAGGGCAAATCCAAGATGGATGCTTAACTACTTTTGTAATAGTATAATATTCTGTTATAACAAATGATATTATGACACTGAATGGATGTAAGGGTTAATAAGATTTTGGGAAGGAAGTTTGTAATGAATGCTAGTTGAACTTATACATGTTATTGAATATTTTAGTGAAATGTATGAGTAGATAGTTGTACAATGAAGCACCATATCCTGGGTGAAGGTACCCGGATTTGGGGGCGTCACATGTTGGTATCAAAGCCTTAGGTTATAACACTTAAGGGGAGAAAACCTTAAGCCATAACCTTGGGAGGAAATAGAGTCATAATGAAGAAAGTAACCATAAACATATTAAATATGTTATATGTTTTTAATATTTTTATTGCGTACTAATCAAGCTATTTTGTCTTATTGTAGATAACAGGAGTTATGAACTCAGTTAGCGAACTACCGTTGCTAAGTGAAGCGTCTGTTAACTTCATAAATATGGAACCAGTTCTAGAAGCCGAGGTGCCACTAGTGATACTAGATGGGTCTGATACGGAGGAAGAAGATCCTTCTGAAGACACCTTTGATTATGCCACTATATTCGAGGGTATGTCTGAGGAAATAGAGATGGCGACATTTGATCCAATAGTACCTACGGAGGAGGAGATGTCACCAGAGGAGTCCATGAAGGCTCTGTTCATGACAATCTTGGGCAGAAATGTCCAACTGAGCAAAGAGGTCTGGGATCTCAAGACAGTAGTCGACGATGCCGTAGAGGACAGGGAAGACATGGAGGTCTTATGGGAGCAGGAGCATGATGAGAAGGTGCTCGCTAAGGATAAGGTTTGAGACCTAAAATTTAAGGTCCAGGAACTTAAGGCTGAGCTTCCGAATAAGAAGCAGAAGATAAGTCGGATGTCCTATATTCAAGGAGTTCGTATGAAGATTACCAGCACCAGATTGCTGGGTATCCGGTGGAGTAAGGCTAGACCCGGCATACTATTAGTCGGGACATAGTGGCCAGTATGGCGAAGGTAGACTATGCAAATGCCGTCAGGCAGATGTAGTCAGATAGTGGTAGCTTGTAAATAGTAGTTTAGCTAGAATAGGCGTAAAACCCTCTTTTGTATAGTTAAAGGGTAGTCTTTTGCAATCCCAACTTTTGATAACCAATAGCAGGATAGTTTGTAAATGGCTAAACAGTTTCTTGAATTACTTGGCAATGTGGTTGTGTTATTATTTTTCATGAATACTAACCAACAGAAAGGAGTAAATAATAATGAAACTTTATTTACGTTAACAGGAATTGCCACCAAAGAGACAGCAATGCACTCGTCAAGCTGAGCCACTTAATGTGGAAGAAGATGGGGTCCCGTATACCCTAATGCAAGAGTTTGTAAACCTCATGACTGTAGCCTTTAAAGGGGCTGGAGGAGGGGTTAAATAAATTTGGGGGTGGTAGCTGGAACTACCTTTAAGGATTTCAAAAGTGTAGGTCCTCCAGAGTTCAAGGGAACTACGGATCCTATAGCTGCCCAAGCTTGGGTGAAGGAAGTTGAGAAGGCATTCGTGATAACGAATGTTAGAGAGGAACAGAAGATTCCTTTCGCCACTTATATGATGAAAAGAGAGGCTAACTGCTAGTGGGAGGTAAACCACAGTAGGGTCGAATTAGTTGACGCTACATGGGAACAGTTTAAGAAGACTTTCTTCGAGAACTATTTCCCTACTAAGATGCAGAGTAAGATGGAAGTCCAATTTTTGGAATTAAAATAAGGGGATATGACTGTTCCCCAAAGTGCTGCTAGGTTCAATGAACTAGCCAGATTCCGCCACACCAAGTGGACACCGAAGCAAGAAGGGCGAAGAGGTTTAAGCTAGGGTTGAATCCTTGGCTCTACAACCGAATTTTTGTTTTCCAGAGTGAAATCTTTGGAACGGTACTAGAGAAGGCTATAATAGCCTAGGGTGGTAGTGAGGCCTTAAACCTATACCAGAAGGAAAAGAGGAACAAGAATAAGGGTGACAGAAGCGTTAGGCCAGAGAATGCAAACATGGTGGTTAACATGCCAAAGTGGAAGGTGTTTCCTGGAGGGAATACCGAAGCAAGAAAAAGAGATCCTAAGAGAAGGTTCAAGCCGTACAAGACTTGTGGTAAGACTCATTTAAGAGTCTACCTTTAGGGGAAGTCGGTGTGTTATAACTGTGGACGGGAAGGGCATTTTTCGTCTAACTGTCCTAGCTCAAAAAAGAGTCCAGTATACTTTACGTGTGGGTCCCCAGAACACTTAGCACGAAACTGTCCGAAAAAGGGGACAAATGGTGGGAAGGGAGCTAGCGGTGCTAAGTTAGAAATAGGTGGACCCGTACAGCTGGTTAAGCCAATGGCCCGTACTTTTAATATGACGATCCAAGATGCTGTGGCATCGAGTGATGTTATAGCAAGTATTATCATGGTCAACGATGTGAATGCATATGTGCATTTTGATTCGGGTGCTACTTATTCCTTTATAGCATGTGATTTTGCTAAACGATTAGGGTTATTTCCTGAAAAACTTGTAATACCTTCGAATGTTACGGTAGCAAACGAGGAATTAATTCCTATTAACTTCATTCATAGGGAGGGTTGTGTAGAGATTAGAGGTAACAAGTTATTGATAGATCTTATACCGATAAAATTTGGAGAATTCGATGTAATTCTCGGAATGGACTGGTTGATGAACCATGGGGCGATCATAGATTGCCAAAAGAAACGGGTAAACCTTCTGATTTCTAAGAAACCCAAGGTAGTGTTTTACAGTAGTAAAGCACCGGGACGCTCTTGTTGTTTAACCATGACACAAGCCAGAAAGTTGTTGAAGAAGGGATGTGAAGGTTACCTATGCCATGTTGTTGATACCCAGCGAGTGGGAGCAACATTGGAACAGATACCGGTAGTCAATGAGTATGCGGATGTATTTCCGAGTGACTTACCAGGTCTTCCACCTGATCGGGAGACTGAGTTTGTTATAGACCTTGCGCTGGGAACGACACCAGTTTCAAAGGCACCATATAGTATGGCGCCAGTGGAACTAAAGGAGTTAATGATTCAGTTGCAAGAACTTTTGGATAAGAAGTACATTCAACCAAGTGTCTCTCCATGGGGAGCGCCAGTATTGTTTATAAAGAAGAAGGATAGATCGTTAAGATTGTGTATCAACTATCGTGAGTTGAACAAGTTGATAATCAAGAATAAGTACCCATTGCCCAGGATCGATGATCTTTTTGATCAGTTAAAAGGGGAGAAATGTTTTTCCAAGATAGATCTGCGAACGGGGTATCACCAGTTGATGGTGAGAAGTGAGGATGTACTTAAGACAGCATTTAGGACTCGTTACGGCCATTACGAGTTCCTAGTGATGTCATTTGGGTTGACAAATGCGCCAGCCGCGTTCATGGACATGATGAACAGAGTGTTCAAATAATATTTGGACAAGTTCGTTGTGGTGTTCATCGACGATATCCTAGTCTATTCAAAGACGAAGGAGAATCACGCTGAACATTTAAGATTAGTGTTGGAAGCACTAAGAAAGAAGAAGTTATATGCTAAATTCACTAAGTGTGAATTTTGGTTAGAGAGTGTGCAGTTTTTGGATCACGACATCAACAAAGTCAGGGTTTTAGTGGATCCAGCTAAGGTGGAATCCGTAATGAACTGGGAACAACCGAAAATGCCGACTGAGGTCCGGAGTTTCTTAGGGTTAGTGGGTTATTATCGGAGGTTCATTCAGGACTTCTCAAAGATAGCTACTCCGTTAACAAATTTGACTCGGAAGACGGTGAAGTTTGTGTGGACGGAGAAATGTGAAGACAATTTCAAGAACTGAAGAAAAGGTTAAGTCAAGCACCTGTATTGGCTTTACCGGATAAGACGGGAAATTTTGTAGTTTATAGCGATGCGTCACATAAAGGACTGGGTTTGTAATACCCGAGAATTTCCGAATATTATTAAATAAATATATTATTGGAAATGAGAATTTATTAGAATATAAATGATTTTGTGTTATGAGAATGATTAATTCAATTATATAAAATTGAATAATTATAATAATTGAGAAATTATGGAGTTTGCGATAAACTCATTGGGAGCCTTGTGTGGCACAGTGACGTAATATGAGAATGATTATATTAGTTTAAGAAAACAGTTAATCTATATTAATTGTAGAATATTAATTAATTGTTGTGGAATATTAACTGTGATTGATTAATAATATGTGATTATTATTATTGCAAGAAATATAATAATAATAATGAGCAACGTGTTTATAAATATAATAAGATTTATATTAAAGTGATAATTAATCATATAAGGGTTAATTAAATTTTATGGAGATTAACAATTATATTGATTGAAATATATAAGCTATATGTTTATGCCTATGTGACAATATGTATGTAAGTATACATTAAAATAGTACATCATGAATATATGATAAACAATTATTGATTAGTAGAATTTAATAATAAAGGATACAGTGTGATGTGATTATATCCGAGAAAATTATACCAGTATGATAAAAATGTACCTGGATTATATGTGTATAAGTCACACTTACTACATTATGTGAATTATAGTGTGACATTTCAATTAAAGACATATGTACAAAATATATAAATATATATATATATATATATATATGTGTGTGTAGATAGCCTAAGTATTTAATACATATGTGTATAATAATTTAAGTGTAGTATAGAAGACTGAGTTTGTTTTGCTGGGAGAGTCACTGTCTCCTTCACGTGAAATACACAAGCTATCCTACTCCCCTATTCTTCCTTAAACTCAGTAACATAGGCTAGCAAATGATGAAGAAGGGTGTGGCTATCATGATGGATTTCAACCACCATTACCAACCCCCTAATAACCTCCCTGCAATTCAAATTTCTGTTAGTTTAAAATGGTAGGCAATAACATTGTCTGGATTATAAGTTCTTCTATAAATATAACCCATCCTCTTCCTAATTCATTTGCTGAGAATTTTGGGCTAAGTAAGTTAATAGTTATATATATATATATATATATATATATATATCAGTGTCCTTGAGTAGCAGCAAGTTCAGATTCTAGCAGAAGGTATATTACAGTTTCTTTGTTATTCATTTTCATTTTCTGTCAAAAGTTTAAATTCTTGATTATGCCAAATTGGTTCGTAATTGGTTTGTAGAACCCTTATATTGTTGTTATATGAACAAACATACATGATGAAACCACTATATAGCTTTCTTGACTTTCATTTCCATTTTTGCTCTGCAATTTCTGTAAAACATCAAATTCGTGAAATTGGTTGGAGTTCATGAAATTGGGAATTGATAAATGGCGATTGACTGTTATATAAGCATATATATATATGTGTGTTAGTAAGTTAAAGAAGTCTAATAGCATCTGGGTATGTTGAAATCGATGAAATGGGAAGTTTGGGGACGGTTTTGGCTGCAGCAAACTGAGTCTGCAATGCGGCGCCGCAGCGCCGATGCACAGCGTTAGCTGCGCGCTGCAGCGCCACAACGCGTCAGTACCAGCGTCTCCCACGCCGTAGCGCCAATCTCAGGGCATTATGCCCGCGCCGCAGCGCCACCTGCGCCGCAGCGCCAGATTGTACCTGTTGTTGCCGCGCCGCAGCGCCGGCCTCTGTGTGCAGTTTTCTGCATTCTGCAACAAAACTGTTATGTACTAATTGTTTGATTTTTGTTTAAATAAGCATGGAAGCATGATTAATACATATATATAAACCTAATGAGGTAATGTAAGCATGTTTTAGTATATTAGCATGCATGGTTAACCAAACGACATATAGTTTGGAAACGAACTTAAAGTTTCCTAAACGAACGTTAACATATATGAAGCATGTTAATATTCTGATTTTTCAAGGCATGTTGGTATGAGGTAGAGATGCATAAAAGACATATTAACTCATGTATATATGGCTCGTAGTATGACAAGAGCATGTTAGACCTCACTATTGAACATATCTAACAAAAATACAAGTTTTGAAGGTTGATATTGACATGTAAAGACCATGTATACATTCTGACTTTTCGAGCATGTTTATAGGGCCTTGAAATGCATGAAAAGCATGTTAACTTATATATATAGGTTTCATAAGGAAGCATGGACATGATAGACCTTATTAATGAACTAAACTAACAAAGTATAAGCTTTGAACGTAAACTTTTGTATGTTATGACGAGAGTTAGAATCTGATAATTTGGACACATGTGATAGTACTCTTAGACTCATTCATGTGTCATGCATGTATATATACCATGATTAGTTGTCGTGATTAAAGTTTAGCATAAACGAAGCATGTTTTCAAGATAATAACAATTCTAGCTACATAGATGCGATACGAGTACTCATGAGCATGCCTAATACAAGTTATATGAAAATCTTATGTTTTTAAAAAGCGAGCATGTTAGACCATATGAGTTCGTGTCCTTGAATGGCTTTAAGTATTAACTTAAGAACCTATACCATGTACGATTGGATTTGAAAAAGTTATACAAGCATGAAAGTATCCTTTAAATATGAATACATGCTACGTGATATTATAGGATGTTACTTGAACCCGATTTTGACGGTTAACTTAAGGGGATGCCGTAACTTGCTAAAATAAAATATATTTAGTATTCATTGTGATCTTATAAGATATGAGAATGTGTTTAAACTCTAAAGGAGGAACGTTAAGGATAGAAATTATATTCTATATAACTGTGTAGCTAGGTAAAACCTAGCTTATGTGTTGATCGTATATTCGAAGATAAAATGTGAAGTTTAATTATATGACTAATGAATATCATATATATACGTAACTGTATTATAATAGGAATTCGAAAGTGTTGATTTTCTTTTCGTGGATAAACTACGCTAAAGGCAAGTTCTCTTACTTACACTCTTTTAAAGTGCAAGTATCCTAACCGACGCATTTACTTTATGCAAGAAAATCTATGATTGTGCAAGTTTCCTAACTTACACTCTTTTACTGTGCAAGTATTCTATCCTTGTATATTGCGAACTAGTTTCCTACTTAATCGGTTGAATTGAATTAGCATACTTGAACTCTTATTTCATTAAAGCTATTATTCCTGTTGAACTTAGTATTGTTCTTGAATATTGTGAAAGTGTCTATGCCATTTGATTCGGCTAGACTTATATTATTGGAAAGCAACCCAAACTAATTGATTGGTGCGGGATCTTGTATTTGACTGAGAAGAACAACCTTCTTTGAAGGGAATATATAATTATCGGAGGACCGATGTGCACACTTGAGTATGATTGATTGTTATGCATAACGATGGTACTTTAGGCTGATCACCTGTTGTACCTGTTTTTATTGGATTTTCAGTTTATTACTGTCAATTCTAGTAGAAGTTCATAGTCCTTAGTGACTGCTCAGTATTCAATTATTTGAAATCTTGAACTGACGTATTATTGAATCATATTGATATTATTCTGTCCTTAGTGACTGTTATTGAGAACTGTTGATATTCTTGTTATCCTTGAACTATCAAACCTTGTTATACCTTTTTAAGAATTGAGAATTATATTATAAACCCTTATTGTATATTACTTGTTGGGCAATTTGTGCTCATTCTTGCTTTCCCTAAAACATTTCAGTTAAGGCAGAGCATGGTGAACCTTCGGGCGTTGATAAGGGCAAGGGCAAGGCTACCAACTAGCTTGTCTCTTTTATGTTTTTAAATATTTTAATGTTGTATTAAGATGATGTAGTAAGACTGGATTTAATTATGTTTAAGCTTAAGTTAGATTATGTAATAAGTCGTTAATTGATATTATTATGTAATCTATTAAGTACTGTAGGTTGCGAGACTTGGGGGAATAATTATGATAAATCATTGTAAATTATTCTAGAATAGATTTTCCGCTGTGATTGTGTGATATTTAGTTATTATTATTGTGATGTATTACCATGAGCACGTGATGAACCGAATTCGAGAGACCCTGTGACGGTCCCGAAATTTGGGCGTCACAGGGTTGCGTGCTCATGTAGCATGGCAAGGTCATTGCTTATGCATCTAGGCAGTTGAAGAATTATGAGGGAAATTATCCTACTCATGACCTTGAACTTGCAGCAGTGGTTTTTGCCTTAAAGATTTAGAGGCATTCCCTGTACGGGGAGAAGTGTGAGATTTACACAGACCATAAAATTCTGAAGTATATCTTCACTCAGAATGAGTTGAACATGAGGCAGCGTAGATGGTTGGAGCTGATAAAGAATTATGATTGTGAAATCCTGTATCACCCAGGAAAGGCGAACGTGGTAGCCAACGCTTTGAGTAGGAAGGGTCAGGGGAAGCTGTTAATGTTAATAACTCAGGATGAGTTGATAACAGAAATGGCAAAGATGGAAATAGAGGCCAGTTCTCCGAATGGGGAAGGTGAGAGGTTGTTTGCAATGGAGGTTCAGCTTACTATCGTAGAAAATGTGACGGAAGTACAACTCAGAAATGAAGAGTGCGAATAAATTAAAAAGATGATTTCGGACAGGACGGAGGGTAAATATAGTCTTGATAACGAATGGTTATTAAGATTTGAAGGACGAATTTGGATTCCGTGCGAGCCAGAATTGAAAGAGGAGATAATGGACGAAGCTCATCACTTGAGGTACTCAATTCATCCTGGTAACACCAAGATGTATCAAGACCTCCGCCAACATTTCTATTGGTCCAACATGAAGAGGGAGATAGCAGAGTATGTAAGTAGGTGCTTAACTTGTCAAAAAGTTAAGGTCGAACATCAACGACCCAGTGGTTTGTTACAATCATTGGAGATCCCAGAATGGAAGTGGGAGCATATCACGATGGACTTTGTGGTAGGATTTCCAACAACGCAGAAAGGATACGACGCTATTTTGATAATAGTGGATCGTTTGACAAAATCAGCTCATTTATTGCCGATAAGAGTCAAGTATAACCTGGATCAGTTATCTAAGCTTTATGTCAGGGAGATTGTCTCGAGACATGGAGTACCAGTTTCGATTGTGTCAGATTGCAACCCTCGATTCACATCGAACTTCTGGAAGAGTTTACAAGAGCAGATGGGAACACAACTGAGGTTGAGCACGATGTATCATCCCTAGACGGATGGACAAAGTGAGAGGATAATTCAAACGCTGGAAGACATATTAAGGTCTTGCATTATGGATTTCAAGGGTAGTTGGGACGATCATCTACCATTAGTAGAGTTCGCCTACAATAACAGTTTTCACGCTAGTATAGGCATGCCGCCTTACGAAGCGTTGTATGGCCGGAAGTGCAGAACCCCTCTGTGCTGGGATGAAGTGGGAGAATGTTGGATGTTGGGACATGAAATGGTACAGCAAATGGCGAAAGTGGTTAAGTTGATACGAATTTGGTTAGTAGCAGCTCAAGGCAGACAGAAGAAGTATGCCGACCCACAACGGAAGAATAGAGAATTCGAAGTTGGTTCGTATGCGTTCCTGAAGGTGTCACCCTGGAAAGGAAAGATACGCTTCGGGAAGAAGGGAAAGTTAAGTCCTAGGTTTATAGGACCTTTCTAGATTTTAAGGAGGGTAGGTAAGGTAGCTTCTGCGTTAGCATTACCTCCAGAGTTGGGGCATATCCATAACTTGTTTCAAGTATCAGTGTTGCGTCCCTATAAGCCTGATTACAAGCACATAATCGAGTATGAACCTATTCAGGTTGAGAAGGACTTAACGTATGAAGAAGTTCCTATTCAAGTAATTGATAGGAAAGAACAAGAATTGCGAAATAAAGTTATATCTTCAGTGAAGGTGATATGGAGGAACCACAATGCCGAGGAAGTAACGTGGCAACTCGAAGATAAGATGAGGAAGATGTATCCCCATTTATTTGACTAACTTGTATTGTAATTCTGCGGACAGAATTCTTATAAGAAGGGGAGATTGTAACGCCCGAGAAATTCAGACGTTATAAAAAGGAATTTTTAATTGCTTATTTGGATAAATTTATATTAAATGTTTATTCAAGTGAGTAAGCTAATTCTCGGTCATTTTATGACCTAGAAGATGTTAATGTGGTTAGTATTCTAGCTTCATACTAGAATTAAATCATATGAATTTTCAAGACGAAAACGAAGGTTTTCTGAGAAATTTCTGAGAAATCACTATTCATTGGTTTCTGATAGGGAATGAATATTGAAATTTCGAGAAACACGTAATGATAGGATTTGATAACGAGATGGCATATCTGATAAAATTTCAGTTATGGCTCACAAAGTTTTCACTTGGGGACTTACAACCCTAAGGGTTAGAGAGATTAAAACCTATGAATTAATGGGTTATGTGTAATAGTGATGATTATTATACGGTTTGAATACGAGTATAACACAAATGATTATATGAGTATAATACGGAATGAATACGAGAATTGGTACAACGTATAATACAAATTCCATACCAAGCCAATACGTTTAAAAAGAATTAAAGTTAATTATTAAACCCGTGGGTCGAACTAATGGGTTAATGAGTGGGTTCAACCCATAAGGGCAACCCAAGTGATGAGTCATTAAGGTTGTGATGTCATGTGGGTGATGTCATGAACTTGGTGGCTAAGTTAAGTTAAGGAGGTGGTCAAACTTGGGGCCAAAGAAAGAATAAGGAGGTTTGGGGCCTAAATGACTATTTTACCCCAAGTCTTACAAAGTCTATAAATAGAGAGTTTCCTAGTTCATTTGTGGGTTGTTTAATTTGAGAGCAAATAAAGAGCAAGCAAGAGAAGCTAAGTATTGATAGAAACCAAGAAGAAGAGCTACTCCTTTGAACAATCAAGAACTACTAAGAACACAAGAAGGTATACTTCCTTTACTTCAATTCTTTCATCTTCCTTCTATAAGTTTTGGTAGAGAAGTGTGATGGATGAAGTAGGAAGCCTATGAAGTGATAAGGTGATATTAGTGGAGTATAATTTCTTAATAATAAGAATGATGGAACCATGACTAAGTGATGAAGAACCTAATAATGGAACCTTAGAAGGTAATTGACCTAAACTATGATTTCATAAAGAAAGGATTACAAGAACTTGAATGATGACCATGTAAATCATTGGACATAGATAATCACAATGGTTATAATTGGTAATAATCAACCATTGGATTGATTCCAATTGGGTTGAAGTAAGAATAATGAAAAATGAAGCTTAGGCGAAAGATACGATATTAGACTATAATCGTCGAAAACGTATTCTTCTCGGATTAGAAGTTGAAAGTTGACGTGTGAGTCAGAAACGTTAGTTTTAGATTGCAACATGTGTAATTAAGTAAATAAGACTTACGGGAGCAAGAACGGACCAATTATGACTTAAAACGGAGAATTGAGCGTCGAACGTTCCTGAACGCTTAACGAAAATGTAAAAATGGACTAAATGGCTACATTCTCGCCGAAGGATTCAGAAATGGATTCCGACGTAATAGAATGATAGAACATGGCGTTTGTGAACTATTGGCTTTGGAATGAACCAATTCCGAGTTAATATGACCATGTTACGAAGCTCGGGAAAAATTAGAATTTTCAGCTCTTAAGGAAAAATTTCTGGTGCAGAGGCAGCTCGGGGATCGCCACCAGGGCGCGGGGCACGCTAGGCTGGGTGGAATTCCCTGTAGGGGTAGCGTGGGGTATGTCGCTTGAGAGAGGAAGGTGGCGCGGGGCGCGCCGACCAGAGAGAAATGTTAGACAATTTCAAACATGAACTTAACCTCTTTCGTAACGATTAAGGGGTAGTCAAGAATGGTTAATAAGTGTTCGGATTATTATACCTAAACCGTTAATAAGCCGTAACAAACGTTAATAACTTGATCGAATGTTAACATAGTAATAACTCGGGGAAGTTATACGAGAAGAAGAAGATAGGTTACACAACATCTATCACTTGTGATAATCTAATAGATATGCTTCGTGTTTATATCTTGTAGAAGAATAAAGACAAAGGCATACGTAAAGATTAAAGACGCGAAGGCAAGTGTTCTAACTCCATTCATTTCATATGAATGCAAGTCCCTAACCGTTGTATTAACAATATGTTATGCATATGTTCATAAACCCTTGTCTGTACACGAGGTCGGGCAAGTTGTCATTATGCATGGTCGTCTATGCATGAACTGTTGTTAGGTAGTCGATGCCATTTGTTTTGGCTAGACGAATATGTATAGTACTTTGATTGATTTTTATAAATCCTTCAAAGTATTATTGATGAGCTATCCTATGCCAATTAATTTGGTACGGATTCTGAATGAAAACCTGAGTATGAATACACAAAGGGTTTATTGTCGTTAATTCGACTAGGCATTGTGTTGCCATGTAAACGTGAAAACGTTTACAGATGTAGTGTTGATCAACGTAGAGTACTACAGGCTGATCACCTGGACGTGCTCGTAAGTGAAGCCGGGCATACGGTCCTGTACCAGTTTGGCCTTTTTAAAATATGATGTTTATGGTCTTTGACCAGCTCAGATTCTTAAGCGACTTTGTGTCCTTGAGAGTATTTTAAAGGAATTCAAAACCTTATTTTTGCTTATTCCTATTTCTTCATAACTCTTGTACAGTTATCGAAGACGAGATATATGATTCTTGATTTTGTGGTTGCAACATAAATTGTTAGACTTGCTGAGCCAGCTATGCAAATCCTTGCTTAAAATCATATGTTTTCAACTATTAGCAGTCGGACCAAAAGCTCCGGTAGTGACAAGGGCAAATCCAAGATAAATGCTTAACTACTTTTGTAATAGTATAGTATTCTATTGTAATAAACGATATTATGACACTGAATGGATGTAAGGGTTAATAAGATTTTGGGAAGGAAGTTTGTAATGAATGCTAGTTGAACTTATACAAGCTATTGAATATTTTAGTGAAACGTATGAGTAGATAGTTGTATAGTGAAGCACCATATCCTGGATGAAGGTACCCAGATTTAGGGGCTTCACAGGGTTTCAGCTCTAGGAATATCGGAGTAAAGAAGGAGTTTTCCAAGAGGAAGATGGAGGCATGCAAGAATTATGGTAAGACTCATCCGGGATTCTACCTCAAGGGTACGGCGGTTTACTACAACTGCGGACAGGAGGGGCATATTTTGCCTAACTGTCCCAGTCCGAAGAAGAGCCGCGGTTGTTTTGTGTGTGGATCTATGGATCACATGGCACATAACTGTCCGAAGAAGGGTTCGGATGGTGGGAAAGGAGCTAGCGAAATAAGCTAGCAATTGGTAGCACTGCACTACCGGGTAGATCGACTGCCCACACATTTAACATGATGGTTCAAGATGCTGTAACATCGAGTGACGTCGTAGCAGGTATCATCTCGGTCAACGACATTAAGGCATATGTATTGTTTGATTCGGGTGCAACGTGTTCGTTTATAGCATGTGAGTTTGCTAAACGATTAGTATTTCTCCCCGAAAAACTTGTAATACCTTTAAACATTAAGGTAGCTAACGATGAAGTGATTCCTGTTGATTATGTTCATAGGAGTTGCTGTGTAGATATTAGGGGTAACAAATTATCGGTAGATCTTATACCAATAAGGTTGGGAGAATTCGATGTAATTCTTGGGATGGATTGGTTAGTTAACCATAGGGCGATGATAGATTGCCAAAATAAGAGTGTAGACCTTCGGATTTCAAAGAAACCCAACTAAGTAGTGTTCTACGATAGTAAATCAGCGGGATGCTCTTGTTGTCTAACCATGACGCAAGCCAGGAAATTGTTAAAGAAGGGATGCGAAGGTTACCTGTGCCATGTTGTGGATACCCAACGAGTGGGAGCAACATTGGAACAGATACCTATAGTCAACGAGTACGCAGACGTCTTTTCGAGTGATTTTCCAGGTCTTCCACCCGATCGGGAGACCGAGTTCGTTATTAACCTTACACTAGGGACGGTACCAGTTTTGAAGGCACCATATCGTATAGCGCCAGTGGGATTGAAGGAGTTAATGATTCAGTTACAGGAACTGTTGGACAAGAAGTATATTCAACCGAGTGTTTCTCCATGGGGAGCACCAGTATTGTTTGTAAAGAAGAAGGATGGATCGTTGAGGCTTTGTATCGACTACCGAGAGTGGAACAAACTAACAATAAAGAATAAGTACCCATTGCCCAGGATCGATGAACTTTTTGATCAGTTGAGAGGGGTAAAACATTATTCGAAGATAGATTTATGAACGGGGTATCACCAATTGAAGGTTAGGACGAAGGATGTACCTAAGACAACATTTAGGACTCGTTACGGCCATTACGAGTTCTTAATGATGTCCTTTGGGTTAACAAATGCGCCAATCGCATTCATGGACATGATGAATCGAGTGTTCAAACAATATTTGGACAAGTTCGTCATGGTGTTCATTGATGATATCCTAGTCTATTCCAAGACGAAGGAGGATCACGATGAACATTTAAGGTTAGTGTTGGAGGCATTAAGAAAAGAAAGGTTGTATGCGAAATTCATGAAGTGTGAATTTTGGTTAGAGATAGTGCAGTTTTATGGCCACGTCATTGAGAAGGAAGGAGTTTCAGTGGATCCAACGAAGGTGGAATCAGTGAGTAACTGGGAACAACCGAAAACGCCGACTGAGGTGTTAAGTTTCCTAGGGTTAGCGAGTTACTATCGGAGGTTCATTCAGGACTTCTCAAAGATAGCTACTCCATTAACAAATTTGACTAGAAATACGGTCAAGTACGTATGGACAGAGAAGTGTGAAGACAGCTTTCAAGAGCTGAAGAGGAGATTGAGTCAAGCACCAGTATTGTCTTTACCGGATGAGACAGGGAATTTCGTAGTGTATAGCGATGCTTCGCATAAAGGACTGGGTTGCGTGCTCATGTAGCATGGCAAGGTCATTGCGTATGTATCTAGGCAGTTGAAGAAGTATGAGAAATTATCCTACTCATAACCTTGAACTTGCCGCAGTGGTTTTCGCCTTAAATATTTGGAGGCATTACCTATATGGGGAGAAGTGTGAGATCTACACAGACCATAAAAGTCTGAAGTATATCTTCACCCAGAAGGATTTGAATATGAGGCAGAGGAGATGGCTGGAGTTGATAAAGGATTACGACTGTGAAATCTTGTATCACCCAGAGAAGGCGGAACGCCTTAAGTAGAAAACATCGGGAGAAGCTGTCAATGTTAACAGCTCAAAATGAGTTGGTAACAGAGATGGCCAGAATGGAATTAGAAGTGCGATGTCCAAGTGAAGAAGGGGAAAGGATGTTTGCGATAGAAGTTCAACCCACAATAGTGGAGAAGGTGAATGAAGTGCAACTCATAACTGATGAGTGCGAATTGATACGGAAGAAGGTTGCAGACGGTACTGAGGAGGCGTACAGTCTTGATAACGAAGGGTTATTGAGATTTGAAGGAAGAATGTGGGTTCTGTGTGAACCAGAGTTAAAAGAGAAGATCATGGATGAAGCTCATCACTCGAGGTACTCGATTCATCTTGGTAGTACCAAGATGCATCAAGACCTTCGAACCAATTTCTGGTGGCCGAACATGAAAAGGGAGATAGAAGAGTATGTTAGTAGGTGCTTGACTTGTCAAAAAGTTAAGGCCGAACATCAACGACCTAGTGGTTTGCTACAATCATTGGAAATTCCGGAGTGGAAGTGGGAGCATATCATGATGGACTTTGTGGTGGGACTTCCAACGACACAGAAAGGATACGACGCTATTTAGGTAATAGTGGATCCTTTGATGAAGTCGGCTCATTTCTTGCTGATAAGAGTCAGATATAATTTAGATCAGTTAGCTAAACTTTATGTCAAAGAGATCGTCTCAAGACATGCAGTGCCGATTTTGATTGTGTCAGATCGTGACCTGTGATTCACCTTGAATTTCTAGAAGAGTTTGCAAGAGCAGATGAGAACACAACTGTGGTTGAGCACGGCGTACCATCCACAGACAGATAGATAAAGCGAAAGAACAATTCAAATTCTAGAAGACATGCTAAGGTCTTGCGTTATGGATTTCAAAGGGAGATGGGACGATTATCTACTGTTAGTAGAGTTTGCCTACAATAACAGTTATCACACTAGTATAGGTATGCCACCTTACAAAGCGTTATATGGACAGAAGTGCAGGACGCCACTGTGCTGGGATGATATAGGACAACGTCGAATGTTAGGACCAGAGATGGTGCAACAAACAGTAGAAGTAGTTAAGTTGATACAAACGCGGTTAGTAGCAGCTCAAAACAGACAGAAAAAGTATGTTGATCGACATCGGAAGAACAGAGAGTTTGAAGTCGGATCGTATACGTTCCTGAAGGTGTCGCCTTAGAAGGGGAAGATACGCTTCGGGAAGAAGGGAAAGTTAAGCCCTAGGTTCATAGTGCCTTTTGAGATTTTGAGGAGGGTAAGAGAGATAGCATATGCGATAGCATTACCTCTAGAGTTGGGGCATATCCATAACGTGTTCCACGTTTCGGTATTACATCCCTATAAGCCGGATTACAAGCGCGTAATCGAGTATGAACCAATCCAAGTCGAGAAAGACTTAACCCATGAGGAGATTCCTATTCAAGTCATTGATAGGAAAGAACAAGTGTTAAGAAGCAAAGTTATACCTTCGGTGAAGGTGATATGGAGGAACCACAATGCCAAAGAAGCAACGTGGGAACTCGATGACAAGATGAGGAAGGCTTATCCTCATTTGTTTGATTAACTTGTATCATAATTTTGGGGACATAATTCTTATAAGAAGGGGAGATTGTAACGCCCGAGAAAATCGAGCGTTTATGTAAATGAATTGTATTTGATTTATTGAATAAAATTTGCTTATTTGTTTATTAAGCTGAGTAAGCTAATCGTAGGTCGTTCTATGACCTAGAGAATGCAGAAATGTGGAGGATTCTAGCTACGTGCTAGAAATAATTGATATGAATTTATACGATGAAAATAAAAGATTTCTGAGAATAAAAAATATTTCTGGGAAAAGACAAAATAGGCATTATTCATCTATGAAACCCTAAGGGTTAGGGTTGGAGACCCTAGGCTATTTTGAGAGTTCGGAATGTCGGAATGACATTCTGTCGAAAGATTTGACGGTAATATCGTGAAAAGTTAAGTTAGCCGAGAAAATTTTTCTCGGGAGGAAAGTACGAAAATCACTATTCATCCGTTTCTACTCGGGAATTATATTGAAATTCCGAGAAACGCGTAATGATAGGATTTCAAGGCGAGGTGAAATATGTAATAATAATTCACTTATGGCTCACGAAGTTTTCACAAAGGGACTTAAAATCCTAAGCGTTAGGGAAAGTAAAATCAATGATTAAGTAAGTACGTATAATAATAAATGATTACTATACGGAAGGAGTACGCGTATAAATACGAGAATTAATACAACGTATAATACAAATTTTATACGGATTAAATACGTTGAATTTAGATTAAAGTTAATAAGTCTACCGTGGGTCGAACTATTGGGTAAACGGGTGGGTTAACCCATGGGGCAACCCATGGCCACATGGGTGCATGTGGGAGCACAAGGGGGGCAATGTGCTAGCACATGGGGGGACATTGGCAAGATGAGGGGAGGAGGTGGGCTAAGGAGGTTTGGTCCTAATGACCAAACTACCCTAAGCTTGCCAAATTCTATAAATAGAGAGCATTACCTTGTTGTTTGACAATTTTCACCAACATTTAGAGGGAGAGAGAAGGAGTTTGTTGGGTTTGTACGAAATCGTGACGCAATCAAATTGCAAAAATTAGCGGAAGCATGGTATATCAGAGTTTAAAAAATTTCTACAAAACCATTACCCGGATCATCCTTTATGCAAATTATTAATTTAAAACGATAAATAAGAAGTTATGGAATCATACCCTGGTAGAACGAAGCTTCCACAGGTACTAGTTCAACTCCTTGTTCTTCGTGATCTCCTTGAATTTTCGGGTTAGATTCTTTCCTTTGATCCACGTTAGCCACCCAAGTGTTTGGCCTCTAGAGGTGATCCACCAAGGAAGAGAAATTATCAAGAAGGAGGGTGTTTGGCTAAACCTTAGTTTTCTATCCTCTATAGAAAAGGAGTACTCTCCAACAATTGGAATTGCATCAATCTAATATCTATTATAAGACTTCTCTTATATAGACATTGGTCAACCCTTCTAATCCTATTAGACATGGGATTTCTTTTAATTAATTAAACTCCTTTAATTAATTTAGGCTTCCCACCACATGGGAATAATTAATTAAATTCATTTAATTAATTTGTCTCCTAATCTTATTAGGAATAAATGAGAGTACTAAATATTAAATTAATTACTAAACTCCTTTAGAAATTAAAATAATAATAATTGTAATAATATTAATAAGACTCCTCTTATTAATTTATATTTAATATTTCCAAAATATTAAATAATAAACATTAAGCTATTTAATTTATTCTATCACCATAGATTAAATTAATTATACTTAATGCATTATTACGATTATGCCATTACCTTCTTAAATAATTATTCTTCCTTTTATGGTGTGACCCTTTAGGTTCTCCATATTAAACCGGTTGTGAATAAATCAATTAAAACAATTTTAATCTTATTTAAATAAATAAATTAAACTAATAATTTATTTAAATAAATAATATTTATTCTACAATAGGGATAAGCCTCCCTAGCGATCAACGACTTTCCAGATAATATAGATTTCAACATTAATCAAAAAGAACCTGTGAGTAAATAGTTACCGTACAATTCAATCCTTCCACCATACAATGTCCCAATTAAATATAAGACATGGATTTACTGTCAAGTCTTATTTTATTTAATTATATGTATTTCGATTAGAAAATGCACAACTCCAAATAATGCAAATTAGAAACTCCTTTCTAATTTCATTTCACCTTGGCCAAGGATTCCTGGGTTGTCATTTAACGAATCACATAGGACATATCTCCTCTTTTACTAGAGGTGGTAGATTCTTTATTGATCATTCATTATCTCCATATGTAACTCATTATACCCAAGCATACCCTATATATGCCTTAAAAGGTCTTAAGGAATAAGTCAAAGTATAATTTGTTACATACAAGATACTATGATGATCTCAAGTCCAAGGATTACTTGTACTACTATCACATTAGGAATTCCTATTGACAGGCGAGTAAATCTCCATTAGGTATTCCATAGCGAATCACGTTCAGTGAACTTATTCTCCAATAAGCACCTACATACTTGCTTTAGTGTCTCCACACAAATGATCATGAGATCAATCATCCTCATCCAATGAGCAAGCAACATATGTACCAATCTATCCGGATTTACTAATCCCCTTTTTAGTAATCCCACGATTGGGAACTATTTTAGTTTTAAAACTTTCTAAGAATTTAGATCTCATTAGCATGATCATCATCATGATTCTAAAAGCATTGCTTAAAACTATGGGTTATTTACATATTATAAAAACAGCAACATGTAGATAATTAAATGCCTTTAATAAATGAATATTTTATTAATAAATAAATAAGATTGTTTACAAAGTACGTGCTTTATCATCATACATGATTGGCTTGTATGCACACTACTATCAATCTCCCACTTGCACTAAAGCCAATCGCCATGGTATCTCATACCCATCTTCTCTAAGTGACGATCAAACTGCTGTTGTGTTAAAGCTTTAGTAAATGGATCTGCAATGTTATCTTGAGAGTCTACACGCTCCAAGGTGACGTCTCCTCTTTCAATGATCTCCCTGATCAAGTGAAATCGCCGCAACACGTGTTTAGATTTTTGATGAGACCTGGGTTCCTTAGCCTGTGCAACTGCTCCTGTGTTGTCACAGTAAACGGGAACTGCTTCTCCAATGCTAGGAACCACACCAAGTTCAGTTATGAACTTCTTCATCCAAACAGCTTCCTTTGCAGCTTCACTTGCAGCTATATACTCTGCCTCTGTCACTGAATCAGCAGCTGTTTGCTGCTTGGAACTCTTCCAACTCACTGCGCCTCCGTTCAAGGTAAAACATACCCCGAAACAGATTTATTGTCATCTTGGTCCGTTTGAAAACTTGAGTCTGTGAAGCCCTCGAGTTTTAATTCAGACCCACCGTAGACAAGAAAAATATCTTTAGTCCTTCTCAAGTACTTTAGGATATTTTTCACTGCCTTCCAGTGCTCTTCTCCAGGATTCGACTGGTATCTGCTCGTTACACTAAGTGCATGAGCAACATCCGGTCTAGTACATATCATACCGTACATGATAGATCCTATTGCAGAAGCATAAGGGATCTTACTCATACGGTCTCTCTCCTCAGGTGTCTTTGGGGCCTGTTTCTTGGAGAGATGTATTCCATGGCTCATCGGCATGAGACCTCTTTTGGAATCTTCCATGCTAAACCTCTTTAGCATCGTATCAATGTACGTTCCTTAGGATAAACCAAGCATCCTTTTAGATCTATCTCTATAGATCTTTATCCCCAAAATATAGGATGCTTCTCCCAAGTCCTTCATGGAGAAGTGTTTAGATAACCAGATTTTAATTGATTGTAGCATAGGAATGTCATTCCCTATCAGTAATATATCATCAACATATAATACAAGGAATGAAATTACGCTCCCACTAACCTTCTTGTACACACATGGTTCATCGTCATTTTTGATAAAATCAAACTCTTTGATTGTCTCATCAAAACGAATGTTCCATCTACGAGAAGCTTGCTTCAATCCATAAATGGATCGTTGCAGCTTACAGACTTGATTTATTCCAACCTTTGAAACAAATCCCTCTGGCTGTGTCATATACACATCCTCCTTAAGTTTTCCATTGAGGAAGGCCGTTTTCACGTCCATCTGCCAGATCTCATAGTCGTTATAAGCTGTAATTGCAAGCAAAATCCGAATGGACTTGAGCATAGCTACTGGTGAAAAGGTTTCATCATAATCAACTCCTTGTCTTTGTTTGAAACCTTTTGCAACCAGTCGGGCCTTATAGGTCTCCACCTTGCCGTCCGCTCCAGTCTTTCTTTTAAAGACCCATTTACACCCAATAGGCTTAATGCCTTCAGGTGGTGAAACCAAAGTCCATACTTTGTTTTCATACATGGAGTCCATTTCGGATTTCATGGCTTCAAGCCATTTCCCTGAGTCTTTATTACTCATGGCCTGTTCGTAATTCAATGGATCATCATCATTCATGATGTGTA
This sequence comes from Panax stipuleanatus, assembly GCA_020205555.1. Taxonomy (NCBI): domain Eukaryota; kingdom Viridiplantae; phylum Streptophyta; class Magnoliopsida; order Apiales; family Araliaceae; genus Panax; species Panax stipuleanatus. Next base: position 90,416,618 of record CM035125.1, on the reverse strand, counting down.
CCTCATCGTCATCCTCTATAACGAATCCATACCTCTCAGGTATCTTCGGTACTCTCCAAGATTTACGAACAGGGTGTGGTATAGTAGGTTATTCTACTTGGTCAGGTACCTGACTTTGATCCGTGGTAATTTGTGGTTCTTGAACTTCTTCAAGATATATCTTACTCCCACTGACCCGTTCATGGATAAACTCCTTTTCCAAGAAGGCAGCATGTTTCGCAACAAACACCTTTTGATCAGTTAGATGATAGAAATAATACCCTACAGTTTCTTTAGGGTATCCCACAAATCTACACTTTTCGGATTTAGTCTGTAGCTTATCATGTTCAAACTTTTTGACATAAGCTGGACAACCCCAAGTCTTAACATGCTTAAGATTTGGTTTCCTCCCCTTCCACATCTCATATGGAGTCTTTGGGGCGGATTTGGTAGGTACCTTGTTAAGTAGGTATGCAGCCGTTTCTAGGGCATATCCCCAGAAGGAAATTGGAAGGTCGGTAAAACTCATCATGGATCGAACCATGTCTAACAGTGTTCGATTTCTCCTTTCAGATACTCCATTTAACTGTGGTGTACCTGGAGGAGTCCATTGTGAGATTATACCATTTTCTTTGAGACAATTGAGAAACTCATCGCTTAAGTATTCTCCGCCTCGATCTGATCGAAGTATCTTTATACTCTTGCCCGTTTGTTTCTCTACTTCACTTCTGAACTCTTTGAACTTTTCAAATGATTCTGACTTGTATTTCATTAAATACACATATCCAAATCTTGAGTGATCATCAGTGAAAGTAATAAAATAAGAATACCCACCCCGTGCACTTGTTGTCATAGGCCCACAAACGTCTGTGTGAATCAATGTCAACAACTCTATAACTCTTTCTCCTCTTCCACTAAAAGGAGATTTAGTCATTTTACCCATGAGACAAGATTCACAAGTTGGATATGATTCATAATCGGATAGCTCGAGGAGCCCATCTTTATGCAACTTGGATAATCTTGTTTCATTGATATGACCGAGTCTACAGTGCCACATGTAGGTATAATTAATATCATCTCTTTTCCTTTTCTTAGTTTGTTCAATTTGAAATATATTTTCTTGTAAGTCAAGTGTATAAAGTCCATTTCGCAAATTTCCAATACCATATAAAACATCGTCTTTATAAATAGAACAACTATTGTTCTTTATAACAACGTTAAATCCTTCCATATCCAATACAGAAATTGAAATAATATTTTTAATAATATTCGGAACATAATAACAATTATTAAGATAAATGGACTTGCCCGAAGGCATTGCTTAATAATAAGTTCCTACAGCTAATGCAACAACCTTTGCTCTATTCCCTACTCGTAGGATCACCTCATCATTGTTCAGCTTTCTACTTCTGACCAGTCTCTGCACAGTATTACATATGTGAGAACCACAGCCGGTATCCAATACCCAAGTAGAATTATGACTTTCATAAAAATTAATTTCAATCATAAACAAACCTTGATTGGAAGTCGAAGCTTCTCCAAGCTTCTTCTCTGCTAGATACTTCTTGCAGTTCCTTTTCCAATGTCCCGGCATGTTGCAATGAAAGCACATTCCTTTGCTAGCTGGATCAGATTTCTTTTGTTCCTTTATGTTCACTTTGCCCTTGGTCATCCGAGATCGGAAGAGCTCCTTAGATATCTGATATCTAGCAGTCCTACTTTGTTCACCATACAACTCCTTGAGGTGAATCAACATAGTAGGAGCATCCATATTTTCGTGCTGACGCTGAAGCTCGTTATTCATGGATGCGAGCATGATGCATTGAGCCACAGATGCATCATCTTGCCACTTTACAATGGTGGCAATCTCTTCCTCAGAGACTGTTTTTGGAACAGTTCCAGGGACAGGTGAGTTTAGGACATAAGAAATCTTTTCAGCAGTGAGAACTATTCTCAGATTTCTTAGCCAGTCCGTATAATTCGGCCCGGTAAGCTTATTAGCATCAAGTATGCTTCGCAGTGAAATTAGTGATTTTGACATTTTTAAAATTCTGCATGTGAAAAACAACATTTTAGCAAACATTCATTTTATTAATTTTGCATACCAAAATAAATTTAGGTCTTTATTTTAAATTGGTATCTCCCACTATTTTTATCAAACTATATTACCCTCACTTATATAGTTCGGCAACATCTAATTAAAAATTTGCTAGTGAGAATAAGGATCCCATTTCAAATGTATATAACCTTGTGGATAGCACAACAAGCGATATACAAATAAATAGGTAGACAACTCTTGTCAATTACATCACCATGTAATTCCTTTTATTTTGCCTCTTAAATCATAATGGTCAAGTGTGTGCACATCCGAACTAAAATAATTTAAGTTAAGTCCAGCCTAGCACTTTCATAAATTCAAAAAAGAAAAATGTTCGTCCTTGTGGATAGCACAACAAGACTAGATCGTTCAATTTTCTTGATAAGCATCAAATGTGATTAATTAACATCTTAAATACGCAATACTCGCCTTGTGGATAGCACAACAAGTTCATATTAAATATCTAATACTCTATTAATTTATCATGCTAGAAGGCGACGTTCGATATTCCAAATATCATTTGAACACTTCGGACTTAATAGTATTTCTTTGAGGGATTTGTTATTATTAGTCTCATCTTTGTTTAGCGCGCATACACATATATATATAAAATACGCGTCATTTTATTAAACATGCGAAGCATGTTTGCATAAAATATAATATATATAATATTTAGCATGCAATATAGAATACTATATTCTACCCGGATTGATTATGGACTTTTATTCTAGTTTGGTTCACTAGAGCCACCAAGTGAACCAAAAGGTCAAACCTAGGGGTGCAAGAATTTAAATTTAAACGTAACTATTACATTTAAACCCGGGCTCCATACAAACGGGTCTTCACGCGCTCCTTGCTCCTTGGTCTCTAATTTTTAAAGATAATTCTAACTATTTCTATTACATTAAACTATTTAATTTAAATAGAAACCTTGATCAACAGTCAATGGGAAGTACATAGAAGGGAGATAGAATTTTACATCAAGAAAAAAAAATTAGAGAAGACGAGGTACGCAGACCCTATTTAATAAAACCCATTCATTCAAGCATTCAACTAAAATAAAATCCAATCACATTGGTCAAATAGTCCATAATCAATCCCCATTTATTTTCATACATATCACCATATATATTAATAAATAAATATTCATCTCATGAATTAAAACATTCCATATATATATGAGTATCATTTAATGGGCAATTTTAAATTGCATGAAATCCAATTTCAAGATTAAAATAAACTCTTTATTTTAATTATAAAATTATTTAGAATATAATATATAAATATATCATATTTATTTTATTTTTTAAAAAAAGTCACCTTCTTTTATTAAAAGAGTCCTGCAGGTTTATTAAAAAAGTCCTTTCTTGATGGGTCACATTCTTTTTGGAGTAAGAAAGAGACAACACCTTTTCTTTGCAGAATTCAAGATTAGCACAAAAAAAAAAATTATGATTCTTCCCAAAAAAAGTCTTTTTTTTTTTTTTTTTTTTTTTTCTTAAAAAATATAATTTTATACAATAAAATTATGCCCAATAAATTATTTTAAATACATACCCATATGTATATGAAATCAAAAATAAATTAATAATTGCATAAAGATTTGGCTCTGATGCCACTGTTGGGTTTGTACGAAATCGTGACGCAATCAAATTGCAAAAATTAGCGGAAGCATGGTATATCAGAGTTTAAAAAATTTCTACAAAACCATTACCCGGATCATCCTTTATGCAAATTATTAATTTAAAACGATAAATAAGAAGTTATGGAATCATACCCTTGTAGAACGAAGCTTCCACAGGTACTAGTTCAACTCCTTGTTCTTCGTGATCTCCTTGAATTTTCGGGTTAGATTCTTTCCTTTGATCCACGTTAGCCACCCAAGTGTTTGGCCTCTAGAGGTGATCCACCAAGGAAGAGAAATTATCAAGAAGGAGGGTGTTTGGCTAAACCTTAGTTTTCTATCTTCTATAGAAAAGGAGTACTCTCCAACAATTGGAATTGCATCAATCTAATATCTATTATAAGACTTCTCTTATATAGACATTGGTCAACCCTTCTAATCCTATTAGACATGGGATTTCTTTTAATTAATTAAACTCCTTTAATTAATTTAGGCTTCCCACCACATGGGAATAATTAATTAAATTCATTTAATTAATTTGTCTCCTAATCTTATTAGGAATAAATGAGAGTACTAAATATTAAATTAATTACTAAACTCCTTTAGAAATTAAAATAATAATAATTGTAATAATATTAATAAGACTCCTCTTATTAATTTATATTTAATATTTCCAAAATATTAAATAATAAACATTAAGCTATTTAATTTATTCTATCACCATAGATTAAATTAATTATACTTAATGCATTATTACGATTATGCCATTACCTTCTTAAATAATTATTCTTCCTTTTATGGTGTGACCCTTTAGGTTCTCCATATTAAACCGGTTGTGAATAAATCAATTAAAACAATTTTAATCTTATTTAAATAAATAAATTAAACTAATAATTTATTTAAATAAATAATATTTATTCTACAATAGGGATAAGCCTCCCTAGCGATCAACGACTTTCCAGATAATATAGATTTCAACATTAATCAAAAAGAACCTGTGAGTAAATAGTTACCGTACAATTCAATCCTTCCACCATACAATGTCCCAATTAAATATAAGACATGGATTTACTGTCAAGTCTTATTTTATTTAATTATATGTATTTCGATTAGAAAATGCACAACTCCCAAATAATGCAAATTAGAAACTCCTTTCTAATTTCATTTCACCTTGGCCAAGGATTCCTGGGTTGTCATTTAACGAATCACATAGGACATATCTCCTCTTTTACTAGAGGTGGTAGATTCTTTATTGATCATTCATTATCTCCATATGTAACTCATTATACCCAAGCATACCCTATATATGCCTTAAAAGGTCTTAAGGAATAAGTCAAAGTATAATTTGTTACATACAAGATACTATGATGATCTCAAGTCCAAGGATTACTTGTACTACTATCACATTAGGAATTCCTATTGACAGGCGAGTAAATCTCCATTAGGTATTCCATAGCGAATCACGTTCAGTGAACTTATTCTCCAATAAGCACCTACATACTTGCTTTAGTGTCTCCATACAAATGATCATGAGATCAATCATCCTCATCCAATGAGCAAGCAACATATGTACCAATCTATCCGGATTTACTAATCCCCTTTTTAGTAATCCCACGATTGGGAACTATTTAGTTTTAAAACTTTCTAAGAATTTAGATCTCATTAGCATGATCATCATCATGATTCTAAAAGCATTGCTTAAAACTATGGGTTATTTACATATTATAAAAACAGCAACATGTAGATAATTAAATGCCTTTAATAAATGAATATTTTATTAATAAATAAATAAGATTGTTTACAAAGTACGTGCTTTATCATCATACATGATTGGCTTGTATGCACACTACTATCAGAGTTAGCTTATGCTTTGATAAGAGAATTAAAGCTATCAAGAAGCTAAGAAAAGGAATTGAGTAAATATACTCAAAAAAACCAAGAACAACAAAGGTATAACATAAGAAAATTATGTAAAATTCTCTTTTCTTTCAAAAGTAAAATTGATAGAGAAGTGATTAAGGGAAGCATGAAGAATAAGAAGTTATAAGGATGTCTTAATAGTGAACTAAGAACCCTCACAAGCCATGCATTATGAGATAATAAGAATTTATTAAGAACAAATGAAGAACTTAATGAATTCATAAAACTTTAAATGATGGATATGTTAAACCATGAAAACATAGATGTTTTGAATGATTAAAATTATTAATAATCAACTATTGGATTAATTCCAATTGATTTAACATAAAAATAACGAAGAACGAAGATTCTGCGAAAGTTACGTGATTAGATGATAATCGTCGAAAACGTAAATTTCCCGGAATAGAGGTCAAGACTTGTCATGTGCTTCAAAAATGATGGTTTTCAATTGAAACACGTGTAATTAGGTAAATAAGACTTGCGAGAGCAAGAACGAACCAATTCCGACTTAAAACGAGGAATTGAGCGTCGAACGTTCACGAACATTTAACGAAAATGTAAAAATGGACTAATCAGCTAATTACTCGTCGATGAATTTAGAAATGAATTCCGACTTGATAGGATGATAGAACATAACATTTATGAACTACTGGCTTTAGAACGAGCCAATTTTGAGTTGTAACGGTCACGTTACGAGCTCGGGAATTTCAGAAATTTTCAAGACTTAGAAAATTTTTCTGAGTTGCAGGGCTGGCGCCACCTGCGCCGCCTAGAAGGTATAAACCGGTGCCACTGTGACAGTTTGGAGGGAGAGTCCCTGCATGGTAGGTATCGCAGCACCGCTCAGCAAGGCAAAGCTGGCGCCGCATGATAGTAGTGTGCATACAAGCCAATCATGTATGATGATAAAGCACGTACTTTGTAAACAATCTTATTTATTTATTAATAAAATATTCATTTATTAAAGGCATTTAATTATCTACATGTTGCTGTTTTTATAATATGTAAATAACCCATAGTTTTAAGCAATGCTTTTAGAATCATGATGATGATCATGCTAATGAGATCTAAATTCTTAGAAAGTTTTAAAACTAAAATAGTTCCCAATCGTGGGATTACTAAAAAGGGGATTAGTAAATCTGGATAGATTGGTACATATGTTGCTTGCTCATTGGATGAGGATGATTGATCTCATGATCATTTGTGTGGAGACACTAAAGCAAGTATGTAGGTGCTTATTGGAGAATAAGTTCACTGAACGTGATTCGCTATGGAATACCTAATGGAGATTTACTCGCCTGTCAATAGGAATTCCTAATGTGATAGTAGTACAAGTAATCCTTGGACTTGAGATCATCATAGTATCTTGTATGTAACAAATTATACTTTGACTTATTCCTTAAGACCTTTTAAGGCATATATAGGGTATGCTTGGGTATAATGAGTTACATATGGAGATAATGAATGATCAATAAAGAATCTACCACCTCTAGTAAAAGAGGAGATATGTCCTATGTGATTCGTTAAATGACAACCCAGGAATCCTTGGCCAAGGTGAAATGAAATTAGAAAGGAGTTTCTAATTTGCATTATTTGGAGTTGTGCATTTTCTAATCGAAATACATATAATTAAATAAAATAAGACTTGACAGTAAATCCAGGTCTTATATTTAATTGGGACATTGTATGGTGGAAGGATTGAATTGTACGGTAACTATTTACTCACAGGTTCTTTTTGATTAATGTTGAAATCTATATTATCTGGAAAGTCGTTGATCGCTAGGGAGGCTTATCCCTATTGTAGAATAAATATTATTTATTTAAATAAGATTAAAATTGTTTTAATTGATTTATTCACAACCGGTTTAATATGGAGAACCTAAAGGGTCACACCATAAAAGGAAGAATAATTATTTAAGAAGGTAATGGCATAATCGTAATAATGCATTAAGTATAATTAATTTAATCTATGGTGATAGAATAAATTAAATAGCTTAATGTTTATTATTTAATATTTTGGAAATATTAAATATAAATTAATAAGAGGAGTCTTATTAATATTATTACAATTATTATTATTTTAATTTCTAAAGGAGTTTAGTAATTAATTTAATATTTAGTACTCTCATTTATTCCTAATAAGATTAGGAGACAAATTAATTAAATGAATTTAATTAATTATTCCCATGTGGTGGGAAGCCTAAATTAATTAAAGGAGTTTAATTAATTAAAAGAAATCCCATGTCTAATAGGATTAGAAGGGTTGACCAATGTCTATATAAGAGAAGTCTTATAATAGATATTAGATTGATGCAATTCCAATTGTTGGAGAGTACTCCTTTTCTATAGAGGATAGAAAACTAAGGTTAAGCCAAACACCCTACTTCTTGATAATTTCTCTTCCTTGGTGGATCACCTCTAGAGGCCAAACACTTGGGTGGCTAACGTTGATCAAAGAAAGGAATCTAACCCGGAAATTCAAGGAGATCACGAAGAACAAGGAGTTGAACTAGTACCTGTGGAAGCTTCGTTCTACAAGGGTATGATTCCATAACTTCTTATTTATCGTTTTAAATTAATAATTTGCATAAAGGATGATCCGGGTAATGGTTTTGTAGAAATTTTTTAAACTCTGATATACCATGCTTCCGCTAATTTTTGCAATTTGATTGCGTCACGATTTCGTACAAATCCAACAGTGGCATCAGAGCCAAACCTTTATGCAATTATTAATTTATTTTTGATTTCATATACATATGAGTATGTATTTAAAATAATTTATTGGGCATAATTAATTGTTTAAAATTATTTTTTTTTATGAGAAAAAAAAATGAATTGTGAAATCAGATTTTTTTTTTCTTCCTTGCATGAATTTTGTGGCTTGGGATTTAATTGTGACTGCCGAATTCCTTTCCCACGAATTGGTTATTAAAGTGAAAGTGCTTGAAATTTTTTCCTGGGTCACGTTCATCTTATATATATAATATATATAATGAAACTTCAATAATTTTTTCTAATCCTGGACAGTACAAGTGTAACGTGATTTAGTGATTTCACTGATCATTTTTTTTTTTGAAAAGGAATTCATGGTTACTATGATACTATTAACGTATATATATATTATATATATAGTAACAATGTAACATGATTTCAAAAAGGTGTGCAGGATTTTTTACTTAAAAGGACGGTTATTATATATATATATATAATATACTTAATAATTTTATAATTAAAATAAAGAGTTTATTTTAATCTTGAAATTGAATTTCATGCAATTTAAAATTGCCCATTAAATGATACTCATATATATATGGAATGTTTTAATTCATGAGATGAATATTTATTTATTGATATATATGGTGATATGTATGAAAATAAATGGGGATTGATTATGGACTATTTGACCAATGTGATTGGATTTTATTTTAGTTGAATGCTTGAATGAATGGGTTTTATTAAATGGGGTCTGCGTACCTCGTCTTCTCTAATTTTTTTTTTCTTGATGTAAAATTCTATCTCCCTCCTATGTACTTCCCCTTGACTGTTGATCAAGGTTTCTATTTAAATTAAATAGTTTAATGTAATAAGAATAGTTAGAATTATCTTGAAGAAATTGGAGACCAAGGAGCAAGGAGCGCGTGAAGACCCGTTTGTATGGAGCCCGGATTTAAATGTAATAGTTATATTTAAATTTAAATTCTTGCACTCCTAGGTTTGACCTTTTGGTTCACTTGGTGGCTCTAGTGAACCAAACTAGAATAAAAGTCCATAATCAATCCGGGTAGAATATAGTATTCTATATTGCATGCTAAATATTATATATATTATATTTTATGCAAACATGCTTCGCATGTTTAATAAAATGACGCGTATTTTATATATATATGTGCATGCGCGCTAAACAAAGATGAGACTAATAATAACAAACCCCTCAAAGAAATAATATTAAGTCCAAAGTGTTCAAATGATATTTGGAATATCGAACGTCGCCTTCTAGCATGATAAATTAATAGAGTATTAGATATTTAATATGAGCTTGTTGTGCTATCCACAAGGCGAGTATTGCGTATTTAAGATGTTAATTAATCACATTTGATGCTTATCAAGAAAATTGAACGATCTAGTCTTGTTGTGCTATCCACAAGGACGAACATTTTTCTTTTTTGAATTTATGAAAGTGCTAGGCTGGACTTAACTTAAATTATTTTAGTTCGGATGTGCACACACTTGACCATTATGATTTAAGAGGCAAAATAAAAGGAATTACATGGTGATGTAATTGACAAGAGTTGTCTACCTATTTATTTGTATATCGCTTGTTGTGCTATCCACAAGGTTATATACATTTGAAATGGGATCCTTATTCTCACTAGCAAATCTTTAATTAGATGTTGCCGAACTATATAAGTGAGGGTAATATAGTTTGATGAAAATAGTGGGAGATACCAATTTAAAATAAAGACCTAAATTTATTTTGGTATGCAAAGTTAATAAAATGAATGTTTGCTAAAATGTTATTTTCTTTCACATGCAGAATTTTAAAAATGTCTAAATCACTAATCTCACTACGAAGCATACTTGATGCAAACAAGCTTACCGGACCTAATTATGAGGACTGGCTAAGAAATCTGAGAATTGTTCTCACTGCTGAAAAGATTTCTTATGTCCTAAACTCACCTGTCCCTGGAACTGTTCCAGAAACAGCCTCTGAGGAAGATATTGCCACCATTGTAAAGTGGCAAGATGATGCATCTGTGGCTCAATGCATCATGCTCGCATCCATGAATAACGAGCTTCAGCGTCAGCACGAAAACATGGATGCTCCTACTATGTTGATTCACCTCAAGGAGTTGTATGGTGAACAAAGTAGGACTGCTAGATATGAGATATCGAAGGAGCTCTTCCGATCTCGGATGACCAAGGGCAAAGTGAACATAAAGGAACAAAAGAAATCTGATCCAGCTAGCAAAGGAATGTGCTTTCATTGCAACAAGCCGGGACATTGGAAAAGGAACTGCAAGAAGTATCTAGCAGAGAAGAAGCTTGGAGAAGCTTCGACTTCCAATCAAGGTTTGTTTATGATTGAAATTAATTTTTCTGAAAGTCATAATTCTACTTGGGTATTGGATACCGGCTGTGGTTCTCACATATGTAATACTGTGCAGGGACTGGTCAGAAGTAGAAAGCTGAACAATGATGAGGTGATCCTACGAGTGGGGAATGGAGCAAAGGTTGCTGCATTAGCTGTAGGAACTTATTATTTAGCAATGCCTTCGGGCAAGTCCATTTATCATAATAATTGTTATTATGTTCCGAATATTATTAAAAATATTATTTCAATTTCTGTATTGGATATGGAAGGATTTAACGTTGTTATAAAGAACAATAGTTGTTCTATTTATAAAGACGATGTTTTATATGGTATTGGAAATTTGCGAAATGGACTTTATACACTTGACTTACAAGAAAATATATTTCAAATTGAACAAACTAAGAAAAGGAAAAGAGATGATATTAATTATACCTACATGTGGCACTGTAGACTCGGTCATATCAATGAAACAAGATTATCCAAGTTGCATAAAGATGGGCTCCTCGAGCTATCCGATTATGAATCATATCCAACTTGTGAATCTTGTCTCATGGGTAAAATGACTAAATCTCCTTTTAGTGGAAGAGGAGAAAGAGTTACAGAGTTGTTGGCATTGATTCACACA
>CM035125.1:89757780-89800280 GCA_020205555.1 Panax stipuleanatus | reverse complement strand
GAAATCAAGATTTTATAAAACAAGTTTTAAATGAAGAATTTGTGTTCTTATGGAGTTCGCATGTTTTGGTTGATTTTTAGAGTGAAAATTGATGATTTAATTATGTTTTAATCTGCAAATTGAGAGTTGTTTATGATATTATCTTTAAAAACGAAAACAATGCATGTGTTATGGATTGATTTGCTTAAAAATTGAATCCATGGTGAATTATTTAGCTAAATGTATGAGTTTTGGGAAAATAACAAAATTTGGATTTAAAAACCTTTGATTTTGGTTGCTTAGATGGTTTTTGATGTTGGAGTCATGTTATGCATGTGTGTTGTTGCATATATGTGGTTTATATTTTTGGGTAGCTTTGAATTGGCGGTTGTGGAGTTTTGGGGAAGAACAGTGCAGTAGAGAGCAGCCTGCAACGTTCCTGTCTGCGTTCCAGTGCAACTGCGCCGGCAGCAAAGGTAGGAACGGCGCAGCTGCACCTGCTGAGTTTACTGAGTCGAGCACCAACGTAGCTGCGTCTGTGCCAAGGCTTAGGGAAGCGCAGTTACGCCCAACTCTGAGCAAAGGCAGTTTACTTTATTTGTTTATTCAGTCTTTAAAACCCAATCTGATTTGGTCTAATGATGATGGTTATGTGTTAGACACGTAACAAGTTGCTATAGCATATTCTTAACATGTATTTGATGATTTTAAATTGAAAAGTAAGTAAGTTATGAAAACTTTAAGTTATTGTTTGATAAAGTATAGAGATGTTGATTAAGTGTTGTGTTGCTTTACTAAGACTTGTGGTTTTAGAGTTGTGTATGATGATGGTCAGAACTTGAACTAAGATAACGAGTTCAACTAAGATGGAATTTAACTTGTTAAGTTAATGTTAGCGTAGCTAATCGGCATTACAATTCTAATGGTATGTTTAGGGTATTCGAGAAGCGTGGGTATTAATTGTGTAGCTAACGCACAAGGCAAGTTGTGCTATCCTTTCTTGTTTACGTTTATGCATGTTATCTTATTCTCTATTGTTATCAAATGAGCAAGTACTCTAATTTCTATATTGAACAAATATCTTATTGAAGTTCATTATTGAAAATAATGTAACCTTGACTTAATTGTTCAAGCAAGGTTTTATTTTATCTTCCAAATGCTTTAAGTTTGTTTCTAAAGCATGACTGTTAAATATGATGTCTGTTGTTATGGCTCATAGTTATTTCATGATTCTTTTGTTATCGAACTCATAATTATTGTAAGTTGATTCAATTACTCCTTAGTTGATGATAGTTGAACTCTAAATTGCCCTTTGAGCTTATCCAAACCAAAATTTCTTTGGTACGGACTCGTTAATTAATACTGAGATGAACAACCCTATTAATAGGGGATTACCATGTGAAAGCGTTAAGATGTTTGTGCACAATACATGGTACTAAGGGCTGATCCCCCTAAGTACGAGTTAAGAGTCCATATAGTCTAACGACTATTAAAGGTTAAAATAAAAATGTTTATAACTTGGGACATAGTTCAAGGTCTTGTGACCCTTAGATGAATTCTAAATTCTACATTAAATTCTTAATTATCGATTATAGAAATGTTATTCAATTTAATTGAACTTATTCAGTGATATGTCATCATTATTGATTATTATTTCAAGTAAGCTTTTGTTTGCTCACTCTTGCATATATATCACCATTGCAGCCAAAGTTGAGAAAGTTGACGAGTCGTCAACTAGCGAAGGCAAGGGCAAGATGAACAAGTGAAGACTTGTCCATATTTATGATATGATGTGTAATAAGACTTTAATTATTTATGATATTTATTTTCAGCATTGACAATGTTTAAGGTTAGAAACCCTGGGAACAGTCTTGATAAGTTGCAATCCTTTTTATAAGAAAAATTTTAATTATTAAGGTTGTAAATTATTAATTTATTTTGCATTCCTTATTTACGGGCAGTTAGTTATGTTTTATTTAGATAGTGAACACTAAATTATGTGGAAATGAAGTACCCATATTTGGGGGTGTCACAATAATAATAATAATAATAACAACAACAACAACAACAATAATAATAATAATAATAATAATAACAACAACAACAACAACAACAACAATAATAATAATATTTTGATAATTTTTATATTTCAAATATTTCAAATATTTTCAGGTATACATTGAAGAATACTTGGTGTAAGTTGTAAAGAATATGAAGTTGTTTCTCTATTTTATGCATGTGTAATCTGACCTTTTTGTGTTCCGTCTTTTGTAAACTTAATTAATTATATATGGTTATGATGATTTTGGGTATGGAATGATGGTTTTTTTTGGTGGTTTGTACACAAGTTTATATTTTTCTGGATATCTATTTTTAAAGAAAACTCTGCCGAAATTTCTTAAAATTAGTGGTTTGGTGGTTGGATATGTATTGATGATTGAGTATGTATTAATTATTGTAGTGGTATGGTGAATTATGAACTTCCGTATGACGAAGTTCGATTCAAATTATTGATAGGAAGGAACAAGTCTTAAGAAATAAGGTAATACCTTCGGTGAAGGTAGTATGGAGGAACCATAATGCCGAAGAACCAACGTCGGAACTCGAGAGTAAAATGAAGGAAAATTTTCCCCATTTATTTGTTTAACTTGTATCGAGATTCTGGGGACAGAATCCTTATAAGGGGGGAAGAATGTAACGCCCGAGAAAATCGGATTATTATATAAATTAAATTTTATTTGATTATTTGAATTAAATTAAATTATATATTTATTTAAGTGAGTAAGTTGTTTAAAGGTCGTTGTATGACCTAGAATATACGAATGTGGTTAGGATTCTGCCTGTGAGCTAGAATTAAATTATTTGAATTTCCAAGACGAAAATAAAAGTTTTCCAAGAAATTTCTGTAAAAACACTATTCATCCGTTTCTGCTCAGGAATTATTTTTGAAATTCCGAGAAACGCGTAATGATAGGATTCTAAGACAAGATAGAATATCAAATAATATTTTAGTTATGGCAAATGAAGTTTTCACCTGAACACTTAAAACCCTAAGGGTTAGGAAAAGTGAAATTTAAGAAAGAAATGCTTAAGTGTAGTAATAATGATTACTATACGTAAAAGATACGAGTATAATATGAATATTAATACGACGTATAATACGAATATCATACGAAGTATATACAAAGAGAATACGAGAATTATACGATAAGAATACGATAAGTCTTAATGGAATTTAACTCTTGGACTTAGACAATTGTCAAGACTAATTAGACCAATGAATGAGGCCCAATGATGAATTATATCAAGGCCCAATGATAAGTTAAATCAAGCCCAAGATTAGGCCCGATAAGAATTATTTATAAGCCCGAACCAAGAACCGAACCCGTTGGTTGAACCGATGGGTCTGGATGGGTAAAACCCATGGGGCAACCCATGTGGGCCCCCATGGGGGCACATGGGGGGACATGGCCGGCCACATGGCTTGTCTTGATGAGGAAGTTTGGTGAATGGACTTTTATTAGAGATTTCATCTCTTCTTATCAATTAAACGCTATGACGTAATTTGAAATTCTCAAAAAAAGAATGTTTTATTAGCTTTTTTTGCGTTTTATAAATAGTGTTTTTACGTTTTTCGCAGAAAAAATTATTTTTCACATTTACCTTCCAAACACTATTAAACACTCACATAACACATTTCTTGGTCACATAACGACCATAACTCACAAAAATTAAAATTATTCCATAAAAATCTCATTTTATTAGATAATTTCTTATAAATCCTATTTATAAGGATATTCGATCTTTTGCGATCATTACATCTGCAGTGCGCCCGTGCTGCATTTAGGCTTGGGAGTGGTGTGGTCGCTGTGACACCTCCAAATCTGGGTACTTCATTTCCACAGGATTTGGTGTTCACTATCTTAATAAAACATAACCAACTGCTCATAAATAAGGAATGCAAAATAATTACAACCTTAATAATAAAAATCTTCCTTATAAAAGGATTACATCAGTGTCATAAAACGTTCCCAAGTTTCTAACCATAAACTATCATCATAAAGTGCGGAAATAAAACATCATATAACAATTAAAGTCTTATTACAAAACCACATAATAAATATGAACAAGTCTTAGCTACTTATTCATCTTGCCTTTGCCCTTACTAGTTGACGGCTCATCAATCTTCTCAACTTTGGCTGCAATGGTTATATATACAAGAGTGAGCAAACAAAAGCTCACTTGGAATAATAATCAATAAGGATAACATGTCAATGAATATAGTTCAATTGAATTAAATAACATTTTCTATCAACAATAATTTAGAGTTGAATACAAGAATTAGAATTCATCTGAGGGTCACAAGACCTTGAACTATGTCCCATGTTATAAGTATTTCTACTTAAACCTTTAATAGTCGTTAGACTATATGGACCTTTAACTCGTACTTAGGGGGATCAGCCCTTCGTACCATATATTGTGCACAAACATCTTAACGCTTTCACATGATAATCCCCTATAATAGGGTTGTTCATCTCAGTTATAATTTACGAGTGTGCACCAAAGAAAGTTTGGTTTGGATTAGCTAAAAGGGTAATTTAGAGTTCAACTATCATCAACTAAAGAGTAGTTGAATCAAACTTACAATAATTTAAGAGTTCGATAACAAAAGATTTATGGAATAACTATGAGTCACAACAACAGACATCATACTTAACAGATATACTTTAGAAGTAAACTTAAAGCATTTGAAAGATATAATAAAACCTTGCTTGAACAATTAAGTCAAGGTTACATTATTTTCAATAAGGAAATTAAATAAGATATTTGCTTAATATGGAAATAAAGAACTTACGTATTCGACAACAATAAAGAATAAATTAATTTGCTCAATTAAAATGTAAGAATTAAGAAACTTGCCTAGTGCGTAAGCTAGCAAATATTAACTCGTTCCACGATTATCCTACGTACACGTTATTAACAATAGCAACACAAATTAGTTACCATATAGCTACATCACATCACTAGTTAATTAACCAATCCAAGTTAACTCTCAACTCTTAAATCATTAGGATTAAATCATTAGTTAGTTCATAAGATGATTGAACCACAGTTACTATTATTATCCATATCAAACTTAAACGTGTTAATCAATTAACCAAGTCATAATTTAAAATCAAAAATCTCATATTTAAAAATATGATTACATATTGTCCAATTAACATATAATTTTATCAACATGCTTTTATAATCATTAAATTAACGTTCTCAAAGAATTGTACACTTCAATAAAATTTTATGTCTAAACTGCATAGGTGGCGCTGCAGCGCCACGTAATGAACTGCAGTCAGCGCTGCAACGTCATGCCACGTCATCAGGGCTTTGCAGAACCAGACCTGGCGCTGCAGCGCTCCAGTTAACACTCTGAACTGGCACTGCGGTGTCGTGCCATGTCACCAGATGTTGCTGCTGTGGCGCCACGACACAGTGGGACGCAGGCAGCCTTGCGAACAGTGCAGGA
Organism: Panax stipuleanatus; assembly: GCA_020205555.1. Taxonomy (NCBI): domain Eukaryota; kingdom Viridiplantae; phylum Streptophyta; class Magnoliopsida; order Apiales; family Araliaceae; genus Panax; species Panax stipuleanatus. The sequence continues at coordinate 89,794,780 of CM035125.1, read as the reverse complement.
AAAGCCAATTTGGCTTATTAACTTCGTTCAAACATAACTTTTAACTCACATAATTCATATAAAACTTTACCGAAACATAAATTTATGCTTCTAGAATGATTTAACACATAAAAATCACAACAATTAATTAAACCTTTTAATTCCATAATTTTGAAGAAAACTTAATTGTTAAGTGTTCTTGACAAAAATAAACACTGTGACTTTGTTTTTAAACCAAATCGCTTAATTCAAATCATGTTATTTTCGTTTCTTAACATACTATCACAATTTATAATCAATTTACATAACATAGCATGAATTAGACATCAATTTTAATATCAAAGAAGCCATTTTTCAAAATACTTCACTGTAAGTTGCTAAGAACATGATTTCTTCATGTTCATCATATTTACATGAATTAAACAATTTAAATACTCACACAAATCATATATAACAGTTTATATATACAATTTAACATACATGAATCATATTACATAATTATCATGAAAAACTTCCAACACAGAGAAGTAAAAATATCTTTTTCATGAAGAACAAGGAAGAACATAAATTAGTAATTAAAGGGTTAGATTATTACCATTGATTAGCTTTAGAAGAAGATGATGATGGACTCTTGTTTTTGATTTCACAGAGAATTCTCTTTCTTCTCTCTCTCTTTTCTCTCTAGCTCTCTGTTCTTTCTTCTAACTCTAACTCACGTAATAACAATACTAATATACATATAATACATAATATAAAAACTAATAAAAACATAATCCCTCTATTAATTATATATCAGTTACATGTTTTTAAAAATCAAAAGCCACTAAGGCCTGCTTGGCAAAAATTGAATTAAAATAGAATTTTAAAAGCTAAGGGCCTTGTTTGGTAAAACTAAATTAAAACCCTTTTAATTTATTTTAATAACCCATTTAATACATAGTTTAAATGTCACATTTTATTTAATTAAATTTCAATATTTTAATTTAATTAAATTAAAGCTAACATCAATTTATTAAATACAATTGCCACATAATTAAATTGCTACACAATTATAATTTATTTATTAATCATCATTTAATGTAACAAATTAGTAAATCTCTAATTTAATTATTAAATTAAATTAGACATTACTATAATTACACATTAAATCACAACGACCAAATTACCACATAATAATTCATTTAATTTAATTATCTCAATTAAGTTAGAACTTCAACCACAAAATTATTAATCATCAATTTAATATTAAACATCAATTTAATTAATATACACTTAATTAAATTACTACACCACATAATCACATCAATTATTTATTCAACTCAAATCATAAATTATTTATTCAACTCAAAACATAAATAAACTAAAATATTTATTTAATTCAATAAATATCTAAATTAAAATACAAAAATCTCATTTGTTACAATCTTCCCTCCTTAAAAAATTATGTCCCCAGAATCACAACTCAATAAACTCATTCGACATATTCTTCCCCCTTAAAAAGATTCTGTCCTTAGAATTGTTATACAAGAAATTAAGCAAATAATTGAGGATAGGTTTTCAACATCACATCTTCGAGTTTCCATGTAGCTTCTTCAGCATTGTGGTTCCTCCAGAATACCTTGACAGAAGGTATCACCTTGTTTCTAAGTACTTGATCTTTCCTATCAACTATCTGAACATGAACTTCTTCGTATGTTAAGTCTTTATCAAACTGCAGTGGCTCATACTCTATAACATGCTTGTAATCATGTTTGTACGGTCGCAACACAGAAATATGGAAAACATTATGAATATGATCTAATTCAAGAGGTAACGCAACCTCGTAAGCTACTTCACCAACCCTTCGCAGTATCTCAAAGGGTCCAATAAATCTGGGACTTAGTTTCCCCTTCTTGCCAAATCGAATCTTCCCTTTCCAGGGAGATAATTTCAAAAAAATGAAGCTTCCCACTTCAAACTCTCGATTCTGACGATGATAATCAGCATATTTCTCCTGTCTGTCTTAAGCAGCAACCAATCTCGTTCTGATCAGTTTCACAATCTCAGCAGTTTGTTGTACCAATTCTGATCCTAATAGTTGTCATTCACCAACCTCATTCCAGCATAAAGGAGTCCTGCATTTCCTACCATACAATGCTTCGTAAGGCGGCATGCAATACTTGCGTGGTAATTATTGTTGTAAGCGAACTCCAACAATGGTAGATGATCATCCCAATTTCCCTTGAAGTCCATAACACAAGCTCTTAACATATCTTCTAAAGTTTGGATTGTTCTCTCGCTCTGCCCATCAGTCTGAGGATGGTACGCCGTACTCATTCGCAACTGCATTCCCAAGCATTCCTGTAATCACTTCCAGAAATTCGACGTAAAACGCGGATCCCTGTCCGACACAATTGACACCGAAACACCGTGTCTAGAAATAATTTCCTTAACATACAGCTTCGCTAATTGATCCAAATTGAATCTAATCCTGATCAGTAAAAGTGTGCTGACTTCGTCAGTCGATCGACAATAACCCACACTACATCAGAACCTCTCTGAGTCGTTGGAAGACCAACCACGAAATCCATCGTGATATGCTCCCACTTCCATTCTGGAATCTCCAGCGGTTGTAACAATCCACTTAGTCTCTGATGTTTTGCTTTGACTTTCTGATATGTTAGGCATTTCGCAGCACACTCAGCAACGTCTCTCTTCATATTCGGCCACCAGAAATGCTGTCTGAGATGCTGGTACATCTTCGTACTCCCAGGGTGAATTAAATATCTCGAACTATGAGCTTCACCCAAAATATCTTCTTTAACTTCTGGTACTGACGGTATCCAGATTCTTCCTTCAAATCGTAGCAGCCCATCAATATCAACCTTGAACTTTATCTCTTCACCATCGGTTATTCTCTTCCTGATCTTATCGCACTCCTCATCATGTAGTTGTGCTTCCTTCACATTGTCCACCAAGGTTGGACCAGTACTTATCTGAAATAATTTTTTATCTGACTCCCTCGGATACTCAACTTCTAACTCCAACTTAGCCATCTCATCCACCAACTACTCCTGAGCAGTTAACAACATTAACTTCTCCCGACCCTTTCTGTTTAAGGCATCGGCAACAACATTCGCCTTACCCGGATGGTATAGAATCTCGCAATCGTAGTCCTTAATAAGCTCCAATAATCTCCTTTGGCGCATATTCAAATCTTTTTGTGTAAAGATATACTTCAGACTATTATGATCCGTATATGTCTCACACTTCTCTCCATATAGGTAGTGTTTCCATATCTTCAGAGCAAACACTACTGCCTCCAATTCTAAATCATGGGTCGGATACCCTTTTTCATAATCCTTCAGCTGACGTGATACATAAGCAATGACTTTATCGTTTTGCATCAACATAGCCTAGTCTTTTATGTGACGCATCACTGTATACCACAAAATTTCCTGTACTATCAGGCAATGATAACACAAGCACAGTACTCAACCTTTTCTTTAATTACTAAAAACTTTCCTCACACTTTTCCATCCAAACGAACTTCATCGTTTTCCTAGTCAAATTCGTCAACAGAGTTGCAATTTTGGAAAAGTCTTGATTGAATCTCCTATAGTAACCTGCCAAACCCAAGAAACTCCTAACTTCTGACGGTTTCTTCGGTTGATCCCAATTTATTACAGCTTCAACCTTCGACGGATCTGTCGAAATCCCATCTTTATCAATCACGTGGCCAATAAATTGCACATGTTCTAACTAGAATTCGCATTTCAAGAATTTTGCATACAACTTCTCCCGTCTTAGCTATTCCAACGTCAACCTCAAATGTTCAGTGTGTTCCTCCTTGGTTTTGGAATACACCAAAATGTCATCAATGAACACCACTATGAACTCGTCTAGAAATGGCTTAAACACCCTATTCATTAGGTCCATAAATGCCGCAGGTGCATTCGTTAGACAAAATGACATCACCAAGAACTCGTAATGCCCATACTGAGTTCTAAATGCCGTCTTCGGTACATCCTCTCTCCTTACCTTCAAGTGATGATAGTCGCTTCTCAAATCTATTTTCGAGAAGTATCTAGTTCCCTTCAGTTGATCGAACAAGTCATCGATCCTTGGTAAAGGATATTTATTCTTGATCGTGACTTGGTTCAACTCCCTATAATCAATGCAAAGCCGCATTGACCTATCATTCTTCTTGACGAACAACACCGGCGCTCCCCACGGCGACACGCTCGGCTGAATATACTTCTTGTCCAGTAATTCCTGCAGTTGAACCATTAACTCCTTCATCTCTAGTGGAGCCATTCTGTGTTGGGCTTTCGATATCGGAGCAGTTCCCGGTGCTAAGTCGATCGCGAACTCTATCTTTCTATCTGGCGGAAGTCCTGGAAAATTGCTCAAAAACACATCCACAAACTCCTTAACAACTGATATCTCTTCCAACTTTGGACTCTCCTTACTAGTATCCACTATGTAAGCTAAGTACCCTACATAACCTTGTTTCAACAAATTCTTGGCTTGCATAATCGTCAGACAACTCGCTTGTCTAGGCGATTTGCTGCCATAAAACACTACCTTCGACGGAGTCGTAAGGCTCACAGATTTCCTCTGACAATCGATTACCGCCCCATGGTTGAACAAATAATCCATTCCCAGTATAACATCAAATTCCCAAGTTTTATCGGAATTAAATCCACCATCAGCTCATGACCCTTAATGACCAATCTACAGTTCTTGTGTACAAACCTAACAGGAATAACCTCCCTATTCGCAATCTCAATGTTCAAAGAGTAAATTAATTCCTCTTTAGGCAAGTTTAAATTCTTATCAAAGTCATTGGATATAAATGAACAAGTAGCACCCGAATTAAATAATACATAAGCATTAATACTATTGACTGGAATGATACCTGACACCATATCCTTTGACTGCATAGCATCCTGCACAGTCATGTTGAATGTTCTAACGGTGGGTGGCTCGTCTGCGGTGGTCATGCAATAGTTAAAGTACTATCGATGTTGCCTCCAGCTGGCTTCTTTGGGCAATCACGAACCATGTGATCCTTTGACCCGCATGTATAGCATGCTCCCTTTTTTGGGTTAGGATAATTCGGTGCAATATGGCCTTCTTGACCACAGTTGAAACATACCCGTCTTCCTCTCAAGCACACTCCAGTGTGATTCTTCCCACATGTAGCACAAGCTTCAAATCTTCTCTTCTACTGACTTCCCTGTTGACCTCCAGCAGAAATATTATCATTCCATTTCCTCTTCTGGTTGTTGGCACCACTACCACCAGCTTTATTCTTAGTTTCATTCTTCTTCTTCTTCTTCAAATCTTGGTTGTATTTGGTCAAGGCATCGCTTTCACCTTCCGTGATGATCGCCTTTTCCAACACTGCAGCAAATGTGTTCGGCTGGAATATGGAGACTTTACTATACAACCAGGGCTTCAATCCATGTTCAAACCTTCTTGTCTTCCTCTCATCAGTACTGACCTGGTATGTTGCAAACCTTGCAATCTCATTGAACTTTGCGGTGTACTTCGGCACCGACATCGCTCCCTACTTCAGCTCCAAAAACTGAACCTCCATCTGGTTCTGCGAGCTTACTGGAAAATACATCTTAAAGAACATTTCTTTAAATCTTTCCTATGCGATAACACCTTCCCCTCCTCAAGCCTTGTTAGCTTGCCACCAGTAGCTAGCTTCTGACTTCAGCATAAACGTAGCGAAAGCCATCTTCTGGTCGTCGTTGATTCTGGCCACATCAAAGACCTTTTCCATTTCCATCACCCACGTCTGAGCCTCACTCGGATTCATAGATCCCTTGAATTCCGGCGGTCCTACCGCTTTGAACTCCTTGAACGTCGCAGCTTGAACGTCGCAGCTTGAACTTACGGCTGATTCGCAAGCGTTCCCATAAGTAAATTCACCAGTTGCTGAACTGGATTGGCATTCGCCTCATCGTTGTTATTATTTGTAGAACCCTCTTGTTGTTGTCGTACTGGTCTTCTTCTAGGAGGCATCTTTCTGTTCAGATATACGCTTATTAGATCCCTACTCATCTCTTATATATTTAAGTTCAAACTTAAACATTTAAAATAAATTCACACTTAAACACATATCACTTCAATAAACTTTGATATTTTATTCATTCATAGTTTTTAAAATATAGAATAGATAGCATCTCTGCTATTTACATCATCTTTCCTGAACTGAAACATGTTGCAGGATTACATCATCATCTTATCCCATTATTATCACAATTTCTAGGACTTACATTTATTTAATACATAACAACCACATAGTTTATTACTCTACTATCTAGGCATGTTAAGACGTCATACAGCCTCTCCACGTTCCTTTTTCACCACCCGAAACATTGTTCTATGATCCACCATATACCATGCTAAATCCTTGAACTGAGCTAGGTAATAGAAGACTCGATCCTGGGCCTTATCTATAGCCGAATGAAAAGCATAATCTGTCTCCTTTATCTTGGCCTTCTTCCCTTGAACCTCGTCTTCAGCACGATCTGCACGTTGAGTAGCCTTCAAGAAAGCATCGTCTGCTCTGGCATGCTTTGCTACCTCCTCTTTCATGTCGCTATTCATTTTCTCAAGCTCAGCTACTGCATCATATCTCTCACCCCCTATGTGAACTAGATCCCACTCCACGTTTCCAAGACACTCGTACAGATCTTGAATCGTCTCCTCCTTCTGCTGTATGGTGGTCTGACGCACATCCACCAGTTTCTCTAGCTCCCCGACTCTACCCTGCAGCACGATGTTGCTGTCATAAACCTCCTCGTACATCACAGCGCTGATAGAGTTAGGTGGAAACTCCTCTTTAGGATCCTCCTCCTCTTTCTCTAACTCATCCTCATCATCTCGGTCAAAGACTGGCTCATGCTCCCATTACAGTGATCAGTGGAGATGGCTCTCTCTGAACCAACTGCTCCCAGACAGTATGGATGACCCGGGGATCCTCATCCCTAGGCATCTGAGGTAACTCCTCCTTAGCCTGACTGGACTCTCCAACAATCGTCATCCTGACAACAAAATTTTAAGGTTTAATTATTACGTGATACCGTTCGATACTCTTCGATACTCTCGAGTACATAAACATAAGCACATAGCACATAAGGTGGTTTATTATCTTAACTATCATATCTATATTTTCGATCTCCTATAAGACTACTACCTAAGGTTTCCCCACCAAAGGTTCATAACCTAAAGCTCTGATACCAACTTGTGACACCCCCAAATTCGGGTACTTTATTTCCACAGGATTTGGTGTTCACTATCTAAATAAAACATAACTAGCTGCCCATGAATAAGGAATGCAAAATAATTACAACCTTAATAATAAAAATCTTCCTTATAAAAGGATTACATCAATGTCATAAAACATTCCCAGTTTTCTAACCTTAAACTATAATCATAAAGTGAGGAAATAAAACATCATATAACAATAAAAGTCTTATTACAAAACCACATAATAAATATGAACAAGTCTTCGTTACTTGTTCATATTGCCTTTGCCCTTACTAGTTGACGGCTCATCAATCTTCTCAACTTTGGCTGCAATGGTTATATATGTAAGAGTGAGCAAACAAAAGCTCACTTGGAATAATAATCAATAAGGATAACATGTCAATGAATATAGTTCAATTGAATTAAATAACATTTTCTATCAATAATAATTTAGCGTTGAATACAAGAATTAGAATTCATCTGAGGGTCACAAAACCTTGAACTATGTCCCATGTTATAAGTATTTCTACTTAAACCTTTAACATCGTTAGACTATATGGACCTTTAACTCGTACTTAGGGGGATCAGCCCTTCGTACCATATATTGTGCACAAACATCTTAACGATTTCACATGATAATCCCCTATAATAGGGTTGTTCATCTCAATTATAATTTACGAGTGCGCACCAAAGAAAGTTTGGTTTGGATTAGCTAAAAGGGTAATTTAGAGTTCAACTATCATCAACTAAAGAGTAGTTGAATCAAACTTACAGTAATTTAAGAGTTCGATAACAAAAGATTTATGGAATAACTATGAGTCACAACAATAGACATTATACTTAACAGATATGCTTTAGAAGTAAACTTAAAGCATTTGAAAGATATAATAAAACCTTGCTTGAACAATTAAGTCAAGGTTACATTATTTTCAATAAGAAAATTAAATAAGATACTTGCTTAATATAGAATTAAAGAACTTACGTATTCGACAATAATAAAGAATAAAATAATTTACTCAATTAAAAAGTAAGAATTAGGAAACTTGCCTCGTGCGTAAGCTAACAAATATTAACTCGTTCCACAATTATCTTATGTACACGTTATTAACAATAGCAACACAAATTAGTTACCATATAGCTATATCACATCACTAGTTAACCAATCCAAGTTAACTCTCAACTCTTAAATCATTAGTTAGTTCATAACATGATCGAACCACAATTACTATTATTATCCATGTCAAACTTAAACGTGTTAATCAATTAACCAAGTCATAATTTAAAATCAAAAATCTCATATTTAAAAATATGATTACATACTGTCCAATCAACATATAATTTTATCCACATACTTTTATAATCATTAAATTAACGTTCTCAAAGAATTGTACACTTAGATAAAACTTTCTGTCTAAACTGCATAGGCGGCGCTGCAGCGCCACGTAATGAACTGCAGCGGGCGCTGCAGCGCCGTGCCACATCATCATGGCTCTGCAGAACTGGACATGGCGCTGCAGCGCTCCAGTTAGCACTCTGAACTTACGCTGCGATGCCGTGCCACGTCACCAGATACTGCTGTGGCGCTGCACGCCCTGTTTACTCACAGAACAGGCGTTACGGCGCCACGACACAGTGGGACGCAGACAACCTCACGAACAGTGTAGGAAAAGCTAATTTGGCTTATTAACTTCGATCAAGCATAACTTTTAACTCACATAATTCATATAAAACTTTACATAAACATAAATTTATACTTCTAGCATGATTTAACGCATATAAACATCATAACAATTGATTAAAAACCTTTTAATTCCATGAATTTGAAGAAAACTTCATTGTTAAGTGTTCTTGACAAAAATAAACACTGTGACTTTGTTTTTAAACCAAATCACTTAATTCAAATCATGTTATTTTTGTTTCTTAACATATTATCACAATATATAATCAATTTACATAACATAGAATGAATTAGACATCAATTTTAATATCAAAGAAGCCATTTTTCAAAATACTTCATTGTAAATTACTATGAACATGATTTATTCATGTTCATTATATTTACATGATTTAAACAGTTTAAATACTCACACAAATCATATATAACAGTTTATATATACAATTTAACATACATGAATCATATTACATAATTATCATGAAAAATTTCCAACATACAGAAGTAAAAATATATTTTTCATGAAGAATAAGGAAGAACATAAAATAGTAATTATAGAGTTAGATTATTACCTTTGATTAGCTTTAAAAGAAGATGGTGATGGACTCTTGTTTTTGATTTCACAGAGAATTCTCTTTCTTCTTTCTTTTCTTCCTTCTCTCTTTTCTCTCTAGCTCTCTGTTCTTTCTTCTAACTCTAACTCACGTAATAACAATACTAATATACATATAATACATAATATAAAAACTGATAGAAACATAATCCCTCTATTAATTATATATCAGTTACATGTTTTTGAAAATCAAAAACCACTAAGGCTTGTTTGGCAAAAACTGAATTAAAATAGAATTTTAAAAGCTAAGGGCCTTGTTTGGTAAAACTAAATTAAAACCCTTTTAATTTATTTTAATAACTCATTTAATGCATAGTTTAAATGTCACACTTTATTTAATTAAATTCAAATATTCCAATTTAATTAAATTAAAGCTAACATCAATTTATTAAATACAATTGCCACATATTTAAATTACTACAAAATTATAATTTATTTATTAATCATCATTCCATGTAACAAATTAGTAAATCTCTAATTTAATTATTAAATTAAATTAGACATTACTATAATTACTCATTAAATCACCACAACCAAATTACCACATAATAATTCATCTGATTTAATTATCTCAATTAAATTAGAACTTCAATCACAAAATTATTAAACATCAATTTAATTAATATACACTTAATTAAATTACTACACCACATAATCACATTAATTATTTATTTAACTCAAAACATAAATCAACTAAAATATTTATTTACTTCAATAAATATCAAAATTAAAATACAAAATTTTTGTTTGTTACAGTCGCCATACTCTCTTTTAAGTCCATAACTGAGTTTTACTTTATCTAGAGCACTTTCTAGCATGCTGGAGCATAATAACATTTTGTATAACACACAAACTTAAGACTTTGATAGCTCTAAACCAAGATGGTGCTCCCTTTGATGACACCAATCTTGTGCCGAAGAAGAGATAACCGTTGGCGAGAGAGAGGACTGGTGAGTGCATCGACAAGCTGATCAGCAGTGGCTGTGACGCCCCCAAATTCGAGTACCTTCAAACCCAAGACATGATGCTACAAGGTGCTACAATCTACTCATACATTCAATTGAGGACATCAATAACAATGCATAAGTTTACTAATTATTACATTCTATTAATCCCTTCCCAAGTATTCGTAGCCAATACATTGTTATGTGTCATAATATCAGTAAATACAATACTAATACTAATGCTATTACAAAGGTCACTACTTGTCCAACTTGGACTTGCCTTTCTCTTTACCGGATCATTTAGTCCGTTCGTTCTTAGCTGAAATCATTTAATTTTAAGCAAGAATGAGTATAAACAGCTCAACAAGTTAAACCATATATCTAGAAACCACAAAATCAAGAATTATATATCTTGGTCTTCAATAACTGTACAATAGTTATGAAGTACTTAAGAATAATCAAATTATCATTTTGATTCTTTTAAAACCATTCCCAAAGACTTTATAGCCTCTTTGGAATCCATCATGGTCAACGACCATGAACCATTATTTAGTTCTCATTCATGAAAGGAATAACCCGGCACGAAGACCGTAAGTTCGATATAGCTTACGAGCACATCCAGGTGATCAGCCTGTAATAATCTATGTTGATCAACACTCATACATTAAACGTGTTTACATTTAATTGGTGGCAACCTCACGTGCCTGTCGAATTAACAATGTTTAAAACCTTTGTTTTATTTCATAATCAGGTTTACCTGAGAATCCGTACCACTCAGTTGGCATAGGATCACAACATTGTATGTATTTTGAAAAGATTTATGGAAAAACCCACCAAAATATGCTAAGTCTCAGTCTAGCCGAATCAAATGGCATCGACTATTCAAGAACATTTCATGCATAAGCAATTATGCATAATGACCTCTTGTCCAACCATAACGTATAGACAAGGGTTTAGCAAAACTCGCATTCATAATAAAGTATGAACGAAGTTAGGAAACTTGCATAACACAATATTAATGCAAGAGTTAGAAAACTTGCCTTTGCGTCTCTTAATCTTTATACATAGTCTACTTGGTCTTTACAACGTCTACAAAGCATAACATAGAGCATACCAATGAGAAAACATATTTGATATACAATGTGTTTGCCTAACTCCTTATTCTTGTATAACTAAATCGAATTGTTAAACTAATAACATTCGTTCAAGTTATTTAACGTTATTACGGCTTATTAACATTCCTATGTTATATACCGAACTCTCATTTATCATCACTAATCATGATGATAATGAGACTTCACTTGTTCCTTAACTTAATCTTGGTTTATGATTTCCAATCTTAAGTTTAACTACGTTTAGTTAACGTTTAATGATCATAAACCCTTGGTTAAACATGTTGTTTAAAGGTTTACATTCATGTTCATTCATTACTTACTAACACTTTACTACTTATGGAAAAAGTTGAGTAAACATTTCATTTGGTCAACAATTTTTTTCTTGGACAATGTGGGCTGCGCTCCATTTCCCTTGCAAACAGCGCGATCAGCGCTACCTATGCAAGGAACCTGATTCGGAACGACGGGCCAACGCTGTTTAAGGCGCGGCCAGCGCTGCACTTGTGCTGCAGAAAAATTTCCTAAGTCTTGAAAATTCTAAAATTCCCGAGCTCGTAACGTGATCGTTATAACTCGGAATTGGCTCGTTCCAAAGCCCATAGTTCACAAATGATATGCTCTATTATCCTATTAAGTCAAAATTCGATTCTGAATCCGTCGGCGAGAAATTCACCGATTAGTCCATTTTTACATTTTCGTTAAACGTTCGTGAACGTTCGACGCTCAATTCTTCGTTTTAAGTCAGAATTGGTTCGTTCTTGTTCTCGCAAGTTTTATTTACCTAATTACACGTGTTGCAATCGAAAACCATCATTTTCAATGCACACGGCGACTTTTGACTTCTAATCCGAGAAATTTACATTTTCGACGATTATTGTGACACCCCCAAATCCGGTATCTTAATTTTTACAGGATTTGGTGTTCACTGTTCCAATATCATACAACTATCTACCCATAAATAATGAAATTCATTTATTAGATAAATAAATCATCATCTTACATCATCTGAAATAAAAGTACATCATAAATCCCCGGTTATACTTAACCTTAAATATCTGTTGCGGAAACGTAAATAAATAAGTCTTAAATCATCATACATAAATCTTAAACTTTAACATTATTCATGACAACACAAATCTTCATCACTTGTTAGCTTTTCCTTTGCCCTTGCTACTAGAAGGTACATCACTTCGTTCATTATTAGCTGCAATGTTATTATGCAAGAGTGAGCACGGATGCCCGCAAGTATAAAAATATGACAGAATAATAACATGCGAGTGAAAGAATTCTGAATAACAGAAAGCTCAACATTTGAATCAAGAATATTAACCAAGAGTCAAATTACTTCTCAACTTTTGAATCAAGAATATTAATCAAGAGTCAAATTACTTCTGAGGGTCATTAAGACCTTGAACTGAGTCTTAGGTTGTCAAGTATATTAACCTTTCCAACCTTTAACAGTCACAAGACTATAGACTTTACTTCTCGTACTTAGGGAGATCAGCCCTTCGTACTGATACTGTGCACATTATCTTAACGCTTAAAGCATCTTCATTAATCCCCTACATTAGGGTTGTTCATCTCAATTTGACATCAGAATCCGTACCAAATAAAGTTGGTTTGGATAATTCAATAAATGATATTCATATTGAATATTAACTTCTCAAGGTATACAATCGAATAAGTATTGTACACTTAAATGATACTTTTAAAAGAATCATGGCATCTCATGTGAAATTCTAAACTTGGATATTCAAGAGTAAGAATTTTCTCAACAATAGTAATTAAGCATAGCAATTGTTTAATTAAAAGAGTTTAGTTTAGGAAACTTGCCCAACAATAATAATAAGTTAGGGATAGAAAACTTGCTCAATTTAAAGAGTATAGTTAGGAAACTTGCTCAAATATAAAGATTTGAGTTTAGGAAACTTGCCTCGTGCGTAAGCTACAATTATTACTCACTTCTTTAATTACTCTTACCTATCAATACATTCACAATATCAATTAATCACAAGTTCGATATGATTATTGATTTACAATAGTATTCTTCAAACTCATTATTAGGTTTTCAAATAATGGTTTACGTTGATTAATTAACTTGTTAATTAATCACGTAACTTAAGTTATTAACTTGTATTAATAACTCATTACATACATAACATGTCTTCATGTTAATTAGATTTAAAATAATGTCTTAATGTTTATAACACATTATTTAACCTTTATAAATAATAGTTTACGTCACGTAATTAATTTATTAATTAATCACATAACATAAATTATTAAACTCATTTCAACATTTTATCATATTTATACAACATGTGTTCATGTTCATTAGACTCAAAACACATTTCACAAATTTTCAACACTTAGCAATTTTTTTCAAAAATTCAGGCCTGGCGCGGCCGCGCGGCTGCGTTTTTCCAAAATTTCCAGTTCGCGAAGAACACTGAAATTCGGCCATTTTCTCCAATTTTACCCTAATACACTGATTTATAGTGTTACCCATGAAGTATAAACTTCACAAGAACATTATATATCACTTATAACATGTTCTTAATCATTTCAAGTCATATAATTACATAATTTAAAACCATCAATTTCACTGTTCTTCATAAATTTTATAAAATTTAATGAAAAATATAAAATCTAACATTACGGATTCGTTACTACATCGAATCCGTTCATTTTAATTCCATTCTCTTTGTTTAAACATATACACTTATAATCAAACGTCAATTTTAATCAAAACATATGATTACAACATGTATTTCACCCATATGGGTTATTAACCCATATTCAACACTCTGTATTTTTGAAAAATCCAACTCTTAACAAAATTTCTTGGTGTGATCAGTGTAAATCATACCTACATGATTCTACACATAATATCAACATATATGATTACATATATAAACATATCTTGGTTTAATTTTTCAAAATAATTATTAACAGAGAAAATTTGAACATATATTTAAATAAACTCTGTGATTTCCAAAAACCCAATTAAGGCCATCTTAAATAAAATTGATCCTTTTAAATCATGATTATATATTATAAAACACGTTATCATCACATACCCATATAGATAAAATTATATCATAACCCAATTGGGAAACCCAATTTCACAGAAAACTTAAAAGTACGTATTTAAGAAATCTTAATTTTGAAAACTTAAAAGAAGAATTACCCTTTAGTAGTGAAGATAAATCAAAGTTAATAACACAATGATCTCTCAATTCTTCCTTTTTCAATTTCTCCCAATCTCTTCCTCTTTTTCTCTCTGAATTTTTTTTCCTGATATTTCTAAGTGTTTCTCTGATAATGGATTAGAAAAACAACGTATACGTATTATAAATATTACCGTTGTAGACTAACTCCTCCTAAGGCCTTGTTTGGCTTGTTCCCTTATTCTTTTTCCATTTATTTTAATTAACTAGTTTAGTATATAGTTAATTGTAACACTTTAATTAATCAATCAATTTTATTTAAATCAATTAAATAAAATATAATAAATTTTACATTAAATTATATTGTCACATAATTAATATTTTTATTTATTAATTATGTTAATTCACTAATTCTTTAATTAATTATTAAATTAATTAAAGTAACATATGCTTATTTAATTAATTCAATTAATCAAATAAACTTAATTAATTAAATACTTTGAACTATTAAATCACTACACATTAATTTAATTAATGTAACACATATAATTAAATTAATCTACCACAAATTCATGAATTAATTATTTAACTCAATAATTAAATCATTAAAAATATTTATTTATTTCAATAAATATTCAAATATCTTTACAAAATTCTCGTTCGTCACATCTTTCCCCCCTTAAAAGGATTCTGTCCTCAGAATCGCTGTTCGATTAATAATTTCGTCCCATCACATTCTCATAACCAAAATATTTATTTATTTCAATAAATATTCAAAACAACTTTGCAAAACTCTCGTTTGTCACATCTTTCCCCCCTTAAAAGGATTCTGTCCCCAGAATCACGTTCACCTATTCAAGAAAATAAGTGTGGATAATTCTTCATCATATTCTCTTCGAGTTCCCACGTAGCTTCTTCAGCATTGTGGTTCCTCCAAATTACCTTAACAGAAGGTATTACTTTGTTCCTGAGAACTTGCTCTTTCCTGTCAACTATCTGAACAGGAACTTCTTGGTATGATAAATCTTTCTCAAATTGTAGGGGTTCATATTCTATCACATGTTTGTAATCGGGTTTATAACGTCGTAATACCGATACATGGAAAATGTTGTGGACATGCTCCAGCGCCGGAGGTAAAGCTACCTCATAGGCTACTTCTCCAATTCTTCGGAGTACCTCAAAGGGTCCAATGAACCTTGGGCTCAATTTTCCCTTCTTACCAAATCTGATCTTTCCCTTCCAAGGAGAGACCTTCAAAAATACAAAACTACCCGATTCAAACTCTACATTCTTGCGGTGTGGATCGGCGTATTTCTTCTACTTATCCTGAGCTGCTACTAATCTTGTCCGAATTACTTTAACTATTTCTGCCGTTTGTTGGACTAACTCTGGTCCTAGCAATTGTCTTTCACCAACTTCATCCCAGTACAGTGGAGTTCTGCACTTTCTACCGTACAACGCTTCGTAAGGCGGCATACCAATACTAGCGTGGTAACTATTATTATAACCAAATTCTACAAGCGGCAAATGATCATCCCAATTGCCTTTAAAATCCATTATGCATGCTCTAAGCATATCCTCTAATGTTTGGATTGTTCTTTCACTTTGCCCGTCAATCTGAGTGTGATAAGCGGTGCTCATCCTCAACTGTGTTCCCATGCATTCTTGTAGTCGCTTCCAGAAATTCGATGTGAAGCGCGGATCACGGTCAGAAATAATTGACACTGGCACCCCGTGCCTCGAAACAATCTCTTTTACATATAACTTCGCCAATTGTTCTAGGTTAAATCTGATTTTGATCGGAAGAAAGTGTGCGGATTTAGTTAATCGGTCGACGATAACCCATACTGCGTCATAGCCTTTCTGGGTCGTCGGAAGGCCAACAACAAAATCCATTGTAATATATTCCCATTTCCATTCTGGGATTTCTAAAGGTTGTAACAAACCACTTGGTCTTTGGTGTTCTGCCTTGACCCTTTGGCAAGTCAGACACTTGGCAACACAATCGGCAACGTCCCTCTTCAAATTTGGCCACCAAAAGTGTTGTCGTAAATCCTGATACATCTTGGTACTTTCGGGGTGAATGGAATACCTCGAACTATGAGCCTCGCTCAGAATGTCCTCCTTGATTTCTGGTATTGGCGGTACCCAAACTCTACTTTCAAATCTCAAAAATCCTTCGCTATCCGTTTTAAATCTAAGTTCAGTCCCTTCAGATATCTTTTTCTTTACTTCCTCACATTCCTTATCCAGGATTTGTGCTTCCTTAATCTTATCCAATAAAGTTGTACCAGCTTGCATTTGGAACAGTTTCTCGTCAGTCTCCATTGGACATCCTACTTCCAATTCCAGCTTTTCCATTGCTGAAATCAATTCTTCCTGTGCTGTCAGCATCATCAACTTTTCTCGACCCTTTCTGCTTAAGGCGTCGGCTACAACATTCGCTTTTCCTGGGTGGTATAAGATATCACAATCATAATCCTTTATTAACTCCAGCCACCTTCTTTGGCGCATATTCAAGTCTTTCTGTGTGAAAATATACTTCAGACTCTTATGGTCCGTATATATTTCACACTTTTCCCCATAGAGATAGTGTCTCCAAATCTTTAAAGCGAATACCACCGCAGCCAATTCCAAATCATGGGTTGGATATCCCTTCTCGTAATCTTTTAGTTGTCGTGACGCATACGCAATGACTCTGCCGTTTTGCATAAGCACACAGCCTAGCCCTTTATGCGACGCATCACTATATACCACAAAATTTCCTGTGTCATCCGGAAGGGACAACACAGGTGCTGTACTTAACCTTCTCTTAAGTTCTTGAAAACTTTCCTCACACTTCTCCGTCCAAACGAATTTCACAACTTTCCTAGTCAAATTCGTTAATGGAGTGGCGATCTTGGAAAAATCCTGAATAAATCTTCTATAGTAACCAGCTAATCCAAGAAAAATTCTTACTTCCGACGGTGTTTTCGGCTGATCCCAATTCATCACCGCTTCGACTTTGGAGGGATCCACCGAAATTCCGTCCTTATCAATCACATGTCCGAGAAATTGCACCCTTTCAATCCAGAATTCACACTTTGAGAATTTGGCATACAACTTCTCTCTTCTTAATACTTCTAACGTCAACTTCAAATGCTCAACATGTTCTTCCTTGGTCTTAGAATAGACCAATATATCATCAATAAAAACCACTACGAATTTGTCCAGAAACGGCTTGAACACTCCATTCATTAGGCCCATAAATGCTGCAGGCGCATTTGTTAGACCAAATGACATAACCAAAAATTCGTAGTGACTATATCGTGTCCTAAACGCTGTCTTTGGGACATCTTCGGGCTCACCTTCAACTGATGATAACCACTTCTCAGGTTATCTTCGAGAAATATCTCGCTCCTTTTAATTGATCAAACAGATCATCAATCCTTGGCAACGGATACCTATTCTTAATGGTAACCTTGTTCAATTCTCTATAGTCAATGCAGAGTCGCATCGTTCCATCCTTCTTCTTAACAAATAATACCGGCGCTCCCCACGGTGATACGCTCGGTTGAATATATTTCTTGTCCAACAGCTCTTGTAGCTGTACCATCAATTCCTTCATTTCTACCGGAGCCATCCGGTACGGTGCTTTCGATATTGGAGCCGTTCCTGGCACCAAATCGATAACAAAATCTACTTCCCTGTCAGGCGGAAGTCCTGACAGATCATCCGGGAAAACATCCACGAAGTCTCTTACGACTGGTATTTCTTCTAACTTTGAATTCTCTTTACGACTATCGACTATGTAGGCTAAATACCCCACACAGCCTTGTCTTAATAACTTCCTGGCCTGCATCATCGTCAGACAACTCGCTTGTCTAGGCGATTTGCTGCCATAAAACACAACCTTTGATGGAGTCATAAGGTTAATACATTTCTTCTGGCAATCAATTACGGCTCCATAATTGAATAGCCAATCCATTCCCAGGATAACGTCAAATTCCCCAAGTTTAATCGGGATAAGATCTACATTCATAACGTTACCCTTAATATCCACTCTACAGTTCTTGTGTATATACTTAACAGGAATTACTTCCTTGTTCGCAATCTCTATGTTCATAGGGATTTCTAATTCGTCTTTAAGCAATTCTAAATTCTTTGCAAAGTCATCGGATATAAATGAACAAGTAGCACCCGAATCAAATAAAACATAAGCATTGACTTTATTGATCGGAATGATACCTGACACCACATCACGAGACTGCACAGCGTCTTGTACGGTCATGTTAAATGTCCTTGCAGTTGGTCGGTTTGTTGAAGTCGGTCCGGTAATGGTAAGAGGATTTCCACTATTATTTCCCTTATGTCCACCTGACCCTGCCCCTCCAGATGCCTTCTTTGGACAGTCTCTAGCCAAGTGATCCTTTGACCCACATGTGTAGCAGGCGCTCTTCTTAGGGTTAGGGCAGTTAGGTGCTATGTGGCCTTCCTGATCACAGTTGTAACAAACTCTTTTTCCTTTCATGCAGACTCCCAAGTGAGTCTTCCCACAGGTTGGGCATGGTTCTAACTTTTTCTTCTGACTACCTTGCTGACTTACAGACGACGGGTTGTCATTCCATTTTCGTTTATGATTATTAATTCCCCCTGTGTGATTGCCACTAGCCTTATTGTTTCCTTCACTATCATTCTTCTTCTTCTTTGATCCTGATTGTACTTAGACACCGCTTCGCTTCCACCTTCAGCGAGAATTGCCTTCTCCAGAACTCCAGCAAAAGTGTTCAATTGAAACATCGACACCTTGCTATACAACCAGGGTTTCAGTCCCTATTCAAAACGCCTAGCCTTTCTTTCGTCAGTATGCACCTGATATTGGGCAAACCTAGACAATTCGTTAAACTTTGCCGCGTAGTCGGGCACAGACATATTCCCCTGCTTCAACTCCAGAAACTGCACCTCCATTTGATTCTGGGAGCTGGTCGGGAAATACATCTCGAAAAACATTTCTTTAAACCTTTCCCAGGTTATTACACCTTCTCCTCCCCTGATCTTATTTGCCTGCCACCAATAGCTGGCTTCTAATTTTAACATAAATGTCGCGTAGGCGGTCTTCTGGTCCTCCTTAACTCGGGCGACTTCAAAAATTTTCTCCATTTCCATAACCCAAGTCTGAGCTTCTATCGGGTTCGTGGAACCCTTAAAATCTGGCGGTCCCACTGCCTTAAAGTCTTTAAATGAGGTGTTTGGTGGAGCTTGAGGCTGATTGTTCATCGCTCCAGCCAACAGATTTACCAACTGCTGAACGGGGTTCGCATTGGCATCATTGTTGTTATTGGTTGACCCCTCTTGGGCTTGTCGATAATTTTGTCTCCTTCTTGGCGGCATATTTCTGTTAAGAATATATGCTCATTAGATCTTTATTAAATCACTTAAATATTTAAGAATTAACTCAAATATTTAACATAACCACTTTAACTTCTTTTTTTTCAAATAACCTTTGATATTTTATTTAAATCAAAAGTTTTAAACATAGTACTATAGCATCTCTGCCATTTACTTCAACTATCCCAAGATAAAGAATCTTCAGGATTTAGTTTCTCAAAATATTCCTTTGTTTTTAATCACATCGGAATTTACATTAACT
This sequence comes from Panax stipuleanatus, assembly GCA_020205555.1. NCBI lineage: Eukaryota > Viridiplantae > Streptophyta > Magnoliopsida > Apiales > Araliaceae > Panax > Panax stipuleanatus. Next base: position 89,774,410 of record CM035125.1, on the reverse strand, counting down.
AGTCCAAAGAGTATCACATAATGTTAAATACTTTAACATATTCACCTAACCCATATCATCTTAAACAACTTTATTATTTTATTAAAACCAAAAGCTTTTAATACAATACGATAGCATTTCTGCCATTTACATCAACTATCCTGAAATAAAGTTTCTATAGGATTTACATTATCACAATATTCCTTTGTTTATAATCAAATTGGAATTTACATTATTTACGATTATTTAAACATTAACAATATCATATTATCCTATCACGGCCTACTAAGGCGTCGGACAGCTTCACTACGTTCCTCCTCTATAATGCGGGACATAGTCCTGCGATCTAACATATACCCAGGCAGTCCCTCGAACTGAATTGGATATCTCATAACTCGGTCCTGGGCATCATCCATTGCCCTCAGAAACGTGTAGCACGTCTCTGCAACCTTAACTCTCTTCGCACGCGCATCATCCTCTGCCAGATCTGCACGTCGTGCATTTCTCACCCAAGCTTCTTCCACTATGGCTAGTCTTTCAGATTTCTCTTTCAACTCATTCTTTAACTTTTCTATCTCCTCTGTCTTCTGCTCAGTTTGGCCCTTCTCATGAACCAAATCCCACTCCACATTGCCAAGACGGGTGTGGAGTGTCTCAATCTCACCACCCTGAGCAACTGACTGCTCCCTCAACTCCTGAATTATATCTCGTAACTCTACGTTGTGATCATATAATAAATCATACATATCAGCACTGACAGAGTTCGGTGGGAACTCCTCAAGATCTTCCTCCTCCTCTTCTTCTTCAGGGTCTTCTTCTTCCTCCTCCTCGGCTGCCTCAGCCGGGATCTCAACCTCCTCAGGGTCCTCCTCTGAGTAAATCTCTGGCTCATGCTCCTGACCAAAATCTGGAATCACAGGAGATGGCTCTGGCTGTACTAACTGCTCCCAGACAGTGTGTATGTCCCGGGGCTCCTCATCTCTAGTCTCTAGGGGTACAACATCCCTGGACTGACTAGCTCCTCCAGTATCTGACATCCTGACAAAATAAGTTTTAAGTCTTAGTTTTTACGTGATGTTAATCAATACTCTAACAAGTATGAACACATAAGCACATAGCACATAAGGTAATTTTATTATCTTTCTTAGAACTCAAATCAGAGTTGTCATTACTATCTTCATGAAGGCTACTATCCTAAGGTTTTCCCCCCACCTAAGGTTCATAACCTACGGCTTTGATACCAACTTGTGACACCCCCAAATCCGGTATCTTAATTTTTACAGGATTTGGTGTTCACTGTTCCAATATCATACAACTATCTACCCATAAATAACGAAATTCATTTATTAGATAAATAAATCATCATCTTACATCATCTGAAATAAAAGTACATCATAAATCCCAGGTTATACTTAACCTTAAATATCTGTTGCGAAAACGTAAATAAATAAGTCTTAAATCATCACACATAAATCTTAAACTTTAACATTATTCATGACAACACAAATCTTCATCACTTGTTAGCTTTTCCTTTGCCCTTGCTACTAGAAGGTACATCACTTCGTTCATTATTAGCTGCAATGTTATTATGCAAGAGTGAGCACGGATGCCCGCAAGTATAAAAATATGACAGAGTAATAACATGCGAGTGAAAGAATTCTGAATAACAGAAAGCTCAACATTTGAATCAAGAATATTAACCAAGAGTCAAATTATTTCTCAACTTTTGAATCAAGAATATTAATCAAGAGTCAAATTACTTCTGAGGGTCATTAAGACCTTGAACCGAGTCTTAGGTTGTCAAGTATATTAACCTTTCCAACCTTTAACAGTCACAAGACTATAGACTTTACTTCTCGTACTTAGGGAGATCAGCCCTTCGTACTGATACTGTGCACATTATCTTAACGCTTAAAGCATCTTCATTAATCCCCTACATTAGGGTTGTTCATCTCAATTTGACATCAGAATCCGTACCAAATAAAGTTGGTTTGGATAATTCAATAAATGATATTCATATTGAATATTAATTTCTCAAGGTATACAATCGAATAAGTATTGTACACTTAAATGATACTTTTAAAAGAATCATGGCATCTCATGTGAAATTCTAAACTTGGATATTCAAGAGTAAGAATTTTCTCAACAATAGTAATTAAGCATAGCAATTGCTTAATTAAAAGAGTTTAGTTTAGGAAACTTGCCCAACAATAATAATAAGTTAGGGATAGAAAACTTGCTCAATTTAAAGAGTATAGTTAGGAAACTTGCTCAAATATAAAGATTTGAGTTTAGGAAACTTGCCTCGTGCGCAAGCTACAATTATTACTCACTTCTTTAATTACTCTTACCTATCAATACATTCACAATATCAATTAATCACAAGTTCGATATGATTATTGATTTACAATAGTATTCTTCAAACTCATTATTAGGTTTTCAAATAATGGTTTACGTTGATTAATTAACTTGTTAATTAATCACGTAACTTAAGTTATTAACTTGTATTAATAACTCATTACATACATAACATGTCTTCATGTTAATTAGATTTAAAATAATGTCTTAATGTTTATAACACATTATTTAACCTTTATAAATAATAGTTTAAGTCACGTAATTAATTTATTAATTAATCACATAACATAAATTATTAAACTCATTTCAACATTTTATCATATTTATACAACATGTGTTCATGTTCATTAGACTCAAAACACATTTCACAAATTTTCAACACTTAGCAATTTTTTTCAAAAATTCAGGCGTGGCGCGGCCGCGCGGCTGCGTTTTTTCAAAATTTCCAGTTCGCGAAGAACACTGAAATTCGGCCATTTTCTCCAATTTTACCCTAATACACTGATTTATAGTGTTACCCATGAAGTATAAACTTCACAAGAACATTATATATCACTTATAACATGTTCTTAATCATTTCAAGTCATATAATTACATAATTTAAAACCATCAATTTCACTGTTCTTCATAAATTTTAATGAAAAATTTAAAATCTAACATTACGGATTCGTTACTACATCGAATCCGTTCATTTTAATTCCATTCTCTTTGTTTAAACATATACACTTATAATCAAACGTCAATTTTAATCAAAACATATGATTACAACATGTATTTCACCCATATGGGTTATTAACCCATATTCAACACTCTGTATTTTTGAAAAATCCAACTCTTAACAAAATTTCTTGGTGTGATCAGTGTAAATCATACCTACATGATTCTACACATAATATCAACATATATGATTACATATATAAACATATCTTGGTTTAATTTTTCAAAATAATTATTAACAGAGAAAATTTGAACATATATTTAAATAAACTCTGTGATTTCCAAAAACCCAATTAAGGCCATCTTAAATAAAATTGATCCTTTTAAATCATGATTATATATTATAAAACACGTTATCATCACATACCCATATAGATAAAATTATATCGTAACCCAATTGGGAAACCCAATTTCACAGAAAACTTAAAAGTACGTATTTAAGAAATCTTAATTTTGAAAACTTAAAAGAAGAATTACCCTTTAGTAGTGAAGATAAATCAAAGTTAATAACACAATGATCTCTCAATTCTTCCTTTTTCAATTTCTCCCAATCTCTTCCTCTTTTTCTCTCTGAATTTTTTTCCTGATATTTCTAAGTGTTTCTCTGATAATGGATTAGAAAAACAACGTATACGTATTATAAATATTACCGTTGTAGACTAACTCCTCCTAAGGCCTTGTTTGGCTTGTTCCCTTATTCTTTTTCCATTTATTTTAATTAACTAGTTTAGTATATAGTTAATTGTAACACTTTAATTAATCAATCAATTTTATTTAAATCAATTAAATATAATATAATAAATTTTACATTAAATTATATTGTCACATAATTAATATTTTTATTTATTAATTATGTTAATTCACTAATTCTTTAATTAATTATTAAATTAATTAAAGTAACATATGCTTATTTAATTAATTCAATTAATCAAATAAACTTAATTAATTAAATACTTTGAACTATTAAATCACTACACATTAATTTAATTAATGTAACACATATAATTAAATTAATCTACCACAAATTCATGAATTAATTATTTAACTCAATAATTAAATCATTAAAAATATTTATTTATTTCAATAAATATTCAAATATCTTTACAAAATTCTCGTTCGTCACAATTATCGTCTAATCGCGTAACTTTCGTCGAATCTTCGTTCTTCATTATTACTAGTTCAAATCAATTGGAATCAATCCAATGGTTGATTATTACTAATTCTAATCATTCAAAACATTTAAGTTTTGATGGTTTAACATTCTCATTAGTCCATTTCTTATGAATTCATTAAGTTCTTCAATAGTCCTTCATCAATTCTTATTATCTCATCATGCATGACTTGTTAAGGTTCTTAGGTGCTCATTAAGCCATCCTTATAACTTCTTAGGGTTCAAACTTCCTCTAACACTTCTCTATCAAAACTTAGTAGAAAAAAAAAGATGTTTATATATTTCTTAGGTTATACCTTTCTTGTTCTTGGTTTGATTGAGTATTAAAACTCAAAGTCTTTCTTCTTCTTGGATGATGGAACTCTTAGCAAGTATCAAGCTAGCTCATTATCTCTCTCTTTAGATGTTGGTAGAAATTCTCAAACAACAAAATGGCTAGCATTTGCTCTCTATTTATAGAATTGGCAAAAGTTGGGGTAGGATGGTAATTTAGGCCCAACCTCCTCTACTATTCCCACCTCCTCCACTTTCTTTCCCACCAAGTTAAAACCCATGTGCTAGCACATGGCCAACCATGTCTCCCCTTGTGCTCTCCCATGTCCCCCCATGTGTCAACATGGGTAGTGGGTCGACCCACGGGTCATCTAATTAATTTTTAATCAAAATCAATTCCAATTGAATCCATTTCAATGTATTTACTCCATATAAAATTTGTATTATACGTCATATAATTCTCGTACGCTCTCTATATTATTCTTGCATAATACCTCGTACTATACGCGTATTATTACCGTATAATAATCATATATTATTATACGCAAACCATGATTCTTTGATTTTCACTTTTAGTAACGCTTAGGCTCTAAGTCTATACGCGAAAACTTCGTGAGCCATAAACAAATTATTATTACATAATCCACCTTGCCTTGAAATCCTATCATTACGCGTTTCTCGGAATTTTAAAATAAATTCCTGAGCAAAAATGGATGAATAGTAATTTTCGTACTTTTTCTCCCGAGAAAACTTCTCTCGGCTAACTTGACTTTTCACGGTATATTACCGCCAAATCTTTCTACAGAATGTCATTCTGACATTCTGAACTCTCAAAATGGCCTAGGGTCTCAAACCCTAACCCTTAGGGTTACACCCTGACCCTTAGGGTTGAATAGTGCCTATTTCATCTTTTCCAAAAATATTTTTATTCTCGAAAATCTTTTATTTTTGTCTTATAAATTCATATCAATTATTCATAGTACATAGCCAGAATCCTACTCATTTCTGCATTCTATAGGTCATAAAATGACCTACAATTACCTTACTCAGTTTAATAAACAAATAAGCAAATTTTATTCACTAATTCAAATAAGAATTCATTTACATAAACGCTTGATTTTCTCGGGCGTTACATTCTCCCCTTCTTATAAGAATTCTGTCCCCAGAATTATAATACAAGTTAATCAAACAAATAAGGATAAGCCTTCCTCATCTTGTCCTCGAGTTCCCACGTTGCTTCTTCGGCATTGTGGTTCCTCCATATCACCTTCACCGAAGGTATAATTTTGCTTCTCAACACTTGTTCTTTCCTATCAATGACTTGAATAGGAATCTCCTCATAGGTTAAGTCTTTCTCGACTTGAATTGGTTCATACTTGATTACGTGCTTGTAATCCGGCTTATGGGGACGTAATACCGAAACGTGAAACACGTTATGGATATGCCCCAACTCTGGAGGTAATGCTATTGCATATGCTACCTCTCCTATCCTCCTCAAGATTTCAAACTGTCCTATGAACCTAGGGCTTAATTTCCCCTTTTTCCCAAAGCGTATCTTCCCCTTCCAAGGTGACACCTTCAGGAATGCATACGAACTGACTTTAAACTCTCTGTTTTTCTAATGTGGATCGGCATACTTCTTATGTCTGTCCTGAGCTGCTACTAGCCGTGTTCGTATCAACTTAACTACTTCTGCCAATTGTTGTACCATCTCAGGTCCTAACATTGGACTCTCTCCCACTTTATCCCAGCAAAGTGGCATTTGACACTTCCGTCCATATAACGCTTCGTAAGGCGGCATGCCTATACTAGCGTGCTAACTGTTGTTGTAGGCAAACTTTACTAACCTTAGATGATCGTCCCAACTTCCTTTGAAATCCATAACACAAGACCTTAGCATGTCTTCTAGCGTTTGAATTGTTCTTTCACTTTGTCCATTTGTCTGTGGATGGTACGCACTGCTCAACCTCAGTTGTGTTCCCATCTGCTCTTGCAAACTTTTCCAGAAATTTGAAGTGAACCGCGGATCGCGATCGGACACAATCAAAACTGGCACTCCATGTCTTGAGACAATCTCTTTGACATAGAGCTTAGCTAACTGATCTAAATTGTATCTGACTCTTATCGGCAAGAAATGAGCCGACTTTGTTAATCGATCCACTATTACCCAAATAGCGTTGTATCCTTTCTGCGTAGTTAGAAGTCCTACCACAAAGTCCATCGTGATATGCTCCCATTTTTACTTCGGAATCTCCAATGATTGCAACAAACCACTGGGTCGTTGATGTTCGGCCTTAACTTTTTGATAAGTTAAGCACCTACTGACATACTCTGCTATCTCTCTCTTACTGTTTAACCACCAGAAATTTGTTCGAAGGTCTTTATACATCTTGGTACTACCAGGATGAATCGAGTACCTCAAATGATGCGCTTCGTCCATTATCTCCTCTTTTAACTCTGGCTCACATGGAACCCAAATTCTTCCTTCAAATCTCAATAATCCTTCGTTATCAAGACTGTATGCTTCCTCAGTACCATTTACAATCTTCTTCCTTATCCGCTTACACTCCTCAGTTCTGAGTTGCACTTCCTTAACCTTCTCCACTATTATGGGTTGAACTTCTGTCGCAAATAGCTTCTCCCCTTCTTCAATTGGACATCGCACCTCTAATTCCATTCTACCCATCTCTATTACCAACTCGTCTTGAGCGGATAACTTTGACAGCTTCTCCCGACCCTTTCTACTTAAGGCGTGGGCCACTACATTCGCCTTCCCTAGGTGATACAGGATTTCACAATCGTAATCCTTTATCAACTCCAGCCATATCCTTTGCCTCATATTCAACTCCTTCTGAGTGAAGATATACTTCAGACTTTTATGGTCTGTGTAGATCTCACACTTCTCTCCATATAGGTAATGCCTCCAAATATTTAAAGCAAAAACCACTGCGGTAAGTTCAAGGTCATGAGTAGGATAATTCCCCTCATACTCCTTCAACTACCTAGATGCATATGCAATGACCTTGCCATGCTGCATGAGCACGCACCCCAGTCCTTTATACGAAGCATCACTATACACTACAAAATTCCACGTCTCATCCGGTAAAGATAATACAGGGGCTTGACTCAACCTCTTCTTCAGCTCTTGAAAGTTATCTTCACACTTCTCTGTCCATACGTACGTCACCGTCTTTCTAGTTAAGTTGGTTAACGGAGTAGCTATCTTTGAGAAGTCCTGAATGAACCTCCGATAGTAACCCGCTAAACATAAGAAACTCCACAGCTTAGTCGGCGTTTTAAGTTGCTCTCAGTTAATCATAGCTTCCACCTTCGCTAGATCAACTGACACTCCTTCCTTGTCAATGACGTGCCCCAAAAACTATACCCTCTCTAACCAAAATTCACACTTCGTGAATTTCGCATACAACTTCTCTTTTCTTAGTGCCTCCAACACTAATCTTAAATGTTCAGCGTGATCCTTCGTCATCTTGGAATAGACTAGGATATCATCAATGAACACTATGACGAACTTGTCCAAATATTGTTTGAACACTCGGTTCATCATATCCATGATTGCGGCTGGCGTATTCGTCAACCCAAATGACATTACTAAGAACTCGTAATGGCCGTAACAAGTCCTAAATGCTGTCTTAGGTACATCCTCCGCCCTAACCTTCAACTGGTGATACCCTGTACGTAAATCTATCTTCGAAAAATATTTTTCCCCTCTCAACTGGTCAAAGAGATCATCGATCCTGGGCAATGGGTATTTATTCTTTATCGTTAATTTGTTCAACTCTCGGTAGTCGATACAAAGCCTCAACGATCCATCCTTCTTCTTTACAAACAATACCGGTGCTCCCCACGGAGAAACACTCGATTGAATGTACTTCTTGTCCAACAGTTATTGTAACTGAATCATCAACTCCTTTAATTCTACTGGCGCCATACGATATGGTGCCTTTGAAACTAGTGTCGTCCCTTGCGCAAGGTCTATAACAAATTCGGTCTCCCTATCGGGTGGAAGACCTAGCAAGTTACTCAGAAATACATCCGCATACTCATTGATAATAGGTATCTGTTCCAACGTTGCTCCCAATCTTTGGGTATCAACAACATGGCACAGGTAACCTTCACATCCTTTCTTTAACAATTTTCTGGCTTGCGTCATAGTTAGACAACAAGAGCGTCCCGGTGATTTACTACCGTAGAACACTACCTTGGGTTTCTTAGAAATCCGAAGGTTCACACTCTTATTTTGTCAATCTATCATTGCCCCATGGTTAACTAATCGGTCCATCCCGAGAATTACATTGAATTTCCTAATCTTATCAGTATAAAATCTACCGATAATTTGTTACCTGTAATATCCACACAACAACTCCTATGGACCGAATCCACAGGAATTACTTCATCGTTAGCTACCTTAATGTTTAAAGGTATTACAAGTTTTTTGGGGAGTAATTCTAATCGTTTAGCAAACTCACATGCTATAAACGAGCACGTTGCACCTGAATCAAACAATGCATATGCATTAATGTCGTTGACCGAAATGATACCTGCTACAACGTCGCTCGATGCTACCGCATCCTAGACCGTCATATTAAAAGTACGGGCAGTCGGTCTACCCTGTGGTACTGCGCCACCAATCGCCAACTTATTACCACTAGCTCCTTTCCCACCATCCGAACATTTCTTCGGACAGTTTCATGCCATGTGGTCCGTAGATCCACACACAAAACAACCACGACTCTTCTTTGGACTGGGACAGTTAGGCAAAATATGCCCCTCCTGTCCACAGTTATAACAAGCCGTTTTACCCTTGAGGCAGACTCCCAGATGAGTCTTACCGCAAGTCTTGCATGCCTCCATCTTCTTCTTGGGAAATTCCTATTTTACTCCTGTATTCTCGGAGCTGAAACCCTTCCTCTTATGGCCACTTCCTCTAGCTCCCTCAATCTTGACTGATACTTCAGTCTTAGCCTTATTCTTCTTCTCATTGTCGTATAAGGTCAACGCCTCACTACCACCGTTGGCGATAACTGCCTTCTCTAACACCGCTCCAAATGTAACACTTTGGAAAATCGATATTCGATTGTAGAGCCAGGGTTACAATCCTTACTCGAACCATCGTGCCTTCCGTAACTCTGTGTCCACTTGGTGTGGAGCAAATCTTGCCAGTTCATTAAACCTGGCTGCGTATTGGGATACCGTCATGTCCCCCTGCTTCAGTTCTAGGAACTGAATCTCCATTCTCCCCTACATGCTGGTAGGGAAGTAGTTCTCAAAGAATAACTACTTGAACCATTCCCACGTAACCACTTCTATTCCGGCCCTACCCTGGTTGGCTTCCCACCAATAGTTGGCCTCCCCCTTCATCATGTAAGTCACAAAAGAAGTCTTCTACGCCTCACCGACATTTGCAATAACAAATGCCTTCTCTATTTCCTTTATCTAAACTTGGGCTGCTATAGGGTCCGTAGTTCCATAGAACTCAGGCGAACCAATTAACTTAAATTCCTTGAAGGTAGTCCCCCGACCTAGCACACGATTAGTGCGTATGGTATCTCTTGTTTGATTGAGAGCCGTTGTGACAACCCGAATTTTCAAAAATTATTATAATAAGAATTTAATAAATAAAATTCTTATTACGAGATGTTTTGAGTTTGGATATGTGTTATATATGGTGAAGTATATAATGTGGTGTGAATATAGAAGATATATATAAATATATATATATATATATATATATATATATATGATGGAGGAATGAGGTTTAGTAGTTAATTTATTTTAACTATTAAAGAAAGAAAATAAAATTGTTTGAAAAGGGAAGTAAGTTAATTTAATTAAGTTGGAAGTTATATTATTGAATAATATAATTTGATTATATGTCTTGTGGCAATGAATTTATTATGAATTAAATCTCATAAATAATGTGAGTAATTCACTTAATTAAAATAGTGAATTTACTGTAAATATATTGTTTTAATAAGATGAGAAAGTAATACATATTACCTATAGACGTAAAATGTTAATGTATTACAATTGTAAATCTCGTGAATAGTTAAAATATTTATCGAATAAAATAAATATTTTAGTTGGAATAATTATGAAATTAAAATGAATATTTGATGGAAATCGTTACGGAATAATTTAATGAAAGCGTGATAATATTGATGGAAGGGAATATCCTAATTTAATTAAGTAATTAAATTAGAGATTTAGTAATTTGTTATATTGGCAAAATGGAAGTTATAATTATATTGAGGATTAATTTAATAATGGTTGTGACAAATAAAATATACGATAAGGAAGGAATTAAAATAAATTAAAAGGAGATTTGAAGGGGCTAGCCAAACATAGCTTTGTGGCTTTTGGATTTCCATGACCCCTAATTTAATTATATATTAATTAATATAATAAGTATTAGTTAATATACGTATTATATGTCAGTGTAATTTTACGTTGAGTCCTATTCTAAGCCTAAACTAAGAGAAGAAAAGAGAAAGGGAGAAAATAGAGAAGAGAATGGGAGAAAAAAAGAGAAGAACTCTCTGTGAGAAGGATTGGAGATTCAAAGAAGGAAGAAGAAGAAGATTTCTCATCCTCTAATCAAGTTTGAGAAGAATCGAAGGTATTACTCCAGTGTTAATACTCTAATTTATAGTTTCTCAAGTTCTTCATTTAGAAAGCTATTTTGGTTGGGTGAATTCAAGAGATGTTGTGTATATATATGTATATGTATATACATGGGTCTGTATAATCTGATATATAGCTTCTATAAATATTTGTAAGTAATCAAATTCATGTATTTATGTTAAAGAAGAGGACTTTGGGTTTTGATGGTAATATGTATATTTTGGCCTACTTTGAGGCTAAAATTGGCTAAGAAAGCTTGTAGTAATCTACAAATTGATGATGTATTATGATAGTACTCGAAAAAACAAAAACAACCCAAGTTGAACGAGTCAAAACGAATGTAAAACGAATTCGTAGTGATTGAATTCGCTAAATATATGTAAAACATGAAGAATTAGCATGAACACTGAATTGGAACCCTTAAAAGGAATTGTTAATGTTTTTGAAGTGTTATAATTATCAGATAGATGAGTAGTTCAGTGTTTCACGAATCCATAGAGTCGAAAATGGACTCAATCGGATGTGTATAGCTTGATTTATGAAGATGGGAAGGAGGAAAGGGTTAGAAAATTAGCCAGAACCACAAACTAGAAATAAAATTCGCATAGCACACTGCCAGGGGTGCAGCTATGCTGCCCTCAAGGTTATTTGGGGCACAGCTGCGCCGAGAACAGTGTCAGTCCGGGACTATTTTGACCTCCTGTGGTAAAACAGCCATAACTCTTTCATACGAACTCCGATTGAGAAGATTCAAGATGATTCAGAACGAGTACGAGTAGACCTACAACTTTTGTTCTTTACGTTTTTCAATTTGAGGTCAGTAGCAGGGGTCAAAATGGTCATCTTTGAGACTGATGTGTTTTCGAAGGCAATCGGGGGGCGTCTGGCATGCACGTATGCACATGTAATGCTCCCGACCATGTAAAATGATGTTCTAACTTCCATAACATGACTATTATGTATTATAATGATACTTAAAATTAACCATTGAGTATTAGACAATTCGTATGGGCGTGCTAAGCGTGCGCAAATGCGTGTCGTTTGGGCGTCCGAATAGGCAAGTTTGGCGTACGGACGTGCAAGCGTCGCAACGCCGTAACGAGTTTGTATAACCTTGTTTAATATTATGTTCCTAATAATAATGAAATATTATAGAGTAATGTAACCCAATATAGGAGCATGCTAAGCGCATGCAAAAGAGGCGAATTAGGCGTGTGACGTATAAACGTCAAAACGCCGTGTAATGTGTTAATACACTTAAATAGTGTTTCGATTCTAATGAAACGAACATTATAATATCTGAAATGAGGTTCATATAAAACCAATAAGTAGTCCTAGCAAGACTTAAACACTTGAATGAATTTCGAATATTACTAAAAAGAAATGTAATGAGATATACGTCGAAAGTTAACACATCAAATTGAACATTGTGTATTGATTAATAAGAAAGGTTATGGGATGTAGAGTAAAGTTTACATTACAACTACTATGCGTTACTTTGTGACTAATAGTTGATGTGCATTATTATATAATTGTGTAGGGCACGTGAAGTGCAGATGGCTGTAAGCTGTTAATCTGTTATTGGTAAACAACGATCAAGGCGAGTCTTTCGGTTCCTATTTGTCTACGTGAACTTGATGAACTATTCTAAATTGCATGATATGTTATATGTTTTGTAAGCGAGCATGATAAATTATATATGTTGTAAGCATGAATGTTAAAGTCAATTTATGACTACATTATTGAGCAAAGCATGTTGATTGAGTAAGGAACTCAATCTTTGTATTTGTTATGTGAATTAAAGCATGTAGGCCATGTTACTTTAATTATTATAAGATGTATGTTGAGTATGTTATTATGTGCTACGTGATGCATGAAAACTGTTAGAACTTGCTGAGCTGTCGAGCTCACTCTTGTTAATAATAACTTTTGCAGGTCAAGATTTTAAGGTAAGGATACGTGCTAAGTGAGTTATAAAGATCCACATTCACGAAGATTACTTATGTTTTATGGAAAATGTATTTAATGTTTTGAATGTAACATGTTATTGAATTATAAGTGGAGTTATCCAATGTATATGGATATTACTTTATGATGTAAGACTTGGTACAGTCATTGTATTGTAACGATTCATGATATAGATTTGAATCAAAGAGATGTAATGTAAAGGTTGCGATTCAGGACAATAAAGAAAGAAGTTTATAAAAGTTTTATATAGTCCGCATTTTTGGTGATTTTAATATCTAATAATGATGTAAACATAGATTATAGATGTATTGTTAACGACCGAAGTCGAGAATTATATTGTATGAATTTTGGGGTCGTTACAGCCGTAGCTAATAGATTCACAAATTCTTGCATCGGGTTATTATTCCCTTGATCCTCCTCATTACGAGATTCTTCTTCTTGATTTCTTGTACGTCTTCTTGGCGATATTTTTTGTTAATACGAAAACATTTCGCCATTCTTTATTTCTTCATTCGGTTATTATTAACAATCAAATAATAACTCAATCACATTGCCAAGCATTTTAAATAAACTTTTGTATTAAAAAGCTTCTTTGTAGTATAACACTACACTGTACATTACATGGCTTCAGCCATTTACAATACTATCCCGCAATTACTTTCCAAAAGTTGGGATTTACAAAAAACTACCCTTGTCTATACAAAAGATGGTTTTACGTCATTACAAGCTATACAAATATTTACATTGCTATTTACATTGCTATCTCTTCTATATATACTACGTAATTATATCTGCAACACGGCATTCATGTAATCCGCATCGGCCATACTGGCCACAATGTCCTGGCTAATAGTATGTCGAGTCTGTCTCTCCTCCACAGGATACTCAGCCATCTGCTGCTGGTAATCCTCGTGCGAACAACTATGAATATAGCACATTTGACCTATCTTCTGCTTCTTGTTCAAAAGCTCCGCCTTCAGTTCCTGGACTTCTAACTTCAAGTCCCGGACTTTATCTTTAGCCAGCACTTTCTCATGGTGCTCGACCTTCTAGAAGATCTCCATATCCTCTCTATCTTCTACCACATCATCCACCACCTTCTTGAGGTCACGGACCTCCTTGCTTAGTTGGACATTTCTGTCCAGTATTGCCATGAATAGCATTTTCATGGACTCACCTTGTGCAGACTCCTCCGCTTCCTCCTCATTATGTAATACCGTATGAATCGGCATTGTCTCCACCTCCTCCTCCGACATACCATCAACCAATGACGTGAAGTCAAAGTTATCCGAATATTCGAACGAGTCCTCTTCTTCTATATCAGTCCCCTCTAAGATTACCACAGGTATCTCTGCTACCGGCATAGGTACTCCTTCTATGAAGTTGACTGAATCCCCATTATCCTCATGTATTTCATTATACATGCTCATTATTTCTGTTATCTACATAAAACATAAATAATTATATTAGTATAGAATCAAATATGAACAGTTTATATCACATTTAATATGTTTAAGGTTACTTTCTTCTTTCAAAACTTTACCCGAGTTTGTTAACTTCTAACTTCTACTTCACTTCTCCAGGTTATAGCCTATGGTTTTTTACCCCTTAAATTTTATAACCTACGGCTTTGATACCAACTTGTGATGCCCCCAAATCCGGGTACCTTCAAACCCAAGACATGGTGCTACACGGTGCTATAATCTACTCATACATTCAATTGAGGACATCAATAACAATGCATAAGTTTACTAATTATTACATTCTATTAATCCCTTCCCAAGTATTCGTAACCAATACATTGTTATGTGTCATAATATCAGTAAATACAATACTAATACTAATGCTATTACAAAGGTCACTACTTGTCCAGCTTGGACTTGCCTTTGTCTTTACCGGATCCTTCAGTCCGTTCGTTCTTAGCTGAAATCATTTAATTTTAAGCAAGAATGAGCATAAACAGCTCAGCAAGTTAAACCGCATATTTTGAAACCACAAAATTAAGAATCATATATCTTGGTCTTCAATAACTGTACAATAGTTATGAAGTACTTAAGAATAATCAAATTATCATTTTGATTCTTTTAAAACCATTCCCAAGGACTTTATAGCCTCTTTGGAATCCATCCTGGTCAACGACCACGAACCATTATTTAGTTCTCATTCATGAAAGGAACAACCCGACACGAAGACCGTAAGTTTGGTATAGCTTACGAGCACATTCAGGTGATCAGCCTATAGTACTCTATGTTGATCAACACTCATACATTAAACATGTTTACGTTTAATTGGTGGCAACCTCACGTGCCTATCGAATTAACGACGTTTAAAACCTTTATTTTATTTCATGCTCAAGTTTACCTAAGAATCCGTACTAGTCAGTTGGCATAGGATCACAACATTGTATATATTTTGGAAAGATTTGTGAAAAAACCCATCAAAATATGCTAAGTCTCAGTCTAGCCGAATCAAATGGCATCGACTATTCAATAACATTTCATGCATAAACAATTATGCATAATGACCTCTTGTCCAACCATAACGTATAGACAAGGGTTTAGCAAAACTCGCATTCACAATAAAGTATGAACGAAGTTAGGAAACTTTCATAACATAATGTTAATGCAAGAGTTGGAAAACTTGCCTTTGCGTCTCTTAATCTTTATACGTAGTCTACTTGGTCTTTATAACGTCTCCAAAGCATAACACAGAGCATACCAATGAGAAAACATATTTGATATGCAATGTGTTTGCCTAACTCCTTCTTCTTGTATAACTAAATCGAATTGTTAAACTAATAACATTCGTTCAAGTTATTTAACGTTATTACGGCTTATTAACATTCCTATGTTATATACCGAACTCTCATTGATCATCACTAATCATGATGATAATGAGACTTCACTTGTTCCTTAACTTAATCTTGGTTTATGATTTCCAATCTTAAGTTTAACTACGTTTAGTTAACGTTTAATGATCATAAACCCTTAGTTAACATGTTGTTTAAAGGTTTACATTCATGTTCATTCATTACTTACTAACACTTTACTACTTATGGAAAGAGTTGAGTAAACATTTCATTTGTTCAACAATTTTTTTCTGGGACGGCTCAGTCCGCGCTCAATTTCCCTTGCAAACGGCACGGTCAGCGCTACCTATGCAGGGAACCTGATCCGGAACGGCGCGGCCAGCTCTGTTTAAGGCGCGGCACGCGCCGCACCTGTGCTGCAGAAAAATTTCCTAAGTCTTGAAAATTTTAAAATTCCCGAGCTCGTAACGTAATCGTTATAACTCGGAATTGACTCGTTCCAAAGCCCATAGTTGACAAATGATATGCACTATCATCCTATCAAGTCAAAATTCATTTCTGAATCCGTCAGTGGGAAATTCGCCTATTAGTGTTTTCGTTAAACGTTCGTGAACGTTCAACGCTCAATTCTTCGTTTTAAGTCAGAATTGGTTCGTTCTTGTTCTCGCAAGTCTTATTTACCTAATTACACGTGTTTCAATATAAAACCATCA
>CM035125.1:88472780-88480280 GCA_020205555.1 Panax stipuleanatus | reverse complement strand
ACATCATTCTCTACTTAACTCTTCTAACGAATTGTTATTTTCGCTGCGAATATTGATCTAAAACTTGTTGTCCATAATATTTTATCTGATTTATTGAAGGCTAACGATAATTTGTTTTTCATTATCTTAGTCATAATATTCTTTACTGGGCTAGTTGAGCTCACCCTTTTCTTCCATTGTTCTCTTCAGGAAATGAGAATATCGCTGGTACTAGTCTGGAAATGGAGTGATGGTCCGAGTTAGAGCTGTAGAAGTCTTCACTATTTTTTTTAAATAGTGTGATAATAAATGTAATGAGGACTTAGTTTGAATGTTTATATTTTCTACATGTCTGTATTGACACTCACAATTGTGTG
Source organism: Panax stipuleanatus (assembly GCA_020205555.1). NCBI lineage: Eukaryota > Viridiplantae > Streptophyta > Magnoliopsida > Apiales > Araliaceae > Panax > Panax stipuleanatus. The sequence goes on along the minus strand of CM035125.1, from coordinate 88,479,924 downwards.
GTCGTATTTTGCACGACCGTGTGATATGAAAGATTGTATTTGAATTTTGTTGAGTGTATTTGGCGACTCAAAATGGGTTGAGTATTGAACCTATTTTGGGGGCGTCACAGTTGGTATCAGAGCTTAGGGATATGATCTCTGGCGGAGATCTGAGAATAGAACTAGGAAGGGAGAGACAAGTAAATCCTTCGCTAGTGTGTGTCCTACCTAAGCTTATTTGGTATTTAATTGGTCGTTTGGAACATAGGGTTAATATGTGATATGTTAATTTGTCTGATTAACCCTTGTTTTATGGAAGTATTTGAGAATGACAGCTGAAAATCTAAACAATGGAGTGAATGAGATCGTTGAGACACCTTTAATCACCAACCAGGAGAACGTGTAACAAGAAAGCAACACTCCTTCTGGAAAACGACACCACCGATCAAACGATGAACGATGGGATGTTTAGAAGCTTTTTGCAGTTCATGCAAAACCAGACGAGGGAGACTCGTGTTCATAATACAGATGGAAATAACAACTTGTGGCTTGTCACTGCCAAGCAGTTTAAAGAGTTGGGACCACCAGAGTTTCAGGGAAAGCCAGATCCAATCAAGGCAGAAAATTGGATTAAGCAAATTACCAAGATATTTGATGTCTTAGGATGCATGGATGAACAGAAGGTTCCATTTTTCACGTTTATGTTCCGTGGAGAGGCAGATTACTGGTGGAAATCTGTGAAGCGTACCCAGCCTGCCGCACTCAAGATGTCTTGGGGGGCATTCCAGAAACTGTTTAATGACAAGTACTTTCCAGAAAGTATTCGTCACATGAAAGAGGTAGAGTTTATCAGACTGGAACAGAACAACATGATTGTGTCCCAGTACGAGGCTAAGTTCGCAAAGTTATCCCGGTTTGCACCTCATTTGGTGGAGAATGAGGAACGTATGACGCGGATGTTTCTGAGAGGTTTGAAACCCGAGATTCGTCAATACCTCATTTCTCACAAATTTTCTCTATATTCGGATGTTGTGAACAGGGCCCAGTTATTAGAACGAGATAATGATTATGTTCAACCAAGGGACAACAACCAAGGTCGTACCGGTGGCAGCAGTCATCGGAACAATGACAACCAACAGGGAGGAAAGTATCATGACAGAAGCGGTAAACACTCTGGTGGTAATCGTGGCCATAATAATATAAGAAGTGAGTCGGGAGGAGATTTCAAGAAGAGAAGGTACAACAATGAGAACGTGAAAGCATCGATAGCAGCACCAACATCAACTGTTTCTAAGGGAGTAGAACGACCGTTGGTCGTATGTTATAAATGCGGGCAAAAGGGACACATCAGTCCCAACTGCACACAACAATCCGAGGTATGTTATAACTGTGGAAGGGAAGGGCACATAGCTCGAGTGTGTCCTGTAACGAAACCAAGTCCAGCGGGGGTGGTGATTCCTAAGGCTGTTCCTGACAAGTCAAAGTCAGTGGTTCCTGGAAGAGTTTTTGTCGTGATTTCCCAACAAGCAATGAACCCGAACGAGGTGATCACGGGTAAGCTGATAATAAACTCTTGCGAAGTTTACACCTTATTAGATACCAGTGCTACCCATTCTTTTATTTCACCTGCTTGTGCTCAACGTTTGAACTTGACTCCTGATAAATTAGACTTTGACTTATCTGTTGAAACTCCGTTGGGAGAAACCTTCGTTACATCTATAGTTTACAAATCTTGCTTGATTCAAATTGGTACCCTCACCCTACCTGTTGATCTTATATCTTTAAAAATATTTGCATTTGATGTAATTTTAGGAATTGACTGGTTGACCACTTATCATGCCAAAATTGATTATTTTCGTAAGGTTGTTAGTTTTCATATTCCTAACCAACCTATTATGCGAATTCAAACAACCAAACCACTAAAATCAATCAATATTATTTCAAGTCATAAAACTATTCATTTATTAAAAAACGGATGTCAAGCTTTCTTAGCCCATGTCACTGATCTAAACCAGAATACGTCAGGTTTAAATGATATTTCTGTTGTTAAAGAGTTTCCTGATGTATTTCTCGAAGAACTTCCCGGTCTACCCCCGGAACATGAAGTTGAATTCTTTATTGACCTTGAACCCGGTACAAAACCCATTTTTAAAACCTTATATCGAATGTCCCCTATTGAACTTCAGGAGTTAAAGGTCCAACTACAGAAGTTGTTAGACATCGGTTTTATACGTCCTAGTACATCTCCTTGGGGTGCTCTTGTTTTATTTGTAAAGAATAAAGACGGGAGTATGCGACTTTGTATTGACTATCGGGAGTTGAACCATGTCACCATCAAGAATAGGTATCCGTTACCTCGTATTGATGACCTGTTCGACCAGTTGCAAGGTGCACAATTCTTTTCAAAGATCGATCTTCATTCTGGATATCATCAGCTGAAGATTAAAACTGAGGATATTCTGAAGACTGCTTTCAGAACTCGATACGGGCATTATGAATTCTTAGTCATGTCTTTTGGATTGACTAATGCTCCTGCTGCCTTCATGGATATGATGAACCGTGTATTCAAGGAATATTTGGATCAGTTCGTGGTTGTCTTTATTGATGACATCCTCATCTATTCCAAAAGCCGTGAAGATCATGAGCACCACTTGAAGCTGGTACTTCAAAGGCCTCGTGAAAATAAGCTATATGCCAAGCTGAAGAAATAAGAGTTCTGGCTTGAGGAGGTAACATTCCTTGGGCACGTGGTATCAAAATGTGGAGTATCTGTTGACCCGACGAAGATTGAAGCAATACAAAGTTGGGAGCAACCGAAGTCGGTGACCGAAGTACGTAGCTTTCTGGGCTTAACTGGTTATTATCGGAGATTCGTGGAAGGATTTTCTCGAATCGCTACTCCATTAACTCAGCTGACTCGGAAAGATACAAAATTCGTATGGAACGAGGAATGCGAGAAAAGCTTTCAAGAGCTCAAGAGGAGACTCATTTAGGCACCTGTTCTGACGATACCATCTGATTTGGATGGATTTGTCATTTACAGCGATGCTTCGGGCAAAGGGTTAGGCTGTGTTCTCATGCAACATGGGAAAGTTATAGCCTATGCCTCGCGACAACTCAAGGAATATGAGAGGAATTATCCTACTCATGATCTAGAGTTGGCAGCAGTCGTTTTCGCGTTGAAGATCTGGAGACACTACCTGTATGGGGAGAAAGTGGAGATCTATACGGATCATAAGAGCCTCAAGTATTTCTTCACCCAGAAGGAACTTAACATGTGGCAACTACGTTGGCTTCAGCTGTTGAAAGATTACGACCATACCATCCTGGTAAAGCGAACGTGGTAGCTGACGCATTGAGTAGAAGATCATATGCGAGAACGAATGTGATACTGTCAAGGCCTATTTGGTGTGACTTACAAAGGATGGAGATAGAGTTCAAGACTTCGAAGACCCATGCGATGATGTCAAGTATATGCGTAGAACCAGCTTTGATTGATAAAGTCAAAGCTGCTCAAGCTACAGACCCGGAGCTGATGAATATGAGGAAGAAGGTGCAAGAAGGTACTATTCCAGAAGCAAGAATCGATGAAGAAGGAATACTTCGAGTCAACTCCAGACTTTGTGTTCCTAACGATTTTAATTTGAAGTATAGAATCATGATGGAGGCACACAACACACCGTTTGCAATCCATCCTGGGAGTACCAAAATGTATCATGATCTTTGACATATATTTTGGTGGAGCAATATGAAGAGAGAGATCGCGGAGTTTATCTCGAGGTGTTTAACGTGTCAACGTGTCAAGGCGGAGCATCAATGTCCAGAGGGTCCATTACAACCACTTGAGATTTCAAAATGGAAGTGGGAACACATTACCATGGATTTCGTTACGGGTCTTCCCAAAGTTTCTCAAGACATAAATGCGATTTGGGTTATTGTTAATAGATTAACCAAGTCTGCTCATTTCTTGCCGATACGAGAGACATATTCCCTTGAATGTCTTGCTCGTATGTACGTGAATGAGATTGTGAGATTGCATGGCATGCCAGTATCCATACTTTCGGATCGTAACCCAAGATTCACTTCACGATTTTGGGCCAGCTTGCAGAAAGCTATGGGCAGGGATTTACGATTCAGTTCGACATATCATCCACAAACGGACAGACAATCGGAAAGGACTATCCAAAATCTTGAAGATCTATTGAGACGCTGTGTTCTAGACTTCAAAGGGAGTTGGGATAAGTACCTACCATTGGTGGAATTCTCCTACAACAACAGTTATCAGGAAAGTATAGGCATGGCTCCATTCGAGGCGTTGTATGGACGAAAATGTCGTTCTTCAGTATGTTGGGATGAGGTGGGGGAAGCAACATTGTTGGGACCAGAGTTAGTACGTTTAACTACGGAAAAGATTCAAATAATCCGACAACATATACAAATAGCACAAGATCGACAAAAGATTTATGTGGATCTTCATCGAAAGGACGTGGAATTTAATGTTGGGGACCATGTATTGTTACGTGTTGCTCCATGGAAAGGAGTTACGAGATTCGGGAAAAGAGAAAAGCTCAACCCACGATTCATTGGTCCATTTGAGATTCTTGACCGAGTAGGAAATGTGGCCTATAGACTAGCTTTACCGCCTAGCATGTCTCATGTTCATAACGTTTTTCACATATCCATGCTATGTAAATATGTGAAAGACCCAAACCACATTATTGAGTTAGAACCAGACGAGATAGCCAAAGATTTAATATACGAGGAGGTACCTGTCAAGATCTTGGATAGGAAGGAACATGTTCTACGCTCAAAGGTTATGCCTCAAGTCAAAGTTTTATGGAGAAATCGTGAAATTGAGGAAATGACCTGGGAATTAGAATCAGAAATGAAAGCGAGGTATCCTCACCTTTTCGACATACTAGGTACGTACGTCAATTTCGAGGACGAAATTTCATAAGAAGGGGAGGTTGTAAGACCCCAAATTTTATGAATAAGATTTAATTTTCTTTATATATTATTTAGAAATAGTAAGGTGTTGATTTGATAAATGTGATAAGTTATGGGTGAGATGTGCAAAGTTTACAAAGTAAGCAAGTGGTTATAAAATATTCGTTGTGTCGGAGAATATTCGTTTGGTCGAGGAATATTCTTTTTGTGGGAGAATATTCGTACGACGGCGCAGTCATTGGTGAACCCCACAACGGAATGAATGTCGGATATAGAAAGCGACAGAAATAACCTTTTTATAAAATAACGGCGTAGTTGTTACCGTTAGTACTGTTGAAATACCCGGTGGTTAAAATACAGTACTACACGGTGTTGCACAGTAGCACATGGTATTGCACAGTATTTCAAATTATTGATTCTTACGTAGGAAGGCACTTACTCAATTATTGTTACAGTAATTACTGTTTAATATTTTATATTATTGATTCAATAATTGCACAATATTTTATTGGTTCAATATTTGCTGCGTTGATATTTTATATCAATAAGTGCTACTTTGCTATTTTATATTAGTGATTCAATAATTGTCATTGCACAGTATTTCAAATTATCAAATCAATAATTCATATTATTTGAATAATATTATTAGATAGCATTATTGACAATGTCTAAGGAAGTTCTGTTTAGGAAAGGGGTTGATTAATTGCGCGCCAGTAAAGAGAAATCCTTATCGGAAAGCCCCCTATTTCCCACGAACGACATGGTTGTCAATATTGTAGTTCTGTAATATTATTTGTAAATAATTAATTTTTGATATATATGATAAGGAAATATTTATTCAATATGGATTTAACGGAGGAATTTTTAGCATGTGACATTAGTTGAAAGTTTGTATTTTATCTTTTCTGATAAAATAATTCATTCAAATATGTTATTATAATATTACATTATAGTAGTATGATGTGATTATATAATAGTATGATTTTTATAATTAGAATGGTAATATTATTATAGTAAATTCATGGTATAAAAGTTAAACGAGGTGGAAGAGTGCAAATTAAATTTGAACTCTTATGATGCAAACAATGATGTCATCGGAGCGATGAGGTAAGCAAGGATGTCATCGGAGCGATGAGGTAAGCAAGGATGTCATCGGAGTGATGATGTAAGCGATGATGTTATAAATTATGGCGAAAAGACTATTTTACCCTTACTCTGCCTAGCCTATAAATAGAAGCTCATTTTTTTATTATTTCTCACCAATTCACTAAAGCTATAGAGAGAGAAAGTATAGAGAGAATAAGAGAGAAAGAAGAAGAGTATTCTGCTATTACACTAGTGTAGTCTCCAAATTTTTAAGGTAAAGGGTATTATTTCTTTCGTATTCATGAAGAGAGTTATTTTCTTTCAATACTCGTAAGGGTTGTTATTCCATTCTTTATTATTCTGTTGGAATAATCTGTCTACGCAGACTACCGCATGCATGGTAAAATCCTGTTGTTATTCCATTCTTTATTATTCTGTGAGAATAACCTGTCTAAGCGGACTACCGCATGCCTGTTGAATAACCATTCGTATTCAGTTGTTATTAAATTGTGAAAATAATCTGTCTAAGCGGACTACCGCCTGACTGGTGAAAATTTAATTTCAGTTTCGTATATTGTTTTATTTCAGATTCCTAACTCTAAACTTACTACGGTAAGTATTGCTTCTATAATTCCTGAAATGATCAGAAATTCCTTGAGTTTTGCGCTTCATCTAATATCATTTCACTGGAATATTGGTCTGAACTTTCTTGTGAAATTTTTATCTTTTCATGTCGAGTTACTATTCACGAGTAACTATTCATGAGTTACTATTCATGGGGGTACTATTCACGATAAAAAAACATTCTTTTTCTTCCAAATCATCTTTGATTGGATCTAGGTTTTGATCTTCATCTTGAACTCTGGATAAATTCTCTAATATTTGTCCTTTATCTCACTGGATTCGTTATTCGTATTGTTTTTCATCATCCTCAGTTCTAAGTGGTGATATAACTGAATATCTTTGGCCTGTAGTGCAAAGATGAATGATTACTTGATGAATATCTTTGTCCTGTAGTGCAAAGATGAATGATTACCTGATGAATATCTTTGGCCCGTAGTGCAAAGATGGACAGGTGTTGAGATGAACATGACCAACTAGTGATACAAATAAATATCTTTGGCCCGTAGTG